>NESQ01000628.1:0-28000 GCA_003070745.1 Tuber borchii
ATCCCTTAAATTTACCACTTACAGATGGAATCTGATAAGTAGAAATTTCTTGCTCAGTGGAAAGAAGGGGAATGGTTATCTTTTGGGTAGACATTCTGGTAAGTGGTGGAATAAAGAGTAGGATAATATTCTTGAAAAAAATAAGAAAGTTGGATTGGGATATATTTCTCAGATAAAGGGAGAGTTGTTGAGAGAAAGTGTCAAGTTAAAAGAGGTGGAAATGAGAAATATATAAGTTGATAAAAGCTAAGAATAGATATATCAGTAATATCAAATCAGATAAAAAGTAATGAGTTGGTCAAATTCTATTTTATGATATCATTTTTTCAAACTATAAATAATATATGGAAAATGAAAAAAACTTTTTCTTACAACCTTTAAATAACCAAGAATGTAAATAGAAGTTTATAGAAATATAAAGAATCCAAGAAATCTCAACAATGTGAATAGCAAATAAGTTTCACCTCAAACTCAGCAAATAAGTAATACTTAGAGAATAGTTATAGAGACAAGAGAGAAAAAAATTTTGATCAAGTATGAAGTAATAGAAACACTCCAACAAGAATCTTAACTAGCAGATTTCATATTAGCTAGTAAAATACTAACAATTTCTCTTTTAATTTTTAACATATCCTTTTGACCATAACTCAACTCCTCTCCTCTAAGTAATAACCTGGCAGTATGCATTGCAAAGTAAGCACAATCATTGGAATTCACCTGTTTAGGATGATTTTTCTAGTTTCTGTTAGTTAAGTATAAGTATTAGGATTGAAAAGATTAACCTTAGGCTGGATAAATTTCCAATCTGGAATAGGGGTGTGGTAGACTTGGAGGAAATCAAGCCTTTATTTTGAGCCTGTTTCCAAGAGGCAAGTTGTAGTTCTTTCAGGAAAGCTTTTAACTTCTATAAAAATGAATTAGTAAAACTTTTAAATAGTCAAAGAGGGGAAACTCAAACATCCTGAACCATTTTCTGTAATGGATATCCCAAGGAGTCAAAGATTTCAATCAATTGACTTTGTATACCAACTCTGATAAGAATCCAGTGATTGTGGTTAATATTAAGAGGAAAGTAAAGAAATTCCAGAAGATGCCAGAAATTGAAACAGTACAAATTATTAATAGCAGCAGGGAGTATGACATCAGAAAAGTTTTTAATCATAGTAGTTGGAATAGAAGAAACAAGTGTGGAGAGTGAGGCAATTGTACAATCTTTTCTGTCATGTGAAGCAGCAAAAGAAAATAGAATAGAGAACCAGGCATCTAAGACAGGATCACTGGTATAATAAGTCTTGATAGTATGTGTCATCTTTTTTAAAAGTGTCCATTGTAAAATAAACTGTCCATCAACAGTTTTTAGAGCTGCCTGGGCTCTTTGAGCTTTAGGAATCTTCTTAATCTTTTGATAGAACAGAGTGGTGGTTCTTTCTGATGTAGAGGGTAGTGGCTTAGGAGGAGGCAAGTTTGGTATCTAAAAAATATTTAGCTGAGAGTAAGCTCAAGGGAAAATAATAGAGAGAAAGTAGAATTATATCTTAGAAGAAAGAATAACTTAATATTAGGGAATTTCTGTTTAAAAAAAGTATATTTCAAAGGAAGGTTTTGCAAAAAGTTTGTGAAAAAAGTTTGTGAAAAAAGTTTGTGAAAAAAGTTTGTGAAAAAAGTTTGTGAAAAAAGTTTGTGAAAAAAGTTTGTGAAAAAAGTTTCTAAAAAAAATTTGTGAAAAAAGTTTGTGAAAAAAGTTTGTGAAAAAAGTTTGTGAAAAAAGTTTCTAAAAAAAATTTGTGAAAAAAGTTTGTGAAAAAAGTTTGTGAAAAAAGTTTCTAAAAAAAGTTTGTGAAAAAAGTTTGTGAAAAAAGTTTGTGAAAAAAGTTTCTAAAAAAAATTTGTGAAAAAAGTTTGTGAAAAAAGTTTGTGAAAAAAGTTTCTAAAAAAAAGTTTGTGAAAAAAGTTTGTGAAAAAAGTTTCTAAAAAAAGTTTGTGAAAAAAGTTTGTGAAAAAAGTGTTTGAAAAAAGTTTATGAAAAAAGTTTCTGAAAAAAGAGGCTAAAAAAGGATTATGAAAACACTTTCTGAAAAAGATTTTTGAAAAAAGTTTGTGAAAAAAGATTTAATGAAAAAGTTTCTGAAAAAGTTTCTGAAAAAAGTTTCTCAAAAACTTTTTTAAAACTTTTTTTTGAAATTCTTTTTTCCTAAAAAGAAAATCTTTTTCATAAGAAATACATTGCTATAGGAAACTATTTCTTATGAAAAATATATCCTGAAGATAAATTTTTTCAATAAAATAATGCTTTTTCAAATAAATAAGTATGTAAAAATAATTCTAATAAGAAAAATTATATACTTACAGCAATCACTCTATTAATGTCTCCCCACATATCTAGTACAGTAGAAATATACTGATTCAGTGCATTCTTTTGCATCTGCAAAGCACTAACTTGATACTCCAATCTTGATAATTCTAGATTTTCATCTATTCTTGGAAGAGTTCTTGTAGAGATAACTAGAACAATCTATATTAATAATTATCACTAATAAAATAAACTTGTAAGATATCTTCTTACCAATTGGCTCATCCTCTGATACCAATGTACTTGTTTCTGCAGTCATTTCTGGATTTTCTGAAGTCTAAGAGATGTGAACTCAAATTAGCTCTATATATGAGAGAAAATATTCTGGTTAATACTACCTCTGTCTTAACTTTAAGCTTCATTAATTGTTCCCTAGGGAGTCTGAAAACAAGAACTGTCTGGGGAGATGTAGGAGGAGAGGAAGGACAAGCATTATCCTGTTTTGTAGTTTCTGAATCTGATTCAACTTTCAAATCATCCACTCTCTTGAACAACTCAGTAAAAATATCTGGAGAAGGCATAGTTGAAAGATTTATGATAGCAAAGATAATAATAATAAAAAGATAGGAGAGTTTTGATAATTGGGAAAATAAAAAAGTAGTATTGAGTATAGAGAGCAAGTGGAAGGAGATTATGGGGGGAGAATTGTGTATAAATAGCAATTATAGAAATGATAATCAAACATAATTAGCATAATAAGATTCATATTATATCCAAATACAGAAACTGTATTAAGATGAGAGAAATTTAAAAATATAATTAGTATATAATATATACTATGAAAAAATGTGAGATATGTTACTTGACCTATTTTTAGCAAATGAGTCATTAATGAAAATCTAATATAAAATATTTTTAGTACCTATATAACAGGGATGATAAGTTGACATATAATATATGATATAAGAATAAAGTTGGATGAGTCAAGGAGTAAGAGATGGTAGTTATATATAATACTTGTACTCTGTATAATTATAATTGTCTTTTGCTTCTTATCAAGTCATATACCATATCATTGCCCTACCCTCTTTGAAAATTCACAAATTCTCTGACTTTGTCTGATCTTTTACTCTCTATCATGTCAACCACTATTTCCAAATTTCATTTACTTAATACTACTTTAGAGATTGAAAAGTATACAATGGAGAATAATACAGACAGATATTGGGACTTTGAAAAGAGAAAGGTTATTATGTTTAAAAATGTAATAACTAAATTTGCTTGTAAGTTTCAATTATCTTTGAATTTATACTTAAAATACTTATGTTAGGTGCAATCAGATGATGAAATTGGGATAATTATAAATTCAGGGTATGATTTTATAAAAGATGGCAAGAATACAGATTTTGCAATAATCTTTGATCCAAGGGAAAATACACTAGATTATGTTAGAAGATGGTGGTATAAATTCAGCAGATGTGAGGCAGTTGGTATAAGAGGAACAAAATTGGAGTTGGCTAGTATCTCAGATTATAACAACTTGAAGGATTGTATAAGAAAAAAATGGTTGTTAATTACAGGACCAAACTGGAGTGGTATTGAGGTAAGTTTGATTTTCTTTTCTAGAGAGAAGTTTTCAAGGGAAATATAATGATTGTGAAAGTTTTTTTATAAAAAAGTGTTTTTCTTGATAAACTATTATTTTTGATGAAGGATTTTTTTTAAAAAGATTTTTTCTTAATAAAGATTTTTTCTTGAAAAACTTTTTCTTGATAAACTTTTCTGGAAAAAGTTTTCTGAAAAAGTTTTCTGAAAAAGTTTTTTTCTTGATAAACTTTTCTTGATAAACTTTTCTGAAAAAGTTTTTTGAAAAAGTTTTTTTTGAGAAATTTTGTTTTCTTGAGAAACTATTGTCTTAATAAAGTTTATTTCTTGAGCATTTTCTTGAAAAGAATTTCTTAGCAAATACTTTTTTTATTATAGCTATTTTCTCTTTCTTGTATACTTCAAAGATTTATGTGCTGATTTTCAGAATTTTTATATAGAACTATCACCAAGAGGTTATATCTTCAAGAGTAGCCTATTCTGCTATTGCTGCCATGAACTATTCAGAAGGGCAGGGCCAGTATACTATTGAAAGCTCCCATCAGGTTAACCCTTTGGTATATAACTCTCTTTTATAAGATTTTATTTCTATTACTTACTATAATATCTTATTCTTTATACATTTATCAGATTATCAGTCAACAAAGTTCTGCAATTCACTTATCTACTACCTCTCAATCCTCTCTTCATCATTTACCTGATCACATATCTTTATCTTCTTTATCACCCACTGCATTAGTCAATCAATCAGTTTCCCTAAAGCAAACTATTACTGAAGGTAATATATTTATTTTTCAAGATAAATATTACTTTCATCCAAGTATTAATTTAAAATTACTATTTAGCAATACCTTCTCCTTGTCCTATTCCACCTTCCTCAATCTTTAGAACTGTAAGTTTAATTGCTGTTTTATTACTTAAAAGATAATTTTGCTAATTTGTAAAATAGTTTTCACAATCAGATTGGCCTGATTGTTTGAAATCAAACAATATTTGTGATTTTTCAACCTCAAGTATAGAACCAATTGGTCTTACTACTGAAAAAAAAGAAGAAGTTATTGATGATGTTAGAAAACTTGATTATACTCAAGGTATGTTTTAGTTATCTTTAGACATTTATGCAGTAGGTATTAAAATTGCTAGATCTTCTTAGTAGTATGAGAGCAAAGTTGGAGTTTTCTTTCTACTTGAGAAATCATGATTTGAAAGTAGTTGATCAGACTAGTAACATTCTGAAAGAGGGAGAAACTATCATTTCAAGGATTGAGTATGAGAAGCTGCTGGATTCAAAATTAAAATTGTCAAAAGAATTAGAATCTTTAACAGCTGGCAATGTTGGTCTTGAACAGAGAATTGAAGCTATGGAGAAAGAAGACAAAAATTGGAAAATGAAGGAAGAAAGTGAAAAGATGGAATCTTTGAAATTGGTAGAGGATTTAAGAAATATTATTTTTCATTCTTAGATTAACTCTTTTCTTTAAACTTTTCTATTAGTAACTATTTTTCTGTATCTTTCAAACTATTCTTTTAATAAGCATTTATAAGATGAGAATTTTTATTTTTGTAAAAATAGTTTATGAGAAAAAGAGAGGAATGAAAAATCAATTGAAAAGATGAGTTTAAATAAGTGAGTAAGAGGTATATAGACCACCTTGAAGATCTTTTATAATAGAAGGTAGTATTGAGTTCCACAACTTCTATAAAACTGAGATAGAATCAATCTAGTTGTTGTGAAGAAATGTGCTATTGATTTAAATTCTACTACTATAAAAACTGATACTTCTTATACGGAAGACGGCAAGTTCAGGATATTCTTCGATCATGTATGGATAAGTATTATACTATTATGGAACTAGTGTCATTTCCAATAATCTTAAAAATACAGAAATATAATCCTTCAAGCGGGTATAAAGAAATGTGCCATCAACTTAATATCCATCAGAATATAATCCAATATCGGCTTAATAGAAGAGAACAACTTCATGAGATCTAATCGCGTAGAGACAGATCATGTACTATTATGTAGATGGTATTAGGCCAAACAATCTGAGGGAAAGAGTATGGCAAACGGTCGAGTAGATCTGGAGTAGTCTACTATTGAGAGAGAGTTCACTGGTATTACGCACATGAGAATAGCTCACCAGTATTATTAGTAGAGGCTACGCCACCATAATGGAGGAGTGTATGACCAACCTCAGCTCACCGTAGTAGGAGCAACTGGAGGCATCTATGTTGACTACTCGGGATACTGGAAGAACTCACATTCCATGAGTATGATTAGTGATTGGAAAGATAAAGTAAGAGTACTTTATTCATTATCCAGTGCATATGCATATATTGCATTATGTGTTATTATCTGGCTATTCGGACTGATCACTCGATAGTTCACGATAAAGACTATTGGGATATTGGCATTGCGACTACATATATGATCTTAGTCTATTAGGACAAAGAGATCGAAGACTATCTACTGGTGGAGTGGGGACACCCTCAGATGAAATAGATGTCGGGAGTTCTCTGAGTTTGAGTGAGGCAATTATTCAGGTTCAAAGCGTGTTTGCACTTCCTTTGATGAAGCTGAAATCTTAGAAAGATACATGATTGTTAGGATACAGAAAGTAGCGAGAATTTAGTATAAGTAGTAAGGGCTATTCCCCGGAGTTTGAGAAAATCAAGCAATAGAGAAGAGACCTTAACAATATAACAAGTTTTTAAGTTTAAAGTTTGAGAACTTCTATTTTATTACCTTACCTTTATCGAACCATTATTACTCGAGCCTTCCTGACTTTCCTCCGTTATCTTGAATACTATACGGCCTAGCTCTCTCTATTTCTTTGAGTTAGTTACCCTGTAATATAGCACCTGAAAAATTGTGAAGATGGAGCTTGAGAGATTTTATGGTAATGATAGCATAATTTCCTATATATAGATCAAACTACAAACCACTTGGACACCCTCCTACTCGCGTAGGTGCTGATCAGTTGATTCGTATAGGAAAGCACCACTGATCTTTTTTGCTCTAAATTTTGTTAGCTTATCATAACTTAAGAAAGTTTTCTACTGAGTATTATACTAGCTGCCAGAGCAAGGAAAGAGCCCAAGTGGCTTGTGCTTTCGTCTCAGCAATGCCTTAACTACTAGTACTGGTGCTCCAGCATTTACTTGTATTTTACTTGAGGGGGCTTGGTTTGTTGCTAGCGCTGTCGGCCCCACCCTCTACGAAGGTACAGCGTCTAAGTTTTGAATATTTTACTTGCAGGGGGTGCTGCGCTAGCAGGGGCCAAGGCAGCAAATTGGGCATAAGGACAGCGAATTGGGTATAGTGGTTACCCAATTTGCTGCCTTGGCCCCTGCTAGTAAAATATTCAAAGATTAGGCGCTGTTCCTTTGTAAGCTTGTAGTAGCATGGAAAACAACAAAACTCAGGACACAATCGATCGGATTTATAAACTTCCCACTTGCCCGGGAGTGCTCTGAAATTAGCGCACAGTACCGTGCATTGCCGGCAATTGCAACGCAAGGTGTTTGAGTTTACTTGATGTCTCCTGTTACTAGTGAATTTACCATCAAGGCACAATAGGACTCGCAGTGATGTACCAGTATCGGTGGCAGCCGGTGCCAAACACCGTAGCCATTTTTGGATTTCCATACAGGGGCAAAGCTGCGCCCTACTGATTAACCGCCACAAGCTAGGCTTCTCTCCACTCAGCTTCATACACCAACGGCAGTTCCGACCATTCTATAGTTCGTCGGGGGGCCAAGAGATCTTGTTAAGAAACGACAGTATCTGGGAAGTATTTTTCCTTAATCGGAAATAGATCAATGGCATTTGGCGAGTATTGTTCCTTGGCTAGAAATATCTTCCTTGGCGTTTTCAACTGAGACATGTTCAACCGGTTTCTTAGACGCACAGAAGGGCTAAGGGGTAGTCTGTTCTGTGCAACTTATTTAACCTACCTCCTCTACCTTCCCGAGCCCAAAATCACATACATAGTCTAGCTTGGCCGGACAAAGAAGAATAAACTGTCACACAAGCAGTGAAATAGGGGACGGGCCCGTCAGCTGAGCTACCATGGAAATGCCAAACATCGCTAGGTTAATCTCATCTCGTCAAACTTAGGAGTTTTTGTTCTGGAAAAAGTACACCACTGAGTTAAGTGGCGATACTGCTCTCAGAAAAACGGTGGTAGAGATACAAGCTGCGGATCTGGGGAAGGTTTATGTGCATAGAGCACTACTCAATCCCGAGGTTACGGCTTTCGAAGAGGGTTAGGGTTAGGGTTAGGCCACGAGCGAGCGAAGCGAGCAAGTGGTAGATGGTACTGTGTACCGGAAAAAGACTTGAAGTGAAGAGTTTTTGTAAAAAGGCGAGGAGCGTAGACAAGTTCTAGTGCAATGATGTCAGTAGAAGTGATGCTTGTTTCGTCTTATTGTTCGTAAGACTCTTCAGTACGCTGGGCGACCGAGCATATTTATGTTCAATCGTCCTCGGGGTCAGGAACGGTCACTCGGAAAAGATTTATTATACTTCCGTAGTGTGAGAACGTATTTTTCCAAAAGGTAAAGAGAAGTTGGTGTCAACGGGCTCTGAATGCAATGGTTTCGCGCGCCTACATGAGCAAGAACACTCGAAAGTGGTGTCAACGGGTTCTGGATTCCATCGTATTACTCGCCTACATGAGCAAGAACAACGACCTCGACCAATCAGATCGTACGGTGTCAGCACGTTTGTCTATGCTGTCTCGGTGTGGTAGCGGGATGGTCGGACGAACTACGTTCCGTAGTGGTTGCGCCCCACTTTCGTGCGTCGGCGACCTCGTATTCTAAGCGAGGTGTGTGTCGAGCGGTGAGAGGATCCCTGTAATGCACGCCGGAACCGGAAGGATGTCCCAATACGGTAACCGAACACAACCGCAAGCGCAAAGCGCCCGGATATGCCGGATTGTGACATTGCATGCGTATGCATGCACTGACAGGGGGGCGCATCATGCGGACCCCTGTTCAGCCCCCGGATATATCTTAGGGTTAGTCCACGAGCGAGCGCAGCGAGCAAGTGGAGAGGTCTACTGTGTAGACGGTAGAGGCAGAGGGGAGAGTCTTTGCTGTAAAGCCGAAGGTGCAGACCGGCAAACTTTGATCGTAGTCGTGATTGCTGAGGCGGTTTCGTCTTATCTGCTTGATAGACTCTTCAGTGCACGGGGCGAGGGGGGATACTTATACCTCTCGCCAGCTTGTATGCGGAACTATCATTCGGAAATCGTCTCGATTTTCGTAGTGCGCGAAGTATGTGTTTTTCCAATGAAAGAAAGTGAAGTTGGTGTCAACGGACTCTGAAATCCAAAAAACACTCGTCTACATGAGCAAGAACACCCGTAGGTGGTGTCAACGGACTCTGGAATTCTGAAAATACTCGCTACATGAGCAAGAACAACGACTCTGTCCAATCAAATGGCACAAATGCAACACGTTGTCGTGTTGTCGCGTAGGTGTGGGTGGGATGGTGCAGACGGCCACTTCTCCGTAGTGGTTGCGCCCCATTCTTTGTGCGTCGGCGACCTCGTATCCTAAGCGAGGTGTGGGCCGAGCGGTGAGAGGATCCCTGTAATGCACGCCGGAACCGGGAGGATGTCTAAATACGGCTACCGAACGCATCCGCAAGCGCAATGCGCCCGGATATGCCGGATCGTGACATTGCATGCCAGAGGCATGCACGGTCATGCATGCATGATGCATGTCTGACCGCCACCCGGGAAATAATTTCCGGATTCAGTAATCTGTAGCGGGAGGGAAAACATTACCTATTCGGGAAGGGTGCTACACCTTCCTAATCGGTAACGGGACAGGACTTCCTATTACGGACAGTCACGTGTGCCAAGCCTTCAGCCTCAGTCCAAGCCACCTCACGTGACGCCACATCACGTGCTTACTACCAGCCACAACGCCATAACGCCACAACGCCACAGCGCCACCATCACGTGGTACGCCACAACGTCACAACGCCACAACGCCTTACTACCCCACACCTGGTTAGGGTTAGGGGTTCGGGTTAGGGGTTTAGGGTTCGGGTTAGGGTTAGGCGAGGGTTAGGATTATCAGTCCATGGCCAAGCTTATTTCCTCCAGTCTTGCGAGGACTGAATAATGGCATGAGTACAGTTGGCGTATGCGCCAATATCGTGGAAAATCGTCTGGATTTAGGCCGAAGCCGATCACTCAACGTCACTAGTCTCAGAGAACGTTTCGTACTAAGGTTCACTCGATCACGGTCTCTCACATCAGTGGGAAGTCGTCCCGTAGGCGCGCTTTTTCCCTAGCAAGGTGGACCGGGAGGGTTTACGGATCATTACCGTTCCTATTCCGTTCAGGACCTTTCAGTGCGTGGCCATGTCTAAAGGGGAGGACTGTCGTGACTAGGTCTGCGCCAGTTAATTACACCCTTCAAGGCTTTCAGTCCCAGATCCCGAAGGAAATGTTTTTATACCCCATTCCGCGGGGCAGGACCGACACGTCTAACAAGTGTTTAGGAGTGAAAATCTTTAGATTCATTATGTCCCTTACTACCGGCGAGGCGCTATCTCGCTTTCGTTCGTCTGACGACGGGGTCATCCACTGGCTGTCCGACAGCAGTCTGTCGTATATACTCACAGGTCTGGAAGCGAATCCGAAGATATGCGTCTTATACCAAGTTAGCTAGAAGTGTCATGCCAGTCGTAGTTCTACTATGGTGGGTAGATTTACCTACATGTTCCTTGGGAAGTTAAGCCTGAGCTGGGCTAAGCCTCCCACCTGCACAAGTGAATCCGTAATGGGAGTGGGGATTACTCCTAGGATTCGTCGGGGTTCCTGTAATTGATCCAGGACCTCGTTAGCCTCTTCTACAATAGAGGTTTGTAGTATGTCCGTGTTGTAACGGTTATTAATCTCACCTAAGTTCCTAAAACGGCGGAGAGATAATTTAACGTCATGGATGTGACCGAGCGGTGATTTCTCAATGTCTCGGCCGTCAACCATGGCGGTCCATACTTTGTGCAGGTCTATGTGCTTCCACACATTATTATACTCGGATTTGAGCCAGAGGGAGTCACTTCCCGTTGCCTCGGGTGTGTCTTTATACCTTGCATCCCATCTGTTCCTGGACTCGTTCTTAATCCATTTGTGTAATAATGCGCCAGGGTAGCCGCGAGAGAGATATATGCTCTTCACATATGATATCTCGTTGTAGTATGTATCATAATTACTACAGATGCGAGCCATCCTACTGATCTCTCCGCAGAAGGCGGCACGTTTCACGTGTTCTGGGTGGAAAGAAGACCATGGTAAGCGTTCATAGCTGTTCAGCGGCTTGCGGTAAGGCTTGAATGAAAAATACACTCCAGCCTCCTGCGTAATTTGCAGGTCGAGAAAATTGATCGTTTTCTCGTCCACTGACCAGGTGAGCTCTAGACCGTCAGCTTTAATGACATCGAGTTGAGCTCGGGCAGCCTTATAGTTAGGTGCCTCAATAATGACAAATACATCATCGATGTATCGTTTGTAGAGCACGAATTTGTGCTGGAACGCCTCTTCGAAGTGAGCCATGTATAGGTTAGCCACGTCAGGCGCGGCAGGGATACCCATAGCAAGACCTTCTTTTTGGTGGAAGAATTTGCCATTATGTTTGAAAACCAGGAAATCGTCTGACCATCTGGCCAGATTCAGAATAATATCTGAGCGTTCCATTCCCGTGACTCTTCACCTAGGATTTGGTGAGCACGTTTCGTGGGATATTTGGATACATGGCGGTAACATCGCCAGTTGCAAGCCAATATCGTTGTTGAGTCGATTTTCTTTTTACGTCCAATAGTACTTTGGCCAGGTCCTGAGTGCTTTCAAGGATCCATGGGTACTCTCGTACACGTATTTGAGTATCATAGACAGGACTTTGCTCGCGTTAGCGAGGGGGTAACTATGACATGGAACGATAGGCCTCAATGCCCATGGTTCTTATGGACTTTGGGGAGTCCGTGAAACTTAGGAACATTGGCTCTGGCGTTATCTAGTGTCAAGTCTGCAAGTATAAAGTCCTTGACCTCTTGCGGGAGGTCGGGGTCGTCATATGAAGGATCTCGTTACGGGCTTGTGTAATCATCTGGAGATATATTTTCTCGGAAATGTTTACAAAGTCCGTATTGTTAAGTACGAGACCATTTAGTTTCTCAGCGTACCAGTCACTACTTACTACGGTAGTGCCCAGGTTTTTGTCTGATTGGAGGACCAGGAGGTTGTTAGCCTTTCTCCATTCTCTTAGCTGTGAGAGTGCTCCGCGGTGGCTAGGGACTTGGGAGCATTCACGGTCGTACTTGGTATGGCCTCGATTTGCCGAAGCATTTCAAGGCGCCCTTTTTCCAACAAGGCTAAGACCCATAAGGGTGATTTATCTGGTACCGCAGTGGTTTCCGGTCTTCGGATTCTAAATTGCGGGTTCTCATCTAAGAAACTGTTGTTCTTTTTCATGTAGCTAAAGTATACAATCCATTTAATTCTACGCGAAAGGGATATGTAAGACTCTAGCGGTAACGATACAGAAAAAGTGTAGGAAATAAGAAACGGTGACCCATGCTAAGCAAACCATCTATATTCTCAGGTATAGATTTAACCCCCGGGCCTAGTTTCACTTTAAAGTCAGCTTTGACAAACTCGGGGAGAGGTAAGCGTGACTGGATGATGGAACGGCGTGTGTCCGGGTGTAGGTCTAATATTTCCTTGGCAGGGAAGAAGGTTTAGCGGGAGTCCACTTACAAGATAGAACTAGTTCTTTCTTCCTTTCTTCTTCTGCTGTCCAGCGCTCGCACCACTTGCAGTCCTTGGACGCTTTTTCTGGGTGGTGGTAGCATTCCCGGATTTCCCTTTGGAAGGGGCGGGAGCGGACTTTTTTGGAGCTTGCCGAGGTCCGGTCTTCTTCTTCGTGGCAGGCTGTTTTCCTTTTGCCTAGAAGAGAATTAGTGACGTGGTTATGAGAGTTGAGAGTATTCAACGAACATACCTGACCAGTTTTCGGTTTTTGTTGAAGATTCATTTTCTTCAACTCGTTTATCAGGGCCTCTTTTGCCAGCGATTGCATGTCGGTAGTAGTTCCGTCAGCATCTTCATAGCGGTGTCGGCGCCTGATACCTCACTCTTTTTAGCCTCGACTAAGGCTAGGGCTTGTTGCGTTTTTATGCGCGAAAAATCCCAGAGTTTGGTGACCCAGTAGGGGACAAGACCTTTCGCGATGTTTAGGTCTTGCTTGAGAATTTCGGGGATGGCAATGCCAATGAGACCCAGCTCCTCGGGTTCCTTCCCTTCTCAGTGTATTTCCCCAGGGCCGACAGAGTGTCGTCCCAGTCTTTGTCCAGAGCTTGGACGAAAGCAGCTGACATAGCAGCGGGAGAACATTTTTTATCGAGGTGTTTGACCTCTATCTCTTTTACCGCAATGGTGCGAGAGAGTGCTTCTTCTTTCTGGAGGTTGAACCATGTTACTAATTCAGAAAGCGATTTGGCAACGGCATCACGGGCTTCCTTACAAGGTTGAATGGACTTGAAAGGGTTGTGCATTCCTTCGATGAAAGTAGGAAACGTGTGCTTGTTCAGATGTTCGAGGTACCCGGCCAGCGTCTTTCGAGCAGTGGAGAGCTTTGCGGCGAGGTCGAGGGAGGATCGGAACATCGGTTCGAGGAGGTCGCGATAGCGAGAGGAGACAGTGTTAATGAGCTGTCCCATGTTCGTAGCGGTCGCTATGGCGTGCCGGGTGAACTCAACGATTTTCTCAGGATCGTTACCGGCAGTGCCAGCATATGCGGTGGCAATAGCGGCGGGAGAGGCACCTCTTTTATCCAACATTTTGTGGAAGGCAGAGGGTCGGGTATAGTGAGAAGAGGACATCGTATCGTAGAGGGATGTGGTATATGAAGGGTGGGTTCTCGGTTAGGGTTAGTCCACGAGCGAGCGAAGCGAGCAAGTGGAGAGGTCTACTGTGTAGACGGTAGAGGCAGAGGGGAGAGTCTTTGCTGTAAAGCCGAAGGTGCAGACCGGCAAACTTTGATCGTAGTCGTGATTGCTGAGGCGGTTTCGTCTTATCTGCTTGATAGACTCTTCAGTGCACGGGGCGAGGGGGGATACTTATACCTCTCGCCAGCTTGTATGCGGAACTATCACTCGGAAATCGTCTCGATTTTCGTAGTGCGCGAAGTATGTGTTTTTCCAATGAAAGAAAGTGAAGTTGGTGTCAACGGACTCTGAAATCCAAAAAACACTCGTCTACATGAGCAAGAACACCCGTAGGTGGTGTCAACGGACTCTGGAATTCTGAAAATACTCGCTACATGAGCAAGAACAACGACTCTGTCCAATCAAATGGCACAAATGCAACACGTTGTCGTGTTGTCGCGTAGGTGTGGGTGGGATGGTGCAGACGGCCACTTCTCCGTAGTGGTTGCGCCCCATTCTTTGTGCGTCGGCGACCTCGTATCCTAAGCGAGGTGTGGGCCGAGCGGTGAGAGGATCCCTGTAATGCACGCCGGAACCGGGAGGATGTCTAAATACGGCTACCGAACGCATCCGCAAGCGCAATGCGCCCGGATATGCCGGATCGTGACATTGCATGCCAGAGGCATGCACGGTCATGCATGCATGATGCATGTCTGACTGCCACCCGGGAAATAATTTCCGGATTCAGTAATCTGTAGCGGGAGGGAAAACATTACCTATTCGGGAAGGGTGCTACACCTTCCTAATCGGTAACGGGACAGGACTTCCTATTACGGACAGTCACGTGTGCCAAGCCTTCAGCCTCAGTCCAAGCCACCTCACGTGACGCCACATCACGTGCTTACTACCAGCCACAACGCCATAACGCCACAACGCCACAGCGCCACCATCACGTGGTACGCCACAACGTCACAACGCCACAACGCCTCTATAGCCAAACTCAGGGTCAGAAATTGTCTAATGTCACACAAAGTTTACTGGAAATACCCCAAGTCAACCAACACCCACAAATTTTATTCACTTATTATAAGAAACAAATTTTACTTTTAAGATCTATTAACTCTCAGGATTTCCAACCAATTAACCTTTTTTTAATTCATTAAATAGTGAAAAAGTTGTTGTAGAAAGAAAGTTGTGCCACACTGTATTAATTGTGGCTTTGGTTGCTGTGTATTTCTCATACTTTTTATGGTGAAAAAATGAATTTACTATGAATAAGATTTTTAAAATGTGTACATCTCATCACAGGCTGCAAAGACCCTCAAGTATTCTTGAAAACAATTTTCTCCATCCATAGAATAGCTGTATAAATAATCAAAGCAAGGCAGATTAACATGAATAATAGTAGAATCTGGTTTTCAAGAGTATACAATTTATTTGCTAATAAACTAGGATATATTCATAGAGAAAAGCATTGGCAGAATAGAATTGGAGTAGAAATAAATTTCCTAAATGAAGAAAAGTCTTTACTTGAATATAAATAATAGTTGAAAAAATAGAAAATTATAAAGATTTTGGAGGGACAAGCTTCGAAATAAGGTTCATATTCTTACCAAATAAAGTAGAAGACAGTTTACGGTAAAATTGATTCGCTTAGTGGAATTATTTAATATTCAAGTAAAGAAATAGTATAGTTAGTTTTATATCAGAATTGCTTTCAAATAGAGTTATTTTTTAAAAGAAGTTTGATATGTTTTGTCATAAAATCAGTTTACCTTATATCAAAGTTTGAAAAAGTTGTTTAAAATATTAAAAAGTTTTTCTTAGAAAGTTTCTTTTAGAGAAATCTTTTTACAAAAAGAAGAAATAACATAATAAGAAAATAGTAATTTATATTAAAATTATTAGGTGAAAGAATAATCGCACTAGGAGCACCGCCTTAAACAGGTTATTGTAAGAAAGAAATGTACAAAAGCATATTGTTATTGTAAAATAAGGATTTACAAGAAGATAGGAACAAGGAGAGCATGTCAGGAAACCTTTCCTCAATTGAAACTTTTTTTAAAGAACTTTTTTTAAAGAACTTTTTTTAAAAAACTTTTTTTAAAAAACTTTTTTATCAGTAATCCTTTTATTTAACCATAGTTTTATGAAAAGAGAAATGGAAAGAATTTCACAGGAACCGGTATTATTGTAAACCAAGTTTGGCTTATAAATAAATAAATTTCTTAGAGTTAGGAAAAGCTTTTCTACTAAAAAGGTATTTTTAAGCAATAGTTTTATTAAAAAGAGTAGATATAGAAATAGTTTTATTAAAAAGAGTATAGTTAGAAAAAGTTTTCTGAGAAAAGGTTTTTTTAGAAACAGTAATCTAGAATAGTGTTTAATAGAAAATGATTTAATAGAAAAAATTTAAATGAAAACAGTATTCGTAGAAAATATTGTCTTAAATGGAAAGAGCTAGTTGAACTTTTGCTTCTAAGAATAAAAAAACTTATTGAAAAAAATACTTAAAATAAAAAGGAAAACATTTTGTTAAAAAAACAATTTATCTCACAATACTTTGTATGAGAAAAATTATCTTAGAAGAACAAGAGAAAAGAGTGTTGATATAAAAAAATATTCTTGAAAAATATTTTCTTATAAAGCAAGTTAGTTGAAAAGCAGATCTTGCAATAATAATGTCTTTGATAGAATAGTATCTGAAAATCATATATTTTATATAGAAATAATTTATTAGAAAAGTTCTAATGTAAAGGAAACAGATTTCCCAGAGCAAGATTACTAAGATGCAAATATTCTTTTGAAAAGAATTATCTTTCTTGAAATAACTAGAAAACCTTCTGCTTAAATGAAAAGCAAGAGATTTTCACAACAATAATATGTTTAAATAAAAAGAGAATGCTTTCTCAAATGGAAGAAACCTTGATTTCTCTTGCTAGATAAAACACCGTTTCTTATATAAAAATAGTTACTGGAAAGTTTTATTATGGTAAATATTGTTCTCCAGTAAACTAGACTCATAAAACTAGATTGAGTTTTCAATTTATATAGAATCAATGTATAGGTTTAAATAAGACCAATCTACCTATGTACTACTGTTCTTTACTCAGAAAATCTTTTTTAAATATATTTATTGTTTACTTAATTAGCTATGTTTTGCTTAATAAAATTCTATAATCAACAAAACAGAAGTACTATAAAACTGAGTCATTTTCTGTGATGCTCTTTTTAATAGAATTCATATTTCTTTTTCTATTATGTAAGCATTCTTTTTTTACATATCTTATTTATTTATCTTTTCTTCCTTTTCTTCCCTTTTCCTATACACATCAGAGTTCCTATCCTATATTTCTACAATTTTTCATCTTCCCAATTCTTCTCTAGTTATATATCATTTCTCTATTCAACAACTATGTCACAAAATCCAAGAGGAAGGCCCAGCAAGTCTGCAAAACACAAGAAGCATGTTAAAAAAGTTGCAGATCAGAAAAGATATGTGCAGAGAAAGGTAGATGCAAATAGTATATCAACTCACTCCAGGAGTAAACAATACCACGAAAATCAATCTCATATTTCTAATACTGAGGTAAGTTCTACATCTATATCTAGTTCTAGGATAAAACAATTCTAAAAAAACTACTTTCTATAGGTAGATGTACCAGATGTACCCAGTGCAGGACCTATCTCTTCAACTACTAGTAGGATAAGTAGTTTTACTAGTATCAGAAATCCAGCTGTAAGTTTTTCATCATTTGAACTACTACTATTATAGTATTAATACTCTTTTCATTAGAGGTGGGTTTCTGAGGATTTAGAAGAAGGTGTTTCAGAGAAGGAATTTGAGAATCAAGGCAGGGAGGATACTATTATTCATAATGACTTGCAGTCAGTAAGATGGTCCAAGGTGGTAGGATTAGAACAGATCTTGCAGGATATGGAAATTGTAGAAGAACCTACTTTTCTGAATATTCAAGAGACAAGAGCTGGATCAGAGGAAACTGTTGAGATTCCAAATCAAGGTAATAATAACAGTCTATTAGTATTTGAAAGTTGTTATAACTAATTTGAATGATAGATAATCTTATACAGCTAGGTAAGGAGTTAAATAAAATGGACATAGGCTATGATACTAATAGTATAAAATAGAGAAGAATGATGAAGAGGATCAAGAGTTAGAAAGGAGAAGAGTTTCTGCTTGGCCTAAAGTTTTAGGATTAGAGCAAAGAATGCAGGATATGGATATCAGTTTAGAGGATTGTTTCCACAATAGCACAAGTACAAGATAGTTGGATACTGGTAAGTTTCATGATTTATGAGCAAATGTAAAAAGATGAAAACTGATTTAAATAATATAGATATTGAGAAAAGTATTCTAGGTATAATCTATTCCAATAAGTTATTGGTCAGTTAACTAACTACAATCATACTTTCTAGAGGGTATTGGTATGGTTCAGGAGGATAGTGAGAATGAGAATAACCATGTGGGAAATCATAATAGTAGGAAAGGGAAAAATGGTAAGTTCTCAATCTAAGATTTCATAAAAACAATTGCTAATATACCTAATATTACAGTGTTGAGAATATCTCATATTAGTGGTATGTAGCAGGACTAATTATATGTGGTAAAATTTAATATTAATAGACTTAGGACACTCAAAATTACCAGATATAATGATAGATGAAGATATAGAGTTTCAAAGTGCTGAAGATTCAGGTTAGTAAAAAATATGTTCTTGATTTTAAAACAGGAGTAGACTAATAGAAAGAAACCAGACTTTTTAGAAGAATTTCCTCAATTAATTTACAATACTAGGAGCTTGGATTCAGGTAATCTCTCTCATCATATTAATTATCAAAACTACCTACTAATAGAGAATAATAATAGATTTACTAGAAGCAAACTCCAGTAACTCCTCAGACCTGATATCCAACACTATCTCCTCTTCCTTGCAATCACCAATTATTCTTTTCCCTGATTCAGCACTGGGAACATCACCTTCAACTTCTCACGCCATACCATCTCAGCCAACTATCAACTCTGTGATATCCAACAAATTGGATATTATCGAAATATCCTCTGATTCTGATTCTGTTAAATCTTCCCCAAGCTTGAACCTGAAAGATACTACAAACTACCTCATTCAACAATATTCCTATAATTTTGCATGCTCTTCAGATACTTACTCCTCAAGATCTACCGCTACTACATCTCTCTCTTGGTCTATTGCCAGAATGACTCAATGGTTGAATTACCATTTGCCTAATGACTTTCCTAAGCCAGAAGTCTTGGGATATGGAGGAAGAATTTCCAGTCACCAGTGGTCAAGTCTACTATGTGGAATCTCATCAGAAAGTCAGACTCCTCCTACTCTTGAGTTGCCAATACCAGATTTGAGTATAGCTACTACTACTACTTATGATATTGACAGCTTTATTGCTAAAGTCAAGTGCTTATCTGTGGCAAGTAAAGGTGTCAGAGTTCAGTTTACACCAAGCTCTCAGAAAAATATCTCCTCTGATGACCATCTTTTTTCCAAGATTGAAGAGAGACTTGCTTCTGGAAAGGTTCATGTCATGAAGAGAGACTTGCTTCTGGAAAGGTTCATGTCAGACAGGTCCCACTTCATCATATTCCACATTTCTATCTTGGCCACTTGACTTCTTCTCTTTATCTGCCACTCTATGTCTTTCTTCCAGGCCTTTGGCAGAAGAATTTGGGCACAAACTCCTATGTGGCTAATCAGCATCTTCAGCAATGGATGGATATTGGATTCATTCCATCTATTTTACAACATTGTCCTCCAGATATTGTTCAGCACTTGCCTCTGTCATTTGCTTCAGCATCTATGAATACTTTTGCCAGAGGGAGGGAGTTAGGAATTCAGAATAGAGAAGTTTATAGTGCAAAAAGGCAAGAACTGCATTACTTTCTCTCAGGAAGATACCTGAAACCCATCTGGCAGGATATGATCAAATTTAGTGAAAGCACTGGATATAACCACTTTGAAGGAATGTTTTTGCTGGTAGATGCAAAGGATTTGAAATTGCAGCTCAAGTCATCTACTATCAGTGGATCATGGGAGTTATTTAAAAATATCTTGGATGGGGATCTTAATTTCAAATGTCTGGATGAGAACTTACAGTTTCTAGACTTGGGACAAGAGATTTCGTCTCAGGACCAGAGGGCAACCTGCTTTTTCAGAAGATGCTGTTTGGAGAACAGACTAGGAGAAATCAAACAAGAGAGTCCTGGTCTAAAAGCTTCCAACTATTCTTGGGCTTTAACCACTGCTACAGCTAATCAAACTCTGGCTTACTCTAAATGTTCCCCCCAATTTGAGAATGGTCTTATATATTCTCAGTTCTATTCACCCTTAAAGTCACTTTTTGATGCTGGTAGCATTTATCCATTTCAGAATTCTAGCCTGGATTACCTTTCCTTAAGTCCAGAAATTCTGAAACTTTGGCAATCATCAGGAATAGCTGGAGAGAGATTTCAGGTTGATATGGAAAAGTTAGAAAAATCATACACTCATTCCAGAGATAGAGTTCTTCTCTCATTAAAAACAGCAATTCAACAAAGAAGATCTTTTGGCCTCAGACAGGAACATAGAGTATCTTTCCAGCTTTTTCAAGCTTTGAAGGAGAGGGCTGATGAAATTCAATTTTCTGAACTTCCAGATTCCTGTTACATGCAAAACTCAGAAGAAATCTTACACTTTCTTTATGCAAATTTTTTGAGATTTGGATTGGGCTTAGAATATTCTGCTAGCAAACTAAAGGCTTGCAGTTTTGAACAATCTCATGATTTGTCAAGTATTCTAAGAATGTTTCTTCAACTACAAAAGGCCTCTTTCACAAATTCCTTGTTGGAATCACAAGGAGATGTGTGGAGAAGTCAAACTGCAGCTGGTGTTAAGAATAGATCTGGATTAGGCCTGAAACATCAGCTAGCAGCCTACAAGTTCTGTTGGCTATCACCACCTGTGATTGATTGGAATAAGTGGACATTTGGGAAAAGTTTTTCTCAATCTACAGCCTTTGACTATATTCACATTCATCCAACTGCTCTACACAAGTCCAACCACCTACTTCACCAGAAGTCTCAGTGGGAAATATTGGAAAGATTTGGAGAGCTATTAGAGAAATTGAAGATTGTTCTAGTCATGAAACATACAGAATACTGCCTTTCTGGGAACAATAGTGATTCAAAAGTTTAGAATAGATGTTTGGACTACATTGTTCAAATTCTGTGACTCTGAGTGGAAGGAGGATAGTGAGACTAAGAAAGAGATGGCTTTGAAGGGACAATTACCCTTGGATTATGACAATGTTCTGAGCTTTTCACCTTCAAGATTTGCTAGAATTAAGTATTCTAACAAGCATAAACTTAACTTGCAGGAGAGATGGGAAATCCTATTTCATACTCAAGATAAGTGGGAAGAGCAGGATTTAAGAAAAGCATGGAAAGACAAACCTTACAGGCTTTACTTTGAGAAGTGTTATACTTTGATCTCAGAAGCATGTGATGCAAAAACTGCACAGTGTTGGGAATATTTACTGGTTGAGACACAATTTGCAAGAGCAAATTTTCTTCTACCATCACCAGCAAAACATTCCTTTCTACAGAAGCAAACACAGGTAGGTCAGGTATCTAAGATTTATTGGGTGCCATTACAATATGAATCTTGGCCACTGTCTGTTGGATGGAGAACCCTACCAGTAAAAGGATCTCAGGGGGATCAATGGAAGAAATGGAGTATTGACTATTATAGTCCAATTCCAGAGGAGTATGAATCACAAAGTAGTCTTTTTATGGAAACATTGCAACCTCAGCAAGTACTTGACAGATTTCTGAAAAAGATATTACACAAATAAAATGTTTTTCTAAAAGTATTTGTCATATAATATATTTTTAAATGGAAATGGTCTATACTCTTAGAGGAAATTGTATGTTAACTTGGTAAGGTTATTGTTCAATAAACAATATATATATACAAGAAATGAGTTGAAAGAAAGTGAAGATTTGAAACTAATATTGACTGAGAAAGAAAGTTGAGTTTATTTAGAATAAACTTGTAATAAAAAGTCAGATGTTATTAAGATATAAATATTTTTTCAGAAAACTTTTTTTTTCAAAAACTTAATACTTTTGTTATAAAATAAGATCTCTTTTATAAAAAATATAAAAGTTTTCTTTAACTAAAAGATTCTCCAGAAAATTACACTTTTCTTAAAAATATGAAAAGTTTTCCCTAAAAAATAAAACTCTTTCTTGAACAAATACACTCTTCACTGGAATAAAACTTGGTGCAGGTAAAAAACACTTATTTCATGAATAAATCTCTTGACAATTTCAAGAAAAAAACAATAAATTTTATTTAGATAAAAAGTTTTTTAAAAATACCTTGTGTTTTTTATTGATACAAAAGTTTCTGAGAAGAAAAAACTTTTTCTTTGAAATATCCAAAATTACTGAAGAAAATATAACTTTTCAAAGAAATAGGAGACTATTCTCAGAAATATGTAAATTTTTTCTAAATTATAAAATATTTCTCATATACCTAAAATCTTCTTGGAAACTGAAAACTTTTCAGAAAAAGATAGAAATTATCCTGTCCGGAAACAATTTCTACTAGAAAATAAAAGCTTTTTAAACAAAACTTTTCTCAGTAATATACCACTTTCCTTGGTGAAATTGAATCTTTCCAAAAACAATAAATTTTTTTTTAAAACTTAACACTTTACTGATAAAAATCTATCTTTGCAATAAAAAATTACAATGTTTTAACCATAATGAAAAGTATTAAGAAATACTTTTTTAAAATATATATGTTCTCAGGAGAATAGTTTGTTTAGGAATATAATTACTTTTCCAAAAGAGTAATACTAAATTGAGAAAATGCAAGAATATATAGGAAAGTACAAAGATCAACATATAATAAGTAAGAAGATAATAATCCTACAGGTTCTTTATCCTTTCTATTAATCTTTCACTCAGATCTCTAATCTCTGTTCTTTGCTGCTCTCTGGCCTCTTGAGATCTTTTTTTCTCCTGCTCTAATTGCTCAATCCTTTTTTCTAACTCAGCATTCTGCTCTAGCTTGCCTCTGAACTCCTTTCCCATTGTTTTCAGGTCCCTTTTCAGTTGATTCAAGGCTGGTTTAGAGATAACAACCTCATCTGGTCCTGCAATCACAGAATCTTGCTTAACTAGCTTAAGACCATGTTCTTGCAAATAAAGGGAGAGTTGAAGATCTCTTTTATATGCTTCCACAATTTCTACAAGGCAGATTAGTATTCAGTGACTCTCATATTAAAAGTTAGAAACTTACTCTGATGTTGTTTAATTTCTTTCAATATTGTGGCTTCAGGTCCTGGAGGATATGAGGAAGTATCTGGTTCTTCAGGAATAGAATCTGAGAAGAACCATTGTTTGGAGATATCTAATGGATCAGGATAACCCCCTTCATATAACTATAAGGCATATTAGTTTTAAATATGCAAATCTCTAAAGTTGTAAGGATTTTGACAAACTTTTTGAATTGAAAGATATTCTGTATGAAAATTATAGGATGAAGGAGGTTGAGGACCAGGACTGTGAACACTAGGAGAAGCTGGAGGTCCAGGAGTTGGTACTTTATCAAGAGTTTTGTGTCCAGAATGTAATAACTCTATAAGATTTCTGTTATTAGTTACTTCTAAATATAAGAAAAGGGGAATATGTAGCAAGATTGGGATTGTAATACCTTCTTGAGTAGAAACCTGGACTTCTAATATTCTACTATCTCTCTCTTGATAGCTATCCTCCTCATCACTATCTGCTTGCTCATTTTCTCCTCATCATATTCAGTCTCAGAATCTATAGCTTCATTATCAAGTTCCATATTTTCTGAGGCAAGATTTTCCTCTGATTCCTGATCAAACTCCATTTGAGTACTTGAAGTATTTGTTTGTCTTCTGGGTCTCTTAGTCTAGAGAATAAGGATATTAGTATAGGAGATAAGTAGGATATATAATAGTAAGGTTAATATAGAAGTAACTTACCTTCTCCTCAAAGGAACCATGACTTGCTCTACCTCATTTAGGCTTGATCATAACAGAATCTGGGATGAGAGAAGGGTCCTGTGAAGCAGATTGACTCTTCTTTTTGGAGGCCTCTAACTCTTTTCTAAAAGCCAATGCTTCTGACTCATAATCCTAGGTTTGAGATATTAGTTTTATAACAATCAAAATCTAACTTAATTAATACTAGTAGGATCATGATAAAGGAGAAGAAGACATAGCTAAGTAGAAAAATCATTGAATAATAATAAAATGAATAAGAAGAAATAAGTTTTATCTAAAAAAGTAAACTTATTAATAGAAGAGAAAAGACTTTTTTAAAAAAATTGTTATAAGAAAAAGGTTTCTTTTAAAATAATAATAAGAAAAGGGTTCTTGAAAACAGTGATTCTTATTAGAGAAGTATTGTTTTTAAAATAATAACAAGAGAAAAGACTTTTAAAAAAAAATTGTTGTAAGAAAAAGGTTTCTTTTAAAATAGTAATAAGAAAAGGATTCTTTAAAAAAGTGATTCTTATTAAAAAAGTAGTATTTTTAAAAATAATAACTAGAGAAAAAACTTTTTTTAAAAAAAAAGTAATAAGAGAAAAACTTTTTTAAAAAGCTTTCTAGAGAGAAAGAGCTTATGAAAGGAAAACTTATATTCCAACAAGAATGAAGTATTGATTTTAATAGAGAAGAATAGATTCTATGAGAAAAAAAAAAAGAAAAATTTAATTTTCAAATTGAATAAAGATTAAACATACCTTAAGGCCTTCCCAGTCTAGTGGTTCAACTATCAACCATCCCAATCTGATACCCATCTTCAAATAGTGATATTCTTCTCTGATAATATTATGAAGAGGTCTACCTTGCCAAGTAGTATCCTTGAACTTGCTAAATTCTACCCACCACTTTCTCCATTCTGGTGTAGCTCCTCCATCCTGTTTAACAATCAAACAAAATGACTTATTTTGTCCATCATGGATTGAGTTAAACTTTGGTTTGATTATCTCTCCCAACTTATCAACTATTATAACAAAACTTTTTAGTTATCATAACAAGTATTAAATATGTGGAAAAGAAACTTACAAACTGTTTTAATGATAAGATTCTTAGTTATAGCAATTTTGTTTTTACCCCATCCCTTAAATTTACCACTTACAGATGGAATCTGATAAGTAGAAATTTCTTGCTCAGTGGAAAGAAGGGGAATGGTTATCTTTTGGGTAGACATTCTGGTAAGTGGTGGAATAAAGAGTAGGATAATATTCTTGAAAAAAATAAGAAAGTTGGATTGGGATATATTTCTCAGATAAAGGGAGAGTTGTTAAGAGAAAGTGTCAAGTTAAAAGAGGTGGGAAATGAGAAATATATAAGTTGATAAAAGCTAAGAATAGATATATCAGTAATATCAAATCAGATAAAAAGTAATGAGTTGGTCAAATTCTATTTTATGATATCATTTTTTCAAACTATAAATAATATATGGAAAATGAAAAAAACTTTTTCTTACAACCTTTAAATAACCAAGAATGTAAATAGAAGTTTATAGAAATATAAAGAATCCAAGAAATCTCAACAATGTGAATAGCAAATAAGTTTCACCTCAAACTCAGCAAATAAGTAATACTTAGAGAATAGTTATAGAGACAAGAGAGAAAAAAATTTTTGATCAAGTATGAAGTAATAGAAACACTCCAACAAGAATCTTAACTAGCAGATTTCATATTAGCTAGTAAAATACTAACAATTTCTCTTTTAATTTTTAACATATCCTTTTGACCATAACCCAACTCCTCTCCTCTAAGTAATAACCTGGCAGTATGCATTGCAAAGTAAGTACAATCATTGGAATTCACCTGTTTAGGATGATTTTTCTAGTTTCTGTTAGTTAAGTATAAGTATTAGGATTGAAAAGATTAATCTTAGGCTGGATAAATTTCCAATCTGGAATAGGGGGTGTAGTAGACTTGGAGGAAATCAAGCCTTTATTTTGAGCCTGTTTCCAAGAGGCAAGTTGTAGTTCTTTCAGGAAAGCTTTTAACTTCTATAAAAATGAATTAGTAAAACTTTTAAATAGTCAAAGAGGGGAAACTCAAACATCCTGAACCATTTTCTGTAATGGATATCCTAAGGAGTCAAAGATTTCAATCAATTGACTTTGTATACCAACTCTGATAAGAATCCAGTGATTGTGGTTAATATTAAGAGGAAAGTAAAGAAATTCCAGAAGATGCCAGAAATTGAAACAGTACAAATTATTAATAGCAGCAGGGAGTATAACATCAGAAAAGTTTTTAATCATAGTAGTTGGAATAGAAGAAACAAGTGTGGAGAGTGAGGCAATTGTACAATCTTTTCTGTCATGTGAAGCAGCAAAAGAAAATAGAATAGAGAACTAGGCATCTCAGACAGGATCACTGGTATAATAAGGCTTGATAGTATGTGTCATCTTTTTTAAAAGTGTCCATTGTAAAATAAACTGTCCATCAACAGTTTTTAGAGCTGCCTGGGCTCTTTGAGCTTTAGGAATCTTCTTAATCTTTTGATAGAACAGAGTGGTGGTTCTTTCTGATGTGGAGGGTAGTGGCTTAGGAGGAGGCAAGTTTGGTATCTAAAAAATATTTAGCTGAGAGTAAGCTCAAGGGAAAATAATAGAGAGAGAGTAGAATTATATCTTAGAAGAAAGAATAACTTAATATTAGGGAATTTCTGTTTAAAAAAAGTATATTTCAAAGGAAGGTTTTGCAAAAAGTTTGTGAAAAAAGTTTGTGAAAAAAGTTTGTGAAAAAAGTTTGTGAAAAAAGTTTGTGAAAAAAGTTTGTGAAAAAAGTTTCTAAAAAAAATTTGTGAAAAAAGTTTGTGAAAAAAGTTTCTAAAAAAAGTTTGTGAAAAAAGTTTCTAAAAAAAATTTGTGAAAAAAGTTTGTGAAAAAAGTTTGTGAAAAAAGTTTGTGAAAAAAGTTTGTGAAAAAGTTTCTAAAAAAAAGTTTGTGAAAAAAGTTTGTGAAAAAAGTTTCTAAAAAAAGTTTGTGAAAAAAGTTTCTAAAAAAAGTTTGTGAAAAAAGTTTGTGAAAAAAGTTTTTGAAAAAAGTTTATGAAAAAAGTTTCTGAAAAAAGTTTGTGAAAAAAGTTTCTGAAAAAAGAGGCTAAAAAAGTATTATGAAAACACTTTCTGAAAAAGATTTTTGAAAAAAGTTTGTGAAAAAAGATTTAATGAAAAAGTTTCTGAAAAAGTTTCTGAAAAAAGGTTCTCAAAAACTTTTTTAAAACTTTTTTTTGAAATTCTTTTTTCCTAAAAAGAAAATCTTTTTCATAAGAAATACATTGCTATAGGAAACTATTTCTTATGAAAAATATATTCTGAAGATAAATTTTTTCAATAAAATAATGCTTTTTCAAATAAATAAGTATGTAAAAATAATTCTAATAAGAAAAATTATATACTTACAGCAATCACTCTATTAATGTCTCCCCACATATCTAGTACAGTAGAAATATACTGATTCAGTGCATTCTTTTGCATCTGCAGAGCACTAACTTGATACTCCAATCTTGATAATTCTAGATTTTCATCTATTCTTGGAAGAGTTCTTGTAGAGATAACTAGAACAATCTATATTAATAATTATCACTAATATAATAAACTTGTAAGATATCTTCTTACCAACTGGCTTATCCTCTGATACCAATGTACTTGTTTCTGCAGTCATTTCTGGATTTTCTGAAGTCTAAGAGATGTGAACTCAAATTAGCTCTATATATGAGAGAAAATATTCTGGTTAATACTACCTCTGTCTTAACTTAAGCTTCATTAATTGTTCCCTAGGAGTCTGAAAACAAGAACTGTCTGGGGAGATGTAGGAGGAGAGGAAGGACAAGCATTATCCTGTTTTGTAGTTTCTGAATCTGATTCAACTTTCAAATCATCCACTCTCTTGAACAACTCAGTAAAAATATCTGGAGGAAGGCATAGTTGAAAGATTTATGATAGCAAAGATAATAATAATAAAAAGATAGGAGAGTTTTGATAATTGGAAAATAAAAAAAGTAGTATTAAGTATAGAGAGCAAGTGGAAGGAGATTATGGGGGAGATTGTGTATAAATAG
>NESQ01000629.1:0-27898 GCA_003070745.1 Tuber borchii
AAATCTCAACACCATGAGAAATCATCGTGGGCTGGTGCTCCCCTCTCCCCTCTTCTGATGGCCTCACTGCCAAGGAGGGTGATGCTCTCGTCCCCTCGTTTCTCCCTCTGATTCCTTTCTGATGGCTTAGGTATTTGGGTGCCTTTGTCTAGGGGTTTCATGCTCTCCCACCTCTTTCTCCGCACTTGCTTCGTTGCCCTCGCCTAGGATTTGCACTGTCGGCAACCCCTTCGCCTCGTTGTAGGCATAGCGCAGGTTCCAGTTATCGGTGAAGTAGTGGCCCCGGTGGCTCTGCTCTCTGGTATTGCACTATCTCCTGAGCGCTACGGTCGGTAGGGTTTCAATGTCGAAAAACTGTGATCCCTTGGTGGTCCTGTGCCTCGTACTTCTCGGTGTTGGGTCTACCCCTCCTTCCTCGCCGCCCAGTTTCATCCCGTTACTCGGTTACAGCTACACCACGTTCTTTGGCTCGCACCCAACTGCTCTCCTCCTTTGGCTCTGTGCCCTTATGATGGTCTTGACTTTGTCTTGTTCCTAGGGGATTTCAGCCTTCCGCCTCTGACTTCGCTCCTCAGGGGATGGGGTCATGCATCCCTGCTGGTCCGGATTCCGGTGACCACCGGGTCTCGCTCCTTGCGCCACACGTGTCAGCCGCGCCGGCTCAGTTATACGGATCTCCCTCTGGTCCGCGCCTCGACTCTCTGCTTCTGTGCTATATGCCCCGGTCACTACTGGCCCCCATGTTATTATCGTTGTGGGTTGGTTCATCCGCCCTTTTGTCAATGGGGTTGGGATTTCTAGATGGGCTTGAAGTTTTCTTTGTTTGGTTTATAGGTTTCTGACTGTCGTTTTGGGGCTATTCTTTGGGGTTGACGTCTGTGGAGGTTTTTGGTTCGATCTTTTCAGGCTTATGTTTCTCTTGTAGTTTTTACCAGTAGTACCAGGATTTCGCTTTCTACCTCTATTCAAAGTAGATTAGGTTAGTCTGGCAGGGTGAGATGGTTTTAGCGAGGGGGGCAGGGGATGGACTGTAGTTGGAGGTTTTTTGTCTACATCGGCGATGAGCTGGAGCGACTTTGTAACTAGATAGCTGCCAGCTTAGCAAACAAATATAAGCGGGAGATAAAATAAAATAAACAAAAGCAAAATGGCCTCTTGGCTGAAACGAACCATCTCCTCTACACCTCCGGTGATTGAAATCTCAATACCATGAGAAATCATCATCACTTTTCACTTCCGGCACTCTAAATGAGCTGCACCCCCCCTATGATAGACTCGAACTTGGGCACCCGTATCTTAGGTCCTGTCCCATCCTTCTCTTTCCTCTTGTTTTGCATTCTCGCTTAACATTTGCACGGTCGGCAACACCCTCACGTCCATATTACAGATGGCTAGGATCACGGTTCACAGAAAGAGAAAACCTTTCACCAGGCTACAGTCGATTTCTCTGCTCGCTTCGATTACGTTTTGCTCGAGGCTGCCTAGTCAGACACGCACACGTTTCCGATAGTTCCTACGAGACTTGGGTCTCCCCTTCCTCCTCTCCTCTTGGTCTCGTCCCTTTGCTCGGTTACAGCTACACTTGCTCTCTTTTGGCTGGTACCCGATTACCACTCGGCCTTGTGCCCCCTGCGGGTGTCCACGGTCGCATACTCGGTTACGCTCGTTCGGGGTATTGCACTGCCTCCTCGATCGATCTCAATGCCTTGGGCCCGGAGTAATGTCGGTTGCCGACTTGTTTAAGTTATTTAGGGTGCCCCTATGGAGATGTTGTTCTATTCTTTGTTAGGTTTCTGTTTAGTGGAGTTTCTGTCTTTCCCGTGTGTGTGGGCTTTACTTTGTGAAACTTTCATTTGTTTAGGGGAGCTTTCTGAAGGGTTTTCTGCGTCTGCCTGCTTGCTCACTAAGAGTATTGTTACTTTTTTGAGGGCGAGATGTGCGGTTTGGCCCATCCCACAGGGTGTTGGGAGCGTGGCTTTGATCCCATGAGGGGAGAGATGCGTAGGTCTTTCTTGGCCATAGCTAGCGCTGCATGTCTGGTTTTTCCTGGTAGTTGTACAAATAAAATGCGAAACTGAGATAAAAAAAAAGTACAAAAGAAAAAAAAGAAAAAAAAAGAAAAAATGGCCTCTTGGTTGACACACGAACCATCTCCTCTACACACCCGGTGATTGAAATCTCAACACCACGAGCAATCATCATCAACTCCCATCTCCTGCACTCTCAGTCAGCTGCACCCCCCTATGATGTACTCGGACTTGGGCAGCCGTTTCCTAGGGCCAGACCCATCCCCCTCTTCAATTTTATTTTGCTTTCTCGCTTAACATTTGCACAGTCGGCAACACACTTGTCACACCAGTGTGTCGTCGTCAGCTTCGGGCGATTGGTGAAATAGTGGCACTGGTGGCCATGCTTTCTGGTATTCCACTCTCTTCTGAATGCTTCGGTCGGTATGGTCACATCGCGCAAAATCGTGACCCCTTGGTCGTCTTCGGCGCCCGCGTCACTCTCGTGGGTCTACCCCTCCCCTCCTCCGCTTGGTTTCGTCCCGTGACTCGGTTACGGCCAAACATCCTCTCATTAGCTGGTATTCTTACTGCCTAGGGCACCACCCATCCCTGGCGGCGGGCTTGGCCGCAACCCTCGGGTACACTCGGTCATGGTATTGTACTACCTCCTTGGACGATGTCAACGTCTTAGGCTACGGAGTAATGTGATGGATCTGCTTGTTTTTAGCGTTTTCTGTCCCGCATTCTGTGTTCTGTAGTCTTAGGCTAAAATTTCACAGTTGGGTTTCTGTGAGAGCACTCGGGATATGAACGGAGTTTCTTTTGTTACTTTGTTTTAAAGGGGAGGAGTTTTCAGATCCGGTTTTCCTGTCGTTTCCTGCTTGTCGGGTCGGTGATTTATTTCAGTTGTCTACTTAGCTGATAGGGATTTTTTGTCTTCGCGGCGGGATCGTGTGGTTGGTCCCATACGAGAGGGCCTTGGGATGATGGTTTTTTCCGGTGGTCCGAGGAGGATTTCTTGACTCAGGGAGTTTTTCCTTACCATAGCTTACCGCTGCACGTAGCCTTTGTACCCTGTAGTTGATAAATCAAAGTGCATGATACAAAAAATAACAAAAATAGGCCTCTTGGTTGACACGAACCATCTCCTCTACACCTCCCGCGATTGAAATCTCAACACTATGAGAAATCATCGTGGGTTGGTCCCCCCTTCTCCCCTCTTATGATGGCCTCGCTGCCTAGGAGGGTGATACTCCTGTCCCCTCGTTTCTTCCTCTGATTCCTTTCTCATGGCTTAGGTATCTGGGTGCCTTTGTCTACGGGGTTTCATGCGCTTTCCCCTCTTTCTCAGCCCTTGCTTGGTTGGCATCGCTTAGCATTTGCACGGTGGGCAACCCCTTTGCCTCGTCTTAGGCATAGCGCAGCTTCGGGTTTTCGGTGAAGTAGTGGCCCCTGTGGCTCAGTTCTCTGGTATTGCACTATCTCCTGAGCGCTACAGTCGGTACGGTTGCATTTTCGAAAAATTGTGATCCCTTGGTGGTCCTTTGTCTCATACTTCTCGGTGTTGGGTCTACGCCTCCTTTTTCGTTGCCCGGTTTCGTCCTGTTGCTCGGTTACAGCTATCCTACGATCCTTGGCCGGCACTCTACTGCTCTCCTCTCTCGGCTCTGTGCCCTTATGATGGTCTTGACACTGTCTTGTTCCTAGGGGATTTCAATCTCCCGCCTCTGACCTTGCCCCTCAGGGGGAAAGGGCTATGCACGTCTTCTGGTCCGGGTTCCAGTGGCCACCGGGTCTCGCTCCTTGTGCCACACGTCTCAGCCGTGCTGGCTTAGTTTTTTGGATCTCCCTCCGGTCCTCGCCTCGACTCTTTGGTTTTGGGCTATATGCCCCGGCCACTACGGCCCTTGTTTTATGATCGTTGTGGGTTGGTTCATCTGCTCTTTTGTCAATGGGGTTCGGATTTTTAGGCGGGCGTGAAGTTTTTCTTTGTTGGTTCATAGGTTTCTCACTGTCGCTTTGGGGCTTTTCTTTAGGGTTGATGTCTGTGGAGGTATTTGGTTCGAGGTTTTCAGGCCTTTTGTTTCTCTCATAGTTTTTACCAGTAGTACCGGGCTTTCGCTTTCTACCTCTATTCAAAGTAGTTTAGGTTAGTCGGCCAGGGTCAGATGGTTTTAGCGAGGGGGATGAGGAATTGACTGTAGTTGGAGGTTTTTTGTCTACATTGGCGATCTTAGGCTAGACGCGACTTTGAACCTATTTAGCTACCGGCTTAATGAACAAACATAAATGGGAAAAAAAAAAAAAAAGAAATGGCCTCTTGGTTGACACGAACCATCTCCTCTACACCTCCGGCGCTTGAAATCTCAAAACCATGAGAAATAATCGTCACTTTTCACTTTCCGTACTCTGAGTCAGCTGCACCCTCCCCTATGATAGACCCGGACTTGGGCACCAGTTTCTTAGGTCCTGTCCCATCCTCCTCTTCGCTCTTGTTTTGCGTTCTTGTTTAATATTTGCATGGTCGGCAACACCCTCCCGTACATATTACAGACGACTGGGATCACGGTTCTCAGTAAGAGAAAACATTTCACTAGGCTACGGTCGATTTTTCTGCTCTCTTCGATTACGTTTCGCTCGAGACTGCCTAGTCAGACACGCACACGTTTCCGATAGTTCCTACGATACTTGGGTCTACCCTTCCTCCTCTCCTCTTGGTCTCATCCCGTTGCTCGGTTACAACTACATTACATTCTTTGGCTGGCACCCTACTGCTCTCCTCGCCTGGTTCTGTGCTCTTATGATGGTCTTGACTCTGTCTTGTTCCTAGGAGATTTCAGCCTTCCGCCTCTGGCTCCGCCTCTCAGTGGGAGCGGTCATGCATCCCTTCTGATCCTGGTTCCAGTGACCATCGGGTATCGCTCCTTGCGACACACCTCTCCGCCGCGCTGGCTTACTTATATGGATCTCCCTCTGGTCCTCGTCTTGACTCTCGCTGCTGGGCTATAAGCCCCAGTCACTACTGGCCCTTGTGTATGCTGGTGTGGGTTGGTTCATCCGCCCTTTTGTCAATGGGGTTGGGATTTCTTGATGGGCTTGAAGTTTTCTTTGTTTGGTTCATAGGTTTCTCACTGTCGCTTTGGGGCTTTTCTTTGGGGTTAACGTCTGTGGAGGTTTTTGGTTCGATGCTTTCAGGCCTTTTGTTGCTCTCATAGTTTTTACCAGTAGTACCGGGCTTTTGCTTTCTATCTCTATTCCAAGTAGTGTAGGTTGGTCGGGCATGGTCATATGATTTTAGCGAGAGAGATGAGAGATGGACTGTAGTTGGAGGTTTTTTGTCTACATCGGTGAGGAGCTGGAGCAACTTTGTACCTAGACAGCTACTAGCTTAGCAAACAAATATAAACGGGAGATAAAAAAAAAAAGAAAAAAAAAAGAAAACGGCCTCTTGGTTGAGAGTTTTTCACGCAACCATCTAAGTTATTTTCCTACAATATACTTTTATCTTTAACGTATTTGACATAGTAATGGGAAACTCACTAGTTATGGGACACTACATGAAATACTACTACTTGAGAGAAAAACCGTTATAACTCAGAGAGTATTATATCATATGAGCTACAATTTTGTATACAAACAGCCAGTACCTATAGCTATAACCCTCTTTAATACCATCTCTATTGAAGCAATTTAGCTATATCTATGAGTTAATATATACTACAAGTGTGAATTCATGATTAACTTACATGCTCAAGCTTTTTGAAGAGAGAAAAAATTTAAAAAATATTCTACTTTGTAGGACAGGTAGAGGTGGTTCTGGGCTTCAACTGGCGGGTAGTAGTATGTGGTTTGGAGCTCTGTTGGAGGCAAGTCGTTAGTTTTACTAAAAGTGAAAAATAACGAAATGATTGACTTACCTTCTGAGTCGCTTGATATCATTGAGAATCAACCATTTCTTCATCACTACTGCTCTCAGACTCCTCGTCATCAGAGCTGGATATATTAACCTCCTCAGCATTATCCTGGAGAATGAACTTCCTTTTGTTGTTCTGGATTTGTGCCTTTTTCCGCACTAGAGCTTTGGTCTCCTTATGCTTTACTGGTGCCTCAACCTTTTTCTTATCAAGTTCCATACGCTTGTGATACAGCTGAGCCAAGTGCTTGGAACTAAGTAGAAGTCCACCCCGTAGCTGTCGTCTATCTGCCTTGGCCGGCTTTACTAGTTGGCGTACTTTATCCACCTCTTCTTCTGCGATAACTCTTGCAGCATTGATGATGCGTCCTTCCTTAATACACTGAGTCAAAAGGTCCTTGAGGGCTTTATTGGCTAGGGTTTCTTCAATTTGCTGACTACTTAGCTCGATATAATCAAGCTCAGGTGCTCCAACTAGTCTGTCGGTTGATGGACGAAGACCAGGGCGCCTGGTAGCCAAAGGAGTCTTGGGAACTATCTTTGCCTGTAAGATAGGATTCCTCAGAATGCGATTTCTGTTGAATGAAATAAGTCCAGAGGCACGCCAAGCGGACCTGATAGTTTTAGGCTTAAAGGTCTTGATTCTTGTCCTCTGAAGCATGGGAAAGATATCTCCCTTCTTGATAGTACTATGGGGGCCTTGTTGACGCACACGATCTTCAAGCTCCTGCTTGTAATAAGTTGTAAGAGGGCCAAAGATACCTACATCAAAAGGCTGCAGAATATGAGTTGAATGGGCGGGGAGGCAGACAAGATGGATGTTGTGGTGAATTGCATACTTGATGAACTCATAGTTCTCCACATGTGTTGAATGACCATCCAATACAAGAATACGATGCTGCTTGATACCGTTTGCTGGACGTGTTCTTGGTTCCAATACCTCCTGAAACCACTCAAAGGTTATCTCAGTATTGGTGTAACCATTGGGGGAGGTGGCAAAGAATGCGTCTTCCTTCTCTTCGATCTCAATATTGGTATGGTGTACCATCAAGTGTGCATTGGCTTTGAAGATTATCAGAGGAGGCCAGACTGGGGCTACACCTGATATTGCTTCAACAATAGTGACCCAATCACGACCACCATCTTGGATGAGGCTGGGATTTCGGTGGGAGGCACGGCAGATCATGGTTCCTGCTCCTCCTAATCCAATAGCAAATCCCTTTTCATCTGTATTCCAGGTATCTTCATCCTTGACATGAAACTTGCACCAAATGTGATAGAAGCGATCAAGATGCTTCCGAAAGGAATCCAGGTCAGTTACAAGAGGTCTTTCGCTATCCAGACATCGTCCTACTTTAGAATCCAAGTCCGGGTGGCAATCCAGAAAGCGTGTCAACCAATGCTCTCCAACTTGGTCACTGGAATTCCGTGCACGAAGAAGACTCTGAAACATCTGAAGGACATGTCTGCGTCGAGTTGGAAATCCATAGTCATCCCACTTCTTAATCCAGGAACTTAATGCCTCTTCCTCTGTATTGGACAGAAGCTGTTGCAATTCATGAGCTATCTTTGCTCGAGTTGGCTTTTGTGAGATTCGATTATGGAGGGTGGACTTTGGTACTTCAAACTGGAGAGATAGTTTGCGGACAGAGAGGGTTGGATCAGTGGCATGGGCCTTGAGGGCTTCTTGGAGACGTGTCTCCCTAGTATTGCTAGGGGAAGGCATTCGTATTTGTTGGGTATTCGAGGTAGTATTTTGAGAGGTTAGTTGCATTGTGTGTGGTATGACAGAGGTGTAATCAGAAGAGAACAAATATAACCACAACTTAAAATCAACGACTTGAGTTAAATAAGAGAGAAACTGCCACAATTCTTTAGGGTATTATAAAACAAACCCTAAGAATACTCCACATGGAAAAATATTTCGAAATTTACTTGTTTTAGTATGTCAAATACTCATCAATGTTGTTGTTGCAAATTCTTCATATATTACCTTTTAGGTCAATTACCAATATTGAGCTAGAGAAAGAACAAATTATCTTTTGATAGACTGAAACTAGAGATGGTATTCTACATTATACTTGAGTATTAGGTTCTTTGACATCCAATTGGCTATGCTATTTCAATTTCAATTTAACATGTCAGTTTTTATTAAGTGTCCCATAACTAGTGAGTGTCCCATTACTAGGTCAAATACATTACACTTCATTCTACCGGACTGAGACTATAGTATCTCTCACTAGCTTAGCGATATAACGTACGAGACAGGAGTCTGTATACTCAGCTGTCGTTATTCGTACTTACGAAGATAATTGTGATAGCTATTAGGGATAGGGGTTACCTGCTGCAAGTATCACCCGAAGAAAAGAGGATTGTAACAGTATCCTTCCAGTATTTGGTTGACTCGTTCTGTTTGTCCATCAGTCAGAGGGTGGTATGCTGTCGACATCTTTTGTTTGATATTGAGTTTTGAGCACATTGATTCCCAAAATTTACAAACAAACTTCGCATCCACCAGAGATGATTTCTGAGGGTAGCCTGTGGTATTTCTATACTTCTTTAAGGAATGCTTGTACTATATCTCATGCAGATGCTTTTTCTTCTAATCCAATAAAATGGGCGATTTTTGTGAATAGGTCAACTATGACCATAATCTGTATATATCCTGCGGAATTTCGTAGTTGAGTAATAAAGTCTACCGAAGTCGAAGCCCAAGCTGCGAAGGGTACTTGTAAGAGTTGAAGTAAACCAAATCTTGCATGTCTTGGAGAATTAGCTTGTTGGCAAGTAGTGCAGGATCGTACATAGTCATTAACCCAGTCGGTGAGTCCTTTTCAGTAGAAGTCTCGAGTAAGGAGTTTGAGTCTCTTATATTGTCGGAAGTGTCCTGCAACTTGCGAGTCGTGACATTCTTTGGCAATGAGTATTTGCAGGTCTTCGTTTACTGGAATATATAGTCAGTTCTTATAGTAAAGTAGGTTATCGGATATAATCCATTATCTTGGCAATTCCTTTCCTTCATTTATTATAGTTTCCAATTCCTCCTTTCTCCGCAGCCAATCCTGATCTTTCATTGTCACCTGTCGGACCTTTTCCAAAATGTCAGTCTCGAACTTCTTAAGGTTTGTATTAGCGATAATAGTGTTAGACAATAGAAGTTGTACTTTTTGAAGTATCGGGTGGTGGTTGATATCAGAGCTATCATAAAATTCGTGTGTGCCACTTGAATGGAGAAAGCATATCATTGGTTGAGTTTCTTTCATCTCCAATCCTCAACCTGAGCTGACAAATCCTTGTCCAGCTTGTTCTGTTTTATCAATCTCATCCACCTCCATCCAGTCTTGGATATCTATTCTTTCCATCACGAGTTGGGCAATATGATCTCCTTTCTGAATCTCGAAATCTCAAGAGCCATGATTAATGAGAAGGACTTTGACTTCCCCTCTGTAGTCTGCTTCGATAACTCCAACATCTACTGTTATAGCTTTGGTTGCCAAGCCACTTCTTGGTGCAATAAGACTGTAAGTACTACTTGCAACTGCAATAGCTAATCTGGTTTTAACAAGAATGTTGGTTCTTGGCTGGGATCGTCAAGGTTTCGATACTGTAGAGGTCATATACTGCCGCAAATTTGGATCCTCAAGTTCGTATTCTTGCATTTTCTGAAAGTCTTTGAACTCGTATATGTTTTTCTTTTCCTGACTGAGGAAGTTCCTGATAAAAAGGTGAAGAAGTTTCGCCCCAAATAATGGCAATTTGGAATTTGCCGAAGTGTGTTACAATCCTCTTTCCTTCGGGCGATACTTGCAGCAGGTAACCCTCGTCTCGATAGTGATCGCACTATTCTGAGTTCGTACGAACAATAACAGCTGAGTATACAGACTCCTGTCTCGTACGATATATCACTAAGCTCGTGAGAGACGCTATGTCCAGGGCACAGTAGTGTAGAAAGTAAAGATAAGTATATTGTAGGAAAATAGCTTAGATGGTTGCGTGAAGAACTCTCAACCAAGAGACCAGAAGGGTCCTCTTTTTATACCCGTTCTTCTCGCAACTCATGACTCATCCTTCGCATCACGCGCCCCTATGACTCCTAGTGAGTTATAGTGTGAAACCCATCAGCTGACTCCTATGAGTCGCTGCGCAGTACTCAATCAACCAATCAAAACATAATAAACATATCATGTGCGCAACTTGCGTCACATGCGTGAAACCCATGACTCATAACTATGAGTTATATGCGAAAGTTATAATCATATGACCACAATCGTGAGTCATGTCAAAACAATACACCAATCATAACAAAGGAATGATACGCTATCACGTAGTCATGTGAAATACTAAAACCTTATGATTCATAAGTATGAATTATGTGAAAAACCTCTTTCGCTAGTCACAGTTTGTGACAAAGTGCTTAGTGTGTAGAATTTGCTGTTCGTGATGCGTAGCTCCCTCTTCAGGGCAGTACTCTGGCCGCCTATTTAAAGCATCAGGTTTACCTACTTTCGAGCCTGGTCAATAGATAATTATCAAATTGAAGTCGCATAATTTCTGCACCCAATGAATTTGGCGTGCTGTCCAGGCATTTGTGGTCAGAAAGTATTGAAGATTTTGATGATCGGTATAGACTGTAATTGGCTCTTCTGTTCCTTGGAGGTAATGTTTCCATTCTATAAAGGCAACGAGAATAGCTAATAATTCATTATCAGGGATGTTATAGTTCATTTCTGCCATGTTGGGTTTTCGGGAGTGGAATACGACCTGGTGTAATCGTTTCCCTTGGAACTGTGAGAGGATGCAGCCCAGGGCATAAGCACTTGGATCAATCGTGACCACCCTATCGTGTTCTGGGTGAAAATGGCATAGGATCGGGGCTGTAACGAAGTATCGCTTAAGATATTCAGAGGCCTCATGTTGATCTTTTCCCCATACAAAACTTCTTTTTTCTCGCTTTAGCAGATTCATAATCAGGGAGCAAATGTTCGAGAAGTTTTTGATAAATTGTAGTTAGAAATTTGCGAATTGAATAAAAATGTTGACCTGTTTTACTGATGTTGGAGATCTCCAAGCCTTGATTGTCTCTACCTTCTTCTCATTTATCGTAACTCCTTCTGTTGTTACAACATATCCAAGAAAATCAACTGATTTAACATGGAACGTACTTTTGTCTAGCAATACTGCCATCTGGTATTCCCGTAACCACTATAAGACTTTTCGAACCAGAGCAATGTGTTCTGTAAGGAATTTCGAATAAATGAAGATATCATCTATACAAATGACGACTCCATGATCGAGAAATTCGAGCATGATATCATTCATCATAGTCTGAATGGTTGCTTGTGAATTGACAAGACCAAAAGGCATGACCTTATATTCGTAAAAGGCCATATCGAGTTCGAAAGCTGTTTTCCATTCATCCCCTTTGCAGATTCTAATCAGGTGGAATCTATCCTTCTGATCCAGTTTTGTGAAGATGCTTGTGTCTCGAACCTGATTCCTTAGTTCTGTCATTAAAGGAATTGGATATTTGTTGTGGATGGTAACTTTATTACGTACTCGGTAGTCTACTACCAACCGAAGTCGACCATCAGATTTTGGTACGAAGAGAATAGATGCTCCCACTGGAGACTTGCTTGCGGTAATTTACCCTTGTTTCGTTATATCTGCGATTTAGGTATTGAGAGCTTGGAGAGGGTTTCGGACAAGGGGTATATATGGCCCCACACTGGTTGGGTATTAGATTTGAGTTGAATTGCATGGTCAAAGTTATTACGAGAAGCTAGTTTCTCTACTGTTGAGGGGCGGAATAAATCGAGGTAGTTGTGGTAGCATTTAGGTAGACGATCAATAATAGTAACTTTCTCGTCGTCCTCTCTTTCTATTCCTCCTATAACTATCGGGTTAGGATCGTTAAGAACATCTTCGTCCCACGCAACTGAAATTCCTTCGTCTTCTGGTAATAAATGTGACCAACAGCAATCCGCGTTAAATGACCAAGCGTCCCAATCTGCGATATGGCTGATTGGGTATTCCTGATGCCACTATCGACATGGTATAATCATACCATATTTCCCTGCCGGAGTTATTTCGCAGGAAAAGAGGGAGAGGTCATGGTTTTTTCCTATTTCCAGGTAGAGAGGCTGAGTATAATGCTATCCGCTAGAGGAGATAGTTTCGCTGGTAAAGCCCTAGATCTGTAGTACCTCGGTTCGAGATTCGTAAGGTATGTGATGGTCATTAACAATTTGTTTGTTAAGAAGGAGAATATATGATCCGGAGTGTAATAAGACTGGAATTCGATAGCGATTTCCGAGGATATAAATATGTGCATATCCTTCCAGATAGGTGTAATGCAGGAGTTCTTGGGCAATAGTGTTTTTCCGCTTGCCAGACGGAGTACAAAATTTCTTGGCTCGCTTAGAAGCCATGTCGATTCATTTTTATAAGGTTTTTGTAACTACCCCTGCATCATTTCTACCACCTAGGTCTCCTCAGACAAACTAAATTTAAACACAATAATTAAAATTTACCTTTATATTCCTGGGCAGCCCATTATAAGCGGTCTTTACCCCCTGCTGAGAAGTTCCTGAATAATATAAACAAATTTACAAAGGAGTGGGAAACTTAGCTCATTAAACAATTTTCTTTTTTCTTTTATCTTTTTATATTTTTATATTTTTATTTCTTTTTTTTGATTTTCCTTCTGGTATTGCAACTTTGTCACCCAGATCTCGGTGCAATATCAAAGGTGGTGAGCCCGCTCTTTTTCTACCGGTCACCCTCTTTCCCCAGCTTCCTGGAAAAGTAGTTGGCCAGAATGCCCTCTGTCTCGTCCACTTTCTGGTCGCCTTCTTTTAGGTCACACTGCCCGGGGGGAGCAGGAAGGAGATTAGTTAGAGTTTATAGTTGATACTCGCCTCAGGAAGTTCCCTATCCTGGCCCCCAGGGTGGGCGGTAATTGTGCATATAGGGTGTCATTTTTGCATAAAGGTGGTAACCTTTTTTGGGTAAAAAATTAAAACTAATTTTTTAGTTTGATGGTTTCGCAAGCTTTTTCCCTTGGTAACCTCAGATGTCTTTTTCGATTATATCAATTCTTTGTTAGTTCCTGCTGGCCGTAAAACATTTGTTTTCCTGCTTGCTTCTCAAGATCAAGGTACGCGCCGCTTCCTTGTTATTCTTAACTAGTTGGTTGGCTTTAGTGTCTGTCCACTAAGTCAGATTGATTCAGACTTATGCACCTAGGGAGACCAATAGGTATTGATATATCATTTTATGGCATCTCGGTATCCGATACTTCCCAAACAAGTGCAGGAGAGGATCGATGAACCTGGTTGACTTTAGGAGTGGGTTTTCCATATAGAGGTGGTTGCTACACAGCTAAGGTTGTCGTTCGCCATCGGAACTTGGGTTTTTTTTTATCCCATCCCTTATTATTTAAAAAGGTTGTTGCCACGACTGCTTGTCTTCTACACTTCTGCCATCCGTGGTTGTCAAGGTGTCAACGAGTGCACCGGTTCTCCTTTTTTCGTAGTGCTACCAGTTTATCAGGAATTTCTTTATGTGCCTCCTTCCAGTCTGTATATTCATATTTGGAATTATTTTTTGCCTGTGCAGGTGTCGTCTGAACAGCCTTCTATCTGGAAGCATATTCCTTTTGACCTTTATCGGTAAAACCATCCGGTCCCTTTTTTGAGTTAAAACCTTTACCAATTTTCCAAAGTGAAATACCTGTATTTAAACTAAGAGAAATGAATAAAAGGAAAGACAAATGAGACTCTGTATTGCAGGATGAATAAGGAAATATCAGACTGTAAGTTACACCCCATAGGGTCGCTGTTGTTCCACTGTGGGAGGCGTTAGTGTTGTTGCCGCTACCCTTGTGGCTTGGGAGTGTTGACACTGATAGATCCCAAGGTAAGGCAGGTGAGATGCGATTGTCCCCGACCGCTTAGCAATGTCTGCTGTCACGGTGTCCAACATCGGTTCCCATGTCAAGGCAGGGTAGTTGTGAAATGTTTAAATAGTCGCCGTATCGTGCTGGAAACGCTGTGAGAGGATGATGTGCTCCTCGGTTGAGTATTTGATATATCTTTTGTATGCATCTGATTTCCATCTACCTAGAGTCTGGATTTAACTTTTAAGAATACCAACTTTGGCCGCCCACGTTGCGGCTCCCCTCCCCAAGCTGTATCCGTTCCAAGCTTTTTGCCCAAGTCCACTCCTGATTTTAGTACTTGAAGCTGTTGTACTACGTATTCTCTAGAGAAAGCGAGTTGCTCTGACCTACCTATGCAGGAGAGGAGGGCAGAGGGAGGCCGGTAGGTATCGGACAGAGCAAGCCGGTTCATTGTTGCAACAGGGCAGGCCTCATTATTACAGGCGGCTATTATGAGTTTAATTCCATGCCTAAATGGATCTGTTTTCGAAGCCAGTAAGGTGTGTTCCATGTGTGTTCCGCCAGTAGTTAGATTGATGCTGCGTTTGGTGAGAAACCAGTTGCGGAAGGCTGAGCCAGGTTCTAGGTTAGTCTGCCGGTAGGTAAATTCCGCAACTGTGAGGAAGCCTGCGAAGGCCAGAGTGAAGGCTGCGTGGATAGCGATTTCAGTATTACGGATTTGGCGGAGAATCTGTAGTATGTTGGGGCGTGTTAATTGTTTTTTGGGGTTTGCGATCGGGCTGGTTATGGTCTCGCTTGATTCCATGGAGCATTTGCTTCAAGCGAGGGTCCAGGAATGCGGTGCATTCGAGTCCCAAGTCCAACTGGTAGGACTTTATTCAACAGAGGTATAGTTTCATAGTTTTTACTTTGATAGTTCTGGCTAGTGAGTATACCCACTTAATCAGCCAGGTGGTATTGGCTGCAAAGCACGAGTCATTGGGATGACTGTAGTTGGAGAGACTGCAGAACAGGCTAAATCGGGATCTGAGGGTGTTGTAATTTTGACGGGTGGTAGGTGCCAGTCCCCGCCAGAGGTAGTATGCCGCTACTGGTGAGAGTCCTGCTTGCTGGATGTCAAGAACCCAAGATCTCGGAGGCAGGAGGTGGGGTATAGTAGCTGTGGTGCGAGGTTAGCAATCTTTTCATAAGTGAAGTGGGAGAGCGCCTCTGCCAGGGCATTTTCCTTAGAAGGTATCCATCGTGCCTCTATTTCCAAGTCATGATTAGTAGCTAACAAAAGGCATCTCCGGAGTACATTCATGGAAGCACTTCAGATTGTGCAACTCTCTAATGCATGTACAATGGCACGGTTATCTATATTCATAATCACTTTTGTACCCCGCCACTGCTTACCACAGTACAGTAATGACTGCTCGACAGCCCGCATTTCTTTCATATTGATATGCTCCTTCTTGTGTGTGAGATACTTCGGTAATGCGATGGAGAATGCAGCTTCTGGGTAGGGCTGGGTGATGGTATCTTGGTGATGAGCAGAGATTGGTGTTCTGTATGCTGTTTGTCTTTTGTTGATAAAGAATGCCCCAAGACCTTTAGTTCCTACTGCATCTGACCATAGCATCACGATTTCGCGCTCATTCCTTGCTATGCACCGCTCTGGTTTGGTAGCTAGTGCACTGAGCCACTACTTCAAGTCCTTGATAGCGTCTCTTGATACTCGTCTTCGGCAGGTGCTTCTACCTGGGTGGAAATATATTTGCATATTGTATAGGCGTCGGAGGAATGTCTGTACTAACGGGACAACAAACGCGACAAAATTGAGATATCCAGTAAGGGTTTCGAGCTCCAGTAGGGAAAGGGATTGCTGGCGAATTGCTGCTTCTCGCAGCTGGCGGGCCTTGTGCAGTTTCCGAGTGGGTAGGCGTATCACCATTGCCATATTGTCGAGTTCCATCCCACCGAAGCTAGCAGTTGTTCCCTCCTCATTCTTTGCCTCATTAATCGACAGTCCAACTTCGCTGCTAAGTTCAGCGAATGTGGAGCCGTACTCTATAGGGTTCCCGTGGGATGGTAGCACTATGAGGAAGTCGTCGAGGTAGTGGTTTACGCTGGCTTCACCATTAAGGCTATTTAGGTTATCTGCCAGGATCCAGTGAAACAGTTCCGCAAAGAGATTCAATAAATATAGAGCGGTGCGCAGGCTGAAGGATCGGAATCGCTCGGAGTACTATGTGCCACCCCATTCGAACCCCAGGAGTGGACTATCGATTGGTGAGATGGGAATATGCCAGAATGCACTTTCAAAGTCGCGTTTCACCAGTAAGCATCCCTTTCCAAATGTCCTAATCGCCGATGTTGCATCATTGATACTTCTATAATTGATTGTGCTATATGTCTCAGTTATCCCACTATTTATTGATGTAGGGCTTTCAGATGGGAATGAGAGATGGTGAATTCTTCGCTTTCTCCCATGGGCCTTATTCGTAAGACCTAGGGGTGAAGCACTAAATTCCTGGGGTAGGGCGTTCTAGTTTGAGTACCAGTTGAGGCGGTTCATACTAAGTTCATAGGCGATGTCGCTTGAGACTAGATTCGGACTGAAGTTGGCCGTACTTAGGTTTGCATGGATGGTAGTAGAATGTCGCAGGCCAGTATATCCGATTCTAGCTCCAAATTGGCATATACCTAGGATAGCATCCACCACTGCCCTATCCGGGTATCTAGTGGTGAGTCTCCTCCACCCCTCTATCTTTTATTTGCCCATGGGCATGGGTTTGTCCTGTGTGGTGTATACTGGGTAATGGATAGTGGAATTTGGTTGCACCAGCTGTTCACTAACCAGACAGGTATCAGGTATGGGGGTACCTGTTCTGCGTGTAATGATATTGACTAGAGTTGGGGTAGTAGGGGCTTTCATTGCGATGAGCATAAGACTATTGGAACAACCCGAGGAGATAATGAGATGCGTGTGGTAGGAAATAAGAACTAGTAGGAGAGCGAACATAAGGGCTAAGGGAGAGCTAACGTTTTCAAAAAACACCCCTTGTAGTAGAGGTAGAGAGTGCACTCTCACTCTGGCAGCACTGAGATGCCTTGTGATTCCGGCCACATGTAGCGCACGCATGTGGGTAACGGCAGTTGGGATTTCTACCATCCCGGTGGTTCCAGTTATGGCAGACTTGCAGACGTGTTTGGTTACCAGGTATGGCCATTGTTCCTCCACTTGAGCCCAGGCCAGGAACAGAATTGTTATAGTTGTTGTTTGCCGAGTAGCCAGTATTGTTTCGGGGGAGACTTTGCATTGAGGAGTCCAATGGGAAAGGTTGTCTGTGAATGGGTACTTTGGTTATGCGCTGTTGGAAGGTTGGCGCCCGAGTATGCCCCTGTGGCAATGCGGTCGGGATAATAGGATGGGCAAAGCACTTCGATGCTATGAGTTCGCTGTCGAGATGTTGCCAGTCGTTGGGTAGGTAAATCTTATTTCCGCTTGCAACCCTTTTCTGGTGGAATTGGAAATAGTAGGTTTTCACACTGTCCCTGGTATACTTTTCGAGTAAGTCATACACGTTGATAGTGTATATGAATAGTGCGGTTGCGAGCTCGCCGTGTAGACCGTATGGAGCGAGTTTTACCAGTATCCAACTGTATGTAGGCTAGGCCTTAAAGAAAGTACTAATCCGGTACTCGCTCTCCTTGCCGTCATGTTTCGCCTGCTAGAATTCTATCCCACCAATTGTGATGGTGCTCTGAGTCTCGGCCCTTTCCTTTTCGCTCGCGAGGAGACGGTAGATGTTTCTAGGCTTGAACCTATTCTCGAGGATTTGGGTAAGGGTACTGCGTTTCACCCCAGGGAACAGTACTTCCACAGATTCTGCTATTCCCGGTGTACTCTCCTGCTTCGTGCCTGATATATGTAGGGTGAAAAGGTACGCACCAGCTTCTCCTATTCCGTGGCTGCTGTGGGGTACAGTCTGGATTCTTCCGGCACCGTGTTGACTGATTTGGTCTTCAAGGTCTCTAATACGTTGTATGGTAGGATCAGTTTGGGGGTTGTTGGCTGAAGGGCTTTAAGGCTGATGAGTTGCAGGATTTGCTATTGGGTTGGAGTTCTGGTTTGATACTTCTGGTCGGAGCCTGAGGACCACTTGTTCAACGATATTGTTCTCATGAGAGTGGAGAAGGTCGCAGATGACATGGATAGTTATAGGAGCGGTCTCCCCTGGTGAGCTTGGTTGGTATGGGGGTGATTCCAGCGGGTCCAGATGCGTTTCCGAGAGTGCTAAGGCTGTCCTTGGTGTATTGTATCTTAGGCTTTCTGTTTCTGGTGTGCTTTCGAGTTGTGCTCGACTATCTGGTTGACAGGGGATGATTGTCTCACCTTTACTTTCAAGAGTGACTGTTTCTGCACTGCCGGGCTTGCTGGCTTCCTCGTCTGACTTGTAACCATATCTTTGTGGGGCTCTGTGGTTTCTCGTATTCTTGCGAATACCAGCTGTTAAACTCCTGCTCTGTGTTTCAGTCACCTCAGCTCTACGCGTTGAACCTCTTTGGCAAGACATTGTGTGGTTTTGTATGGGGTGGTGCGGTCTCAGGGCCCTGGCGTTAATGGGTTCCGGGTAGTGTAGCTTTTTCTTGTACTGGACAGTTATCAATAAAGAACACGATCTGTAAGGAGGTTTGAGGATCTTGTGTTTTATCGAAGCTTGTATGAGGAAGAAAGCTTGTGTTGTGGGGTTCGTGGTATTATATGGTGTAGGCTGTTGGCCGGGCAGCTGTCATGAAGCTATGGCCCCTCGCTTCGCTTTGTAGTGGCTATAGCGTTTTTCTTCCACCCCCGAGACATCCCTTTCCCCCTGCGGCTCGAACACGTCTACTTTGCCCAATTGGCAATAGCTTCTCCGAATCTACCATTCATTGTTGACGTCTCGTTTTCTCTTCCTTGTCACTATTGGTGAAGGGATTAGCGATTTTGATATTTTCCGCCGTTCGAGAAGTTCCTCCTCTTGTCTTCCAACATTTCAAAGAATCTCCATCCATTCTTCATTAGTAGCAAACTTAAAGTCAGAAAGTCGCCTAAGAATGTCCTTGGGAAGTTTAGTCTCTACACTTACCCTCCACGCTATTCCAGTGAGGCCTGCTTTGATGTTCAAGTTTTCGAGAAGAAGAAGATAGGTATCGATTCTGCTCTTGTATGTCACTTTATCCATTTCCTCAAGTGCCCTTCATTCTTCCTCAATTTCGATCTATTGTTTGTTTATTTCTTGCTGGAATCGCTTCCACATGAAAAAGACGGGGTCACCAGAGTAACCACCTAAATGCCCAATGACTCTTCGGTATTTCACCGAAAAAGGAGGGACCTTGTTGCCCTTTGTTTTACCAAGAGCAAACACAATTCGATGGCTATGATCTTCCTATTGAGCAGGATTGCGGTCAAAATAATCTTCGCAAGCCATTAACCATTTGTGTAAGTCCTGGTTGTCCTCCTCCTAAATGAAATAAGGAGGCTCAGACATCTGCTTTAATGGCCACTGTGGTTCGCTGATGCTTTGAAAGAATTCTAGCATAGCTCTGGTACGCGTGGAAAAGTCTCTGGGAATGGGAATTTTCCAAGAAGTGCCTGACGCCGTGCTAGCGTCCCTGCCTCGGTCGCCTTGTCCATCGTCATTATTGTGATCGGAGTGGTCAGGGTTGCTGTTTCCACCAGTATTAGATGGAGGAGGTGGGGGTGGTGGTGGGTTTATTCCGTCTCTACCTTCTCTTCCTTTTCCTTTGTCTTGAGGAGTTGATGCTGAGTTTTTCTTTTATTAGTAACATCGCGTGTTTCCAAGTGGTTTGACAGACCTCGGTTGGAGGGTACAGGTTTGTCATCTGCTGCAACCGAAGTAGCTACTGAACAAGCCATTAATCATTGGGCTTCGAATGTTCGGACAAGGTTGTCAATTGCCACTTGTAATTCTTGGACCTGCTGATTGAAGATCACTTGTGCTTGCTTGTGATTATCGTTGAATTGAGCGACAGTTATTTTGTCCTGTCGTTTCACCATTTTTGCTGGTCAGATTTTTTGTTTCTCGAGTTCATTTTCCCATCTAGCCTCTTGCTGATCAAATCGGGGTTTCAGAAAGAATAGTTGTTCAGCCAATTCATGGTCTCGACTTTGGGAGTCCGGGTTATCGCCAGCCCAATACTCTTATTGTAGTCTAAAAGCTTCTCAGACTTCTTCTCTGAACCGATCTTGTTATATTTGCATCCCACTTTGGAGTTCAAGTAGGTATTGTCAGTGTTCAGTGAATTCTGCTTCGGTAACTTCCTCGTTTCTGGCTAAGCGTCTATCGAATAGTCGGAGGTTAGTATATGCTGTCTGAATGTCAGCTGTGAAGCTACTTAGGGCAAGATGTGTTTCATCCTGGACTTACTGGATTTCTCCCAGGATGAACCCAAAGGCTTCTGCTAATTGGGTTCTGAATTCCACATAGGGGTTGGGGCGAATTCTGGAAGGTCTTGGTGAACTTGGACTTGGTATTGCAAGGAAATATGAACCTGTCTTAACCAGGGCAAAAGACCCAGTAGTAGAAGTATTTGAGTTGTCGGTGGGTGGTACTGATCCTGTCGGAGAAGAACTGTTGTCACTAGTATCCAATAGATCGGTAGGTGGTGGAACAGGAGAGTCAGGTTGTCGTTGATCAGACATGATGCAAGGTACGCAATATTGAGTAGAAGAAGTACTCGATCATGGCAGAAGATCAGCTAATGTTTCGCTATGGTAAAGGCTTTACTATAGCTTCGATAGATTCGGAAGTTGAAATTATAATTCTTATCGTGAATGGTCTGAATCGTTTGAAGTGCTATGTTTCGGACGTTTCTTGCGTAGTCTGGACAACAGCCTGGAAAGAACTTGTGTAGAATAGCTCGTTTGGACTTCTTGCAAGAAGGAGACTGGAAGAAGTTATTGCTATCGTAATATTGCCTTATCATGTGAGGGGTTAATGAATCGCGGTGGAGTCATAGTGACATGAGGGTAAGAATATAGTGTTACAGGGTAATTAACTCAAAGGAATAGAGAGAGTTAGGCTGTATAGTATTTGAGGTAATGGAGGGAAGTCAGGAAGACTAGAGTAATGATAGTTCGATAAAGATAAGGTAATAAAATAGAAGTTCTCAAATGTTAAACTTGATAACTTGTTATATTGTTAAGCTCTCTTCTCCGTTGTTTGATTTTCTCAAACTCCAGGGAATAGCCCTTACTACTTATACCTGATTCTCGCTACTTCCTGTTTCCTAACAATCATGTATCTTTCAACAATTTCAGCTTCGTCAAAGGAAGTGCGAACACTCTCTGACCGTGAATAATTGCCCCACTTGAACTCAGCGAACTCCCAACATCTATTTCATCTGAGGGTGTCCCCACTCCACTAGTAGATATTCTTCAATCTCTTCGTCCTAATAGACTAAGTTAATATATGTGGTCCCAATGCCAACATACAAATACTGTTTTATCGTGAACTATTGAGTGATCAGTTCCAATAGCCAGATAATAATACATAATGCATAATATTCATATGCATCAGATAAGGAATAAAGTATACTCACTTTATCTTTCCAATTAGTAATTATCTTCATAGAATCCGAGCTCTTCCGGGATTCTGAGTAGTCAACATTGATGCCTCCAGTTGCTTCTAGCATGGCGAGTTGAGGTTGGAGATAGGGTCCTCCATTACGGTGGTGCAGCCTCTACTAATAATACTGGTAAGCTATTCTCGTGTGCGTAACACCTCCTTGGACAACCAGAAAAAACCATTATCCCAAGTCCCTCTGGTATAGAAACAACCGCACGATCCCGCCATGAAAACAAACAACCCCGCCAGCCAAAAACATGACAGGAGCAACTCATCAAATATGACAGGCAGGAAACAACAGGAAAAGTGATCCGAAAACCCCTACCCCCTCAAAGTAAAATACCTAAACAAAGCAAGCCAAATTAATATCGCAATGTACATCAGCAAGAGTTCACATTTGACCCCAATACCTCATGAGGGATAGGGGGTATGGGGGGCCAAATTATAAAACTCAAGTTGTTTTATCTCTCGTCCATGCCCTATAACTCCGGAATAAATCCGGGGTTAGGGGGCATTTTTTTTTGCATCGGTAATTTCATTGACATGCAACGTTTTCTGGACGCACTTCGTCCTCTTTGAGCTGTTGCATGATCCATTCGCGCTTGACTCTTCTACCTTAGTTTATCCGGCATTACCTCTCGTGCGAGGAATTGTTCCATTATGAATTTCTGCCCCACGACTCAATCATGCTTCCCAACAGCCCAAACACGCCGTTGTCTGGTCCATTCCAGCTTTGACCTTTCCCCTATAGTTTATCCAGCATTACCTCTCGCACCACGCATTGTTCCCTTGTTGATCCAAACATCCTGTTCTGAATTTCCTATTGACAAACTCTTCGCGACTCCGAACTTCCGCAATGCACCGTTCCCCGTAGTTCTTCTGCTTTCCTAATTCTCGCTTATTTCTCCCCTTCCTCCTTGCCATTGACCCATGACCTAATCCAGCCCCAATAATTTCTCCGTGTATACAATATGTAAGCGGACGCTATTGGTCGCTTTCGCGACGAGGACCGTCCATTATTTAATGATGCGTGGCCTTGCGCTGGCTTATTCCTTCACTGTTCTCGCCTTCCTGCCTTCTTCATGGCTCTTTGGGACTTTCCCTCGGCCCCAAGCGACTTTCCCCTGATGTCTTTTTTCACAAACTGGGTTGAAGTCTAACTCTAAGTGGCATATTCAAAATAATAATCATAATAATAATAATAACCTCTTTTATTTGTTTGTTTTATTTAAATCTAGATTAGTCCCAAATAGGACGTTACTCGTCCCCATTCAACTCCTCTTCAGAAGCCTCAACTGCCTCCCCCGCTTCGGGATCAGAATGATCGTCCTCCACCTCGCTTTCCTCATTGCCTGAAATCTGCAAATCCAAATATCCTGTGGCTTCTCTGTCCTCCAGTGGGGCACGAGACTCCTGATCCGGTATCAATCCACCCTCCTGCAGCATTTTCTTAATACCTGTTTTTGTATCTTCAACGAGTTTATCTCGCACTCCTGGCGGCTGTCTTTGCCAGGTACATCAGCAAAAAATCAGCCTGCCCCCTGTGCCTCATGTCGTTGAGTTTTACGTTTTAGCACATCCTGAGTCCTATGATCGCGATATTAAAAATCCCGTTAGTTTGACTAAAGAAGATGATATTAATTCTATTTTCTGTAAAATATGAGCAATTTTTATGAAGAACTCATGGACCTTTGACATACCGAAGTTGAGAAATTTGAGTTAATAACAAACAACTTTGTAATGTAAAATGTCTATGAGATATAGATAAAAATAGCTCATATTTTACTAAAATTAAGATTTGTATCGGATCATTAGGGGATACAATCGGAAGCATCATGATTAACCAGGGTCACTCGCGATTAGCCAAAATATAAAACTCAACCACATAGCTCACTGTGGAGCACAAAAGACAGATTTTTTTTTGCTGATGTAGCACGCTGTCAAAGATAGACATCTAAATTTTCTAGTGAGTACGATAGGCTTTACAACGGCGGATTTGAACCTTTAAACGAGTCAATACTAACTTTGTGCTGTCAGAGCGGAAAAATCTGGAGGTTGAACAAATGATCCGGAACTCCAAGCCTTCAGAGAATAATACAGACATGCCGTGGTAAGGCATATCAGGACGTCGTTAGTACGATTAAGAAATGATTTATCGGTCCTCCCTCGCATTCTCGAACCCCGGTACCACTTATGAAACAAGAGTTTTGCTATCTTTGGCGCAGAAAAGTGCGAACCATAGTCCTGTCTGGGTAAGCCTTATCTCGTCTCACCGTGGACGATCTGAGTTTACTTACTTGTTGTTTACTTGGGTGGCATGTAAACCGATCATTTTCGAGCAAATAGGCAACTCGCCCCTTTATTTCGGCCGGTGGTTTTTGCGAGAAGTCATACAGGTCCTCAATCATGTTCTTGCTCTCTGAAACTAGATGTGACCTGGCGCTAGACTGCCTCGATTTCAACTAAATGTATCTAATTAGCCGTGATCAGTCTCCAATAGGACGTTCTTCGTCAATTAAAGGACTTACAAAAGTCATTGCCCGCCTTTCCATTACCCTATTTCCCTAACCTAACTTTCTAGCTGCCTTTACCCAATAACCTTCCAGAAGAGTATCGTTTTCAGCAGGCTTTACAAAGGGATTAACAAATCACGTATGATACCGGCCCATATTTGCAGCGTTCTCAAAGATTATCCTCGCCTCACCCTGCAATGTATTGCTTTTTGCCGATAGTGTGATATGGGTCCCGATATTAGACTCTGGAAAGTCTGGATCAGCTATACTACGTTGTGAATGGGACGGCATAAATTCTTCCTCTTCAGGCATATCAGGAATATAGGGTGAGAATTGTGATAAATCATCTCTGAGATGGCCGGAATGTAATTGTGCTGCCTGCTCTTGTGATGCAAGCCCCTGCGAGGGGCCATTTAGAACCCCCTGTGAAGGGCCATTTAGAACCAGCATTGGGGTATCCTCCGTACTCTTTCTTATAAGCATGTCAATTGAAAAAATTATTAGATTTACTTACATATCTTAACCGGCTCCTGACTCTCCGTGGAAGTGGCTGCGGGAGTGGTTCAGTAGGATGTCGTTCGTCCCATCGGCAACGTCTAGGAGGAATGTCATCATTGTCAACATCTGTAGGCTGCTCTTCCTCATAATGAACTCGTCGTTGTGTTTCCGGTGCTGGCATTGAAATATCCGCGAAGGCTAATGGAGGTCTCAACGATGATGCCTGGGCTCGGGGGGCTAGTCCTACTACTCTGGTCAAGAATGGGATATTTAAGTCTTGGGAGAGCTCACATTGGCCTCCAGAAGGCGTGACTGACCTCTGCTCGTATTTCCATTCATGATTGCGCGTTTATATGAAAGAACTAGAGGAGAAAAAGGAATTAGATATAGAGATAAAAGCTCCGACAGGAATCGAACTCACGGCGTGGTATTGGGGACGAACTGCGTCGTATTGCGGACAAACAAGCTTTATGTTATTGTTACTACACGGACTCCTAGCTATGACCCAAGGTCCTTGAGAATCATTGGCATGGGCTCGGACTATCCTACAGCTGTTTGGCCTCCGAATGTCTCAAAGGCTACGTGCACGGATGACTTTGAGCCGAATAGAGACTGTCTATTCGGGATTGCCTTGACAGGCTTTGATATGCAGGGCTTGGATGAACATAACTTATCATTTCAAAAGATTGAATTATACATACTAGGATAGGATAAAGGATAAAAGGGACGTTTAGCGTCCCAGAATAGCTTTCTATTGCACTCAAGTAATTCTAAAAATAAAAAGACTGCTAAAAACAATAAAATCTAAGACTACCGAGTAACATATAGGAAAGCCGGATGACAGCGCAAGCAGGATTAAGACAACGATTAATAGATAGAATCAAAGCAGAAGCAAAGAAGCAAAGCCCGTAAAACCAAAGAACAATTACCCAAAGGCTCAAAGAAGACGCAGCCCGGCACGAAACGAGTCCCAGAAAACCCAAGAAATGGATAGAAACGAGAGCAAAACAAAGTATGAAAAAACCCGTGAAACCAAAGAGAGCCCACCCAAAAGACCCAAGAAGACACTACCCGGCACAAACAAGCCCCAACCCCCCCCGGCGCCGAACCCATGGATAGAAATGAAAGCAAAACCTAAGAAAGCCAGTGAAACAAAAGAAAAAACCCCCCAAAAGGCTAAAGAAGACGCTGCCCGGCGCAAACAAACCCTAGGCATTGCCCCCATTGCCCCCATAACCCCCACCCCTATTGCCCCCATTACCCTGACCGTTATGATCAGCGCCTTCCTCAATAGCGTCATGTACTGAGACCTCACACCCGGGAGGTGGGATCCCCGGGGGAAGAGCCACCATTGGGACATCTTGTCCTGCATATCGGCTCATATACGCTGGCCCCAGTCTCACTCGATCGCGCGAAATCAGTTCCCGGGAGTGGGTCGGGAACCTAACAACCATACGATCATTGCTCAGAAATCGCCTCTGCCAGCCGTTGTGGGACCTAGGAAAGGCCCTTCTGCGCCTTGCATGGCGCTGCACATCGTCCTCCTGATCAGAGTCAGATTCTGGCTCAGTGTAGAACTCGGCGACGTCGAATTGGCCGGGGAAGAGATAGTTCCGGCTGTGCCCAACAAGAGCTGTATTCGGAAGAACAGGGTCCCCACCATCAGGAGAGGCAACAGCTGCTCGGTGGAGGAGGCAGGCGACAGTAAGGGTGGAGCACTGGGAGAGACGAAGCCAGGCATTGACCTGATCGTCGTCGATCAACTCGATCTGGTCGTCACTATCGGGAGTGACATTCAGGCATTGAATGTCGCGGAGAATTCCAATGAACTGCCGGGGATGCTCGCCGTCCTCTACGTACCGACAGGCAGCTTCGCCGAGCTCCTGTCAAGTGTAGTGCCTGAGAACCGCCAGCCAACCCTTGTTTGGCATAGCGTTATTACCACGGTTTATCCATGGGAGCTGGCGAGCCTGTCCAGGCTCGGCACCTCTGGTCGAAATGATCATTATTCGTACCAGTTTCTCCTCGTGAACGGTCGGTTGGGGACGAGCAACGGCCCTTTCGTCTCTCGATCCGGATCCAGATGCAGCGCCAGCGCCCCCATCTCCCCACACTTCCTCGGCATCGGAATTAAGTCTGGCATTCCTACGAGACTCAGCTGCCTTCTTCAGGACGTCCATGATGAGAGCCTCCAGAGCAACGTGGAAGGCCCGATGTTGGTTATTCCAGGCGGAGTTGAATTTGGCTCGGAAGCCTCTGAGGGCAATGTGTGCGATGGTCACCGTCCTAACTTCGTTCCACAAAGTGTCACCGGCCTGCCTGCGAGAGGTGATATTCCCCTCGTTGCACTTCTGGAGAATGTATGTGCGAACGGCGCGGTATCTCCTCCCTTCCACCGTTCGTCCTTCACCAGTGAGATTGAGCTCAGTCCGGAAGATGGCAGTGGTGACACGACCATGACCACCAATCGGAGGCATGCTATTAACCAATTAGATTCTCTGTAAAAAATACTAAATGGGACGCACAGAAGACTAACCTGAATTCGGCGAGGATGTTCTTGGCTTGCAGAAGAAGACGGGAAATCCCAAAGAAATCTAGCAATAGCGATCAGTAATCATTCCATCTTAGGAAAGGTACAAATGAGACAAACAGAAGACTAACTATAGGGAGGATAGCAAGCGAAAATGGGGAGCCGCTAGTGTATCTAGAGAATAGTGGTCAGCTATCATTTCACATTAAGCTTTAGAAGAGCTCGTACCAGCCGTGCACAAGTTCATTCGAGAACTTACGCAGCGCTTCATCGTGCCACAGAAGGAAGTGAGAAAGACAGGCCTCGGGTCGGTATCTCTTGGAGGCCGAGGAAGGAAGAAAAGGGACGAATTGTGGCATTAAACTTACTTTTAGGAGGTAGAAGTGATCGAAAAGCTTCGCTTCAATTAAGAGTAGTTATTAGTATTCTATGGATATCAATTAGTATAGCCTACGAAGGCCTGAGAACGGCTGATTTCGGACGTTAGGAACTGCGGACGAGACTTACCAGTATAGTTGGTTGTGAAATGTGAGTGAGACTGATATGATCGCGGAAAACAGTTCTTGTTTATATATAACGTATCATTGTGAAGGGAAAAGTTGCTTTTGGAGGACTAAAAAGACGAGAGAAGCTGTAGATTGATTAGAAGGTAATGAAGGAGTGGAGAAGGAAAATCGGGGTAGCAAGGGGTTTATATAAGGAGAGCGTACTATTCAAGTTGTTTGTCGTAGTATCAAGAGTTCTAACAACTCAGACCAGTTGAAAGAGAACTTTAAACGTCTCAACTTGAACGTAGAATGTCCTGCTGTGCCTGTACAAAAAAGTACAGATGTACAGTTGCCGTGAGGCAAACATGTAACAAGGTAAGCTTGTACACTTGAAAAGGTGGAACTTGAACAAACATGAACAAGGGCTTTCAAGA
>NESQ01000063.1:0-304218 GCA_003070745.1 Tuber borchii
AGACGATATCCTAATTTATTCGAAATTGCTTACGGATCATATCTCTCTCATTCGAAAGGTCTTACAACGGTTGCGGGAATACCAGATGGCAGTATCATTGGAGAAAAGTACATTTCATGTTAAAAAAGTTGATTTTCTTGGATATGTTGTAACAACGGAAGGAGTTACGATGAATGAGAAGAAGGTAGAGACAATTACGGCTTGGAAACCCCGACATCGGTGAAGGAGGTCCAGATCTTTATGGTTCGCAAATTTCTATCGACAATTTATCAAAAACTTCTGGAAGATTTGCACCCGATACCAACCTGCTAAAAGGAGAAAATGGAAATTTTATGTGGGGAAAAGACCAGCACGAGGCCTTCAATACCTGAAGCTATACTTCATCACAGCCCCGATCCTATGTCACTTTCACCCAGAACGCGATATGGTAGTTAAGACTGATGCAAGCGATTACGCCCTCGGCTGTATCCTCTCACAGTTTCAAGGGACACGATTACATCCAGTCGCATTCCACTCCCGAAAACGCAACTCAGCGGAAATGAACTATGACATCCACGACAAGGAATTGTGGCTGTTCTTGTTGCCTTTATGGAATGGAAACATTACCTCCAAGGAACGGAAAAGCCAATTACAGTCTATACCGATCATCAAAATCTTCAATACTTTCTGACCACAAAAGCTTGGACGGCACGCCAAATTCGTTGGGCACAGAAATTATGTGACTTCAACTTCATTATCGTCTATCGACCAGGGCGAAAGGAGGAAAACCTGATGCTTTATGCAGGGGCCGGAGTACCGCCCTGAAAAGGGAGCTACGCATCGCGAACAGCAACTTCTACAACCTAAACACTTCGGCAAATTTCAAATTGCGATTGTTTGGGGGGAAACCTCTTCACCGTTATATCAGGAAATTCCTCAGTCAGAGACAGAAAACCAGATACGAGTTCAAAGACTTTCAGAAAATGCAAGAATCCAACTCGAGTTTCCAAACTTGCGGCAGGACATGACCTCTATAGTATCGAAATCTTAACAATCCCGGCTAAGAACCGACACCTTGTTAAAACCGGATTAGCTATTGCAGTTCCAAGTGGTACTTACGGTCGTATTGCACCAAGAAGTGGCTTGGTAACCAAGGCTATATCGGTAGATGCTGGAGTTATCGATGCAGATTATAGAGGCAAGTCAAGTCCTTCTCGTAAATCATGGCCTTCAGATTTCGAAATTCAGAAAGGAGATGCATTGCGCAACTCGTGGTGGAAAGAATAGATGATCAAGATTGGATGGAAGTGGATGAGATGGATGAAACAGAAAGAGCTGGACAGGGATTTGGCAGCTCTGGACGAGGATTGGAGTTGAAGGAAACTCAACCAACGATATGCTTCCTCCATTCGAGTGGCAACACGAAGTCTATGATACCTCCGATATCAACCACCACCCGATACTTCGAAAAGGACAAGTTCTATTGTCTAACGCTATTATCGCAAAGGCAAACCTTAAGAAGTTCGAGACTGACTTTTTGCAAAATGTTCGAGAGGTGGTAAAAGAGGATCAAGATTGGCTGCGGAGAAAAGAAGAATTGAAGACTATAATAAGAGAAGGAAAGGAATTGCCAAAACAATGGACTCTATCCGATGATCTACTTTACTACAAGAACCGACTATATATTCCAGCAAACGAAGACCTGCAAACACTTATCGCCAAAGGATGTCACGATCGCAAGTAGCAGGACACTTTGGACAAGATAAGACACTCGAAATTATTACGCGAGACTTCTACTAGAAAGTACTCATCGACTGCATTAATAACACTACGATACTGCACTACTTGCCAACAAGCTAAGTCTCCAAGACAGCACGATTCGGTTTACTTCAACCCTTACAAGTACCCTTTGCAGCTTGGGCTTCGACTTCGGTAGATTTTATTACTCAACTACCAAATTCGGCAGGATATACACAAATCATGGTCGTTGTAACCGGTTCACGAAAATAGCACATTTTATCGGACTAGAAGAAAAAGTATCTGCACGAGATGTGGCGGAAGCATTCCTTAAAGAAGTATGGAAATACCATGGGCTACCCTCAGAAATCATCTCAGATATGGATGCGAAGTTTGCTGGCGAATTATGGGAATCGTTGTGCACAAAACTCAACATCAAACGAAAGATGTCGACTGCGTACCACCCTCAGACTGATGGACAAACAGAACAAGTAAACCAAATACTGGGAGGCTACCTCCGAATATTTGTCAACTACGATCAGGATGATTGTTACCACCTTTTACCTCTCGCCGAGTTTGCTTACAACAACTCGACCGCTACTGCACACAAAATGACCCCCATCTTCACAAACTATGAGTATCATCTTCAGACTGAATAGTTAAAAGAACGAGAAGCCCGGAATCCAGGAGCTAATATGTACGCTCACTGGATGCAAACGATACATCAACAAGCAAGAGAATCTCTCGAAAAGACAAAGGAAGCTATGGGACGATATCATGATCGAAAGGCTAAGCAACAACCAGATTTTAAAATTGAATACCTGGTTATGCTCAACGCAAAAAATATTCGCACAAAACGCCCTTCGAAAAAATTAGCCCGAAACTCTACGGCCCTTTAAAATTCTAGAACAACGAGGAAATCTTGCCTATAAAATCGAACTATCGGACCGTTGGAAAATCCATCCAGTATTTCATGTATCGTTACTCGAACCCTACTGAACTTCCATTCGTCCGGCTCGAGAACAACCGCCAATGCAACCCGAAGAGATCGATGGAGATCTTGAATGGGAGGTGGAAAAAATTGTTAAGAGTGAAATAATCTCTTATGAAAGAAGGGTTAGAGGAAAACCCTAAACATTCCACGATATACAGTATTTCGTTAAGTGGAAAGGGTGTTCAGAAGATGAGAATACCCGGAACCACCCGAGTATTTGGGAAATGCGAAGGAATTTGTAGATATGTTTTATAGAGAAAACCCGGAAATGCCATCATTGGGCTAAGTAGTATTACTAGGAAAGGTTTTCCTGCCGTGGCCAAGCAAACGCGGAACGTTTTTTACCCTACCTTGTAGAATACTAAAAGGACTTAATATTTAATCTTTATCGCTACTCATGTATTATATGTCAAGAAGGATTTTTGGGACAAAACCTTTTGAAGAGGGAGCTAGTGTTACGCACATGAGAATAGCTCGCCAGTATTATTAGTAGAGGCTGCGCTACTATAATGGAGGAGCGTATGTCCAACCTCAGCTCACCGTGGTAGGAGCAACTGGAGGCATCTATGTTAACTACTCGGGATACCGGAAGAACTCACGTTCCATAAAGAAGCTTACTGATTGGAAAGATACAGTGAGAGTACTTTATTCCTTATCCGGTGCATATGTATATTCTGCATTATGTGTTATTATCTGGCTATTCGAACTGATCACTCGATAGTTCACGATAAAGACTATTGGTATGTTGGTATTACGACCACATATATGATCTTAGTCTATTAGGATAAAGAAATTGAAAACTATCTACTGGTGGAGTGGGGACACCCTCAGATGAAATAGATGTCGGGAGTTCTCTGAGTTCGAGTGGGGCAATTATTCAGGGTCAAAGAGTGTTCGCACTTCCTTTGACGAAACTGAAATCCTAGAAAGATACATAATTGTTAGGATACAAGAAGTAGCGAGATTTTAGTATAAGTAGTAAGGGCTACTCCCCGGAGTTTGCGAAAATCAAGCAACAGAGAAGAGACCTTAACAATATAACAAGTTATCAAAATTTAAAGATTCGAGAACTTCTATTTTACTTTACCTTTATCGAACCATAATCTCCTGAGCCTTCCTGACTTCCCTCCCTTACCTCGAATAATATCCGGCCTAGCTTTCTCTATTCCTTTGAGTTAGTTACCCCGTAACAGTCGCCTAAGAATGTCTTCGGGAAGTTTACTCTCCACTTTTACCCTCCACGCTATTCCAGTGAGGCCTGCTTTAATGTTCAGGTTTTCAAGAAGAAGAAGGTAGGTATGGATTCTGCCCTTGTATGTGACTTTATCCATTTCCTCAAGGGCTCTTCGTTCTTCTTCAATTCTGATATATTGTTTGGTTATTTCTTGTCAGAATCGCTCCCACGTGGAATAGGCAGGGTCTCGAGCGTAACCACTTAAACCCCCCATGACTTTTCGGTATTTTTCTGAAAAAGTTGCGACTTTGTTGCCCTTTGTTTTACCCAGAGCAAACACAATTCGATGGCTATGATCTTCCCATTGCGCAGGATTGTGGTCAAAATAATCTTCGCAAACTGTCAACCAGTTTCGTACTTCCTGGTTGTCTTCTCCCTGAAAGAAATAAGGAGGTTCAGCGATTTGTTTTACTGGTCGCTGTGGTTCGCTAATGCTTCGAAAGAATTCTAACATAGCTCTGGTAGGCGGGGAAACGTCTCTGGGAATGGGCGTTTTCCGAGGAGCGCCTGCCGGCCTGCTGCCCTTTCTGCCTTGGTCGGCTTCTCCATCGTCATCATCGTCATCAGGGTCACCAGGGTTTGGGTCTCCACCAGTATTATGTGGCGGAGGTGGGGGTGGTGGTGGGTTTAATCCTTCTCTTCCTTCAATTCCTTTTCCTTTGTCTTGAGGAGTTGATGCATCATTTTTTGTTTTGTTGGTAATATCATGTGTTTCCAAAGGTTTTGATCTACCTCAGTTGGAGGGTCCAGGTTCGTCATCTGCCGCAACTGAAGTAGTTACTGAGTAAGCCATTAATTGAGCTTCGAATTTTCGGACAAGATTGTCAATCGCGGCTTGTGATTCCTTGGCTTGTTGATTCAAGATCGCTTGTGCTTTCTTGTGATTATCGTTGAATTGGGCGGCAGTAATTTCCGCCTGTCGTTTCAATATTTTTGCTGCTTCGATCTTTTGTTTCTCGAGTTCATTTTTCCATCTCGCCTCTTGCTGATCGAATCGCCATTTCAGAAAAAATATTTGTTCAGCCAATTCGAGGTCTCGGCTTTGAGAGTCCTGGTTGTTACCAGCCCGTTGCTCTTGTTGTAGTCTAAACGCTTCTCGGACTTCTTCTCTTAACCAATCTTGTTCTACTTTCATCGCACCTTGGAGTTGAAGTAGGTATTGTCGGTGTTCGGCGAATTCAGCTTCGGTAACTTCCTCGTTTCTGGCTAAGCGTCCATCGAATAGTCGGAGATTGGTATATGCTGCCTGAATCTCTGCTGTAAAGCTACTTAAAGCAAGATGTGTTTCGTCTTGACTTTGCTGAATTTCTCCCAGGATGAACCGAAAGGCCTCTGCTAATTGGTTTCTGAATTCCACATAGGGGTTGGGGCGAATTCTGGAAGGTCTTCGTGAACTCGGACTTGATGTTGCAAGGAAATGTGAACCTGTCCTACTCAGGGCAAAAGACCCTGTAGTAGGCGTATTTGAGTTATCAGTTGGTGGTACTGATCCTGTCGGTGTGGAACTGTTGTCACTAGTATCCATTGGATCGGTAGGTGGTGGAACAGGGGAGTCTGGTTGTTGTTGATCAGACATGATGAAAGGTACGCAATATTGAGGGGAAGTAGCACTCGATAGTTACAGAGGATGGGTTAATGTTTTGCTATGGTAAAGGCTTTACTATAGCTTCGGTAGATTCGGAAGTTGTAGTTTTGTTTCTTATCGTGAATGTTCCAAATCATTTGAAGTGCTAAGTTCCGGAGGTTCCGTTCGTATTTTGGACAACAGACTGGAAAGAAGTTGTGTGGGATAGCTCAGTTGCACTTCTTGCAAGAAGGGCACTGGAAGAAGCTATCGCAATCGTAATATTGCCTTGGCATGTGAGAGGATAAGGTATTGTGGAGGAGCCTTTGGTGACTTGAGGTTAACAATATAGTGTTACGGGGTTACTAACTCAAAGAAATTGAAAAAGCTAGGCCGGATCGTATTCGAGATAACAGAGGAAAGTCGGGAAGACTCAGGAGATGATGGTTCGATAAAGGTAAAGTAATAAAATAGGAGTTCTTGAATCTTTAAATTTTGATAACTTGTTATATTGTTAAGGTCTCTTCTCTGTTGCTTGATTTTCTCAAACTCCGGGGAATAGCCCTTACTACTTATACTAAAATCTCGCTACTTCCAGATTCCTAACAATCATGTATCTTTCTAAGATTTCAGCTTCGTCAAAGGAAGTGCGAACACTCTTTGACCCTGAATAATTGCCCCACTCGAACTCAGAGAACTCCCGACAACTATTTTATCTGAGGGTGTACCCACTCCACCAGTAGATAGTCTTCAATCTCTTTATCCTAATAGACTAAGATCATATATGTGGTCGCAATGCCAACATACCACTAGTCTTTATCGTGAGCTATCGAGTGATCAGTTCGAATAACCAGATAATAACACATAATGCAGAATATGCATATGCACCGGATAAGGAATATAGTACTCTTACTTTATCTTTCCAATCAGTAATCATACTCATAGAACGTGAGTTCTTCCGGTATCCCGAGTAGTCAACATAGATGCCTCCAGTTGCTCCTACCATGATGAGTTGAGGTTGGACATATGCTCCTCCATTATGGTGGCCCAGCCTCTACTAATAATCCTGGCGAGCTATTCTCATGTCCGTAATAAAAACAAGGAAGGCAGACCGCCGAGGTGGTATTGATTGGTATTGTTACCGGGAGCGTATATTGCACCCATTGCTATACCCTTTAACTTGCCAACTCCTTATAGAATTTCCTCCTGTGGCCAGCAATATTATGATTATGGAGGATAATGCTCTGGCACATATCCACTATTATCATAATATTCCTCGCCAGCATCTTGGATTTTCCAAAATCATCTGACCCGCAAACTCTCCAGATTTGAACCCCATAGAATCAATCTGGATGGAGCTCCAGGATCTACTAAAAGAGCAGATAGGCCCTCCCATGACTGCCCGGCAAATTCGCTTAGTTTTGGAGCAGGTATGATACAATTTCTAATATTATTATTTATTTTCTAAAATACTTATATTGGTTCAACTATAGGCATGGACGGAATATCTACAGTCCCTCGGCAAAAGTCTTCGTGATTTGAGACATGTTTTGTTAAGTGGATTACGCCATCGATGTCCGTGGGTTGCAGTCAACGGGCGATGTGACAACGGGCGAGCTTCGCGACAACAGGCGAGCTTCACGACAGTTCAACCACGATCAATGATTATCATGCAATGAGAATAGAAAATTAAAATTAGAAAAATAAATGATACTATCCCTTACATAAATTAATACTTTGTATATCCTCCTCTTGCTTCTAGAACAGCTGCCACCCTGTTTGGCATAGACTTCCACAATTTCTCAAAGAATTCAGAAGGGATTGTATCCCAAACCAAAGGTAGAACCTCACCCAATCTCTTCTTTACAGCCTCTTTTCCTCCTTGGGTATCAGCTATCCTAGGATACTGCTGGTATAGGCGCTTTTTAAGTTCTACCCATACATGCTCAATAGGATTCAAATCAGGTGAATATAGAGGGTGCTCTATAACATCAATATTGTTGGCCTCCAGCCAATCCATAATACTATATGCCTTGTGAACAGGAGCATTATCTTGTTGAAAAAGGAAATTATGAATACCAGAAGCAATGATTTGATGAATAACAGGAATAAGATACCTTCTTAAAAGTCTCACATACCTGAGCTTGGTAATAGTTCTGGTTACAGGAACTAGTGGTCCTTTAGTATTACCCCAGAAACACCCCCATACCATGAGAGCGATACCCTTATTCTTCTCTTTAGGGTGGACACAGTCTGCTTGCCATCTTTCCTCAGGCTCTCTAAAAACCCATTGCTGCCTAGGGTCTCTAGACTTCTCCACACTGCATTCATCACTCCAAATCACCCTCTTAAAATCCTCCTCTGTCCAGTCTCTATGAGCTATAGCCCATCTCAGTCTCTTTGCAATGTGCTCTCGCTTCAGTCTTGGCCTGGACTTTGCAATCCATTTTTTCAAATTTGCCTCTCTGAGTACCCGGTCAACTATACAAATTTTATTAACAGAAATCATGAGATATCACTCATTCATACCTGTATCCAAAGACACTCCAGGTGCATATTGATCCCTGAAATCGCTTCTGGTCATTTTTCGATTGGCCTTAGCAGCTCTGATAATCGCACGGCGTTGTTGGGGGTTGAGAACTCGGGGGCGACCAGACCGGGGTAAATTGTCCAGGGATTGGCGTTCGGTTGCGCGCATAAGAAAGCTTTTTACCGTTGACCAGGGACGACCGATCAGGCTGGCTACCTGCATGATGCTTCCAAGGCAGTAGAAAAATGCGATAATCATTCCTTTCTCGGTATTGGTCATCTCCTTGCGTGCAGTCTTAGGATTGGTTTTAGGGGTAGCGTATTTTTGTTTTCCCGAACGCTTAACCATGGTGTAACAGGTAGTACTACTTTAAATAAAAGTTATCGAAAAGGGAGGTGGGACAGACAATAACGTGAATGGCGGTTAAAAACAACAAGGAGCGCGATCGTGGTGGTTTACCGGCGTGTTGTTAGTTGACCATTTCACTTTAGCGATGCTGGATGACTAATCTCAGACACTCTTTCACGAAGACTTTTGCCGAGGGACTGTAGCAGAGCGCATTAACTATCATATTAATTCTATGCCCGAAAGGATAAGAGCTTGTATTAAGGATGAAGGAGGAAACAACTTTAATTTTTAATTTTTGTTTAATTTCATTTGGTTATTCACTTTCTTACAATGTTCGATGGGTATCATGTGTTTATTTCCTTTCTCCTCAGCATGTACCATTATATTTATTATTATTACTGTATTCGGCACTGGCATGCCAATATGCACCTCCTTGCGCCACTATGCAAGCCCGGTCCATTTCACAAACGTCACGACACGACGAGTACAGGCAAGTGGCGAGGTAAATTTAGCGGGTGGAGGTTGCCGAGGAAAGTGGCTGGGTTCAAGTGGTTGGAGGTTTTACCATGGTAGGAGCTGAAGTGAACTCGGTGGATATGTCGCACTTAGCCTCCTGACAAACTTAGATTAGTGCGGTTACTGTGAAATACCGGTGCCGGTATTATGCATACACCATAGCTCGTGTATGATAGAAAGCATAGTCTACCGGTAGCATTGCTATGCATACGAGAGCGGGGCAAGTTTCACGAAGAATGACTCTTGAGTATCATATCTTCCCCGTTATATCATACACGTGGCTCTATCGAGTTTTCTCAAGTGTTTGGAAATAAACTGATGCAGCTGGTATATAGGAGAATAAACGGCCGTGTTACTTGGATACCGTATTCCTTGGCTTTCTATCAAGTTCACTGGAGGTACGGCGGGCACTTTTGTCATGACCTCAAATACTCGAGTGCGATTCGTTGATCTACCCGATATCAGTATGGCACCGCTACGTAGTCTATGTGTTCTTGTGCTTCTGGGAGTACTCGTATATAAGATGCTGATGTCAGGTCATCACATGGGTTTCCTCAGATCTGCGCTGTCAGCAAGAGGGGCCCTGGCCTTTCCTTTTATTCACTCACTTGCTTACTTATTGATTAAACAAACCCCGGCACCATTGGCGCGATAAGTAGGAAGTAGGAGTAAACATATCATACCTTGCCAATGATGAATGCGGCGGCTGACGGGGTGGCGCCGTTGCAGCATTCGGTTTAGGTATCTAATCTATCCGTCCTTAGGATGCTTAGAGTTAACCCTACGAAAGCCTAACTTCACGAAGTTGGTGATACTCGTATATATAAAAAAAAAACAGGATGCGTGCCTACCTGCCTGTCTCGTAGAATAAGAGCTGATAAAAAAAAAACGCCCTTTTCCGGGAAAATATCTGCAAGTAAATTGCCCCCCCAATTGCGATATGTTAAAAAAAAAAAAAAAGAAGCTAATTTTAGAATTGCCTGATGTGCGGTATTTGGTCCTGTTTCTTTTGGCTTGGCCTCCGCTTGTTATTTGTGGTTTTGTTGTGTTACGCCACAGAGCTATTTTTGGATTTGCTCTTGTTCCGCTGCTTGGAATAGAGTTTGGGGGGGGGGCTCTTGGAGGATCTGGATCTGCCTGATAGGCGCACGAGTGCAGGAGGGAAGCTGGAAGGGTGATTAGAGAGGATTGCCATGGTTACCGGTATTTGGTTATTGTGCTCTCCTCCGCAGCCTGAATGTAAGGGATTCTTTTTTTGGCAGGGAGGGCCAATCAATGAAGCAATCAATCGATCGATCGAGCGGTCCGGTTTTTAGAGTGGCGAGGGAGGAGGTGAGCCTAAGTGGGAGTCGTCGTCATCTTCTCGGTGATCTTTATTGTTGATTGAAGAAAGAGGCCTTTGTGGAAGCCTTGGAAGTGTGGCGGTGCTTCTTCGGGTAGGATAACGGTGCATCGTGCTGCAGACTATTCTTTGGCTGTGAGCTCAATTGGCTGGCTATATGTAAGGAGCTCACGAGCCCGAATGGAATAATTTGCCCTGGTTGTGTGATGTGCGAAAGAAGAGATTTGGGATTTACCCTTTTGGGTTGGGGTGTCACAGTATTGTGTGGTTTTGGGGGGTTTATTGGCTGGGAGATGTTTGTGGTGTGCGAGAATTGATTGATTGATTGCCCATCTCTTTCTTTTCTCCTCCAAAGTGTTCGAGTGTCCTCATATAATGGATTGGGTTAATCAAGTCCTGAATTGGTAAAGTTTTGCCCAGTTCAGCGTGAATCAGCAGGAATCCTCCTCCCTCCACACCTCCACTCTCCCGGCACTTTGTGCAAAGAATTGAATTGATTGGGGCATGAGGCTTGAATTGGCTGGTCATCCCTGCCAACCATTGACTGGCCCTCGCTCGCTTCACTCTCCAGCCGCAGCCGGCGCTTCTGAGATGCTTGCCCCTGATTGGCAGAGCCAAACTGCGGGTCATCTTTCTCGCACGGCCATTGGGTGGTGACAGGGATTCCAACAACACCACACCCACTCACCCCAAAGACAGTCAACACTCTCTGCTCGAGTATCCGTACCGTTTTCAGTATGACACCGGTATGTATGGGGAGAGTTGGTGGGTTGGTTAAGTTACTTATGGTTATTGAAGGAAGAGGATTATGATAGTTGGGCCGTTTCCCTCCATCTAACGACCAGTCTACTCGAGTACACATGATACCTGATTGAAGGAGAGAGAGAACTCGACGGAGAAGGCCAAGTGTAAAAAGTCCAAGAGCCACTCAGAGGACTTTCGGTTCTGTTGTAGGTCTTTCTTTCTTTTCTTTCTTTTCTTTCTTTCTTCCTTTATTTCTTTCCACGGCCCCACATAACTCACCTGCTCAAGGTAAAGAAAGAACCACCATCGCATCCATCCATCATCCCTCCCCTCCCTCCCTCCCTCGCTTCTTTCCCTTTTCCTTTCCACTCCGCTTCCTCCCTCCCCATTCTTATTCACATTCCCATGTCACGGCCCTTTTCATTGGTTGAGGGTTGTTGATATTATTAAATACAAGTATCCGTGTCTTGCTGTCTTCTCTTGCCTTCGGCCCTGCGTGCCCAGGACTCATCCGTCGTCCTTCATCATTTTATCCATCATTTTCTCTCAATTGGAAAGGCTTTAGCTTTAACTTTTCTAATGCGCGTGCCCTGGCAGCATCAGCAGCAGCAATGTGAGTCTGGTTCATGTTCCTGAGTTTCCCATTTTCATCCACCCCTCTGACTGTTGGTTGGTCGGTTGGTTCTCCTGCCTCCGACACACACGCCGCCCCCTCTCGCTCTCATCCCTATCCCTCCAATCCTACCAACATATTTGATTGTCACTATTTCCGCCTACTTGCATCTCTCCCTCTTTCCCCTTCCCTTTCCACCACTCTGCCCTTCACACTTTGTTCTATACTTATCCTCCTCCTCCCTCCTCCCTCCTCCCTCTTCCTCCCCTCACCTCCATTTCTTCCTTCTTTCCTCCGCTCCACCTTCCCTCCTTCCCCCAACTGCTTTACTTCCGTGGCCAGGCATACATTCCTTAATATTCCCTTATCACGGACGAGACTTTTTTTTACTAGAGCTGTGCTCGTAACGTCTCGCAATAAATTATTAACCCTTCTCTAATAATTCCCCTGTTGACAGAGGCGAACCGCTTGAACCAATACACCCCAAACACGCAGAGACGCACCTTCCGGACTTACCCTGGGTCGTTTTTACGCTTATCATTAGTAGTAATTTTTCGCCACGCTCGGTGACTCTCCCCTGCTCCGCCGCCCTAAGCAACCAAAAAAAGACATATTACCAATATTGAAGCGAATCATGTCTTCCTCACCTGTTGACCAAAACCTACCCACGTCCTACTCCCCCGTAGATGGGAATGGCCTCTTGCACCAGACCCAGCAACCATCGGAACCAGAGGACTTTTATCGACCCAGTTCGCAACCAAGAGTAAATACGATGAATACCGAGCCAGCGCACGGCATAGACCACGTCTCTCCCGTATCTCCAAATTCCCCTGCGGACTCACAAGCGCCCATAATGGCATCTACGCGTGAACAGCAGCTCCAATACGCTGTGGTCGGCACAGCGCAGGAATACCCTCCGCCGCCTCTCCCTTCGGCAAAGCCAAATCCTACTGTGTCGGTTACTCCCCCTTCAACGGCTCAGGAGTACTCGGAGTACCCCAACACTTCGCAAACGGCTTATGCTCCCGTGAGTGGTGGTTACTCGACTTCGACGGGTGCGGTGAACGGGGAGGTCGGTGCGGTTCCTGTGCCAACGCCCCGGACACCGAGAATGGCGACGGCAGATGGTGGATACGCTGTGCCGATGACGCCTTTGACGCCCGCTGTGAAGACTCCAACTTTTAAAGAAGAGGCGGAAATTGCCAAGGCTGACGAGAAGGTTCGGAAATACGACAAGAGGGATTTGGTTGGTTACCTCCCCCCCCTTTTTTTCCGGATAATCGGGATACTAATAGAATTTGTAGGCTGTCAAACTGAAAATTCGTTTGGCCAAGATTCTCCTCCGAGGTGTTAATTGTTGCTGCAGCCTCGTTGTTCTTGCCCTTATCGCTTCAACTTTCGCAATCTTCAATGCAACAAAAGCTCTGCCTCCCCGTAACAATCTCCCACCTTGGGCTATTAGCACTCCTCAATGGCCACAAATCACTGTTTTGGTTATCGCTTGCGTGTCGCTGGTAATCTCACTCTATATTATGTATTCTTACTGGCGGGGCGGACACGACCGGGCTGAGAAGGCTGCTGTCTATTGGACTGTCTTTGCCGTCGGAACTTTCATCTTCACTATCGTGGTTTGGGCTATAGCAGCGGGTATCATGCAAGGCAGTCGCAACAGTTCCCAGGGGAAGGATTTGTGGGGATGGGCTTGCAAGGACAATACTAGACGGAAGCTTTTCCAGGACGATGTTAACTATCGTCTCGTTTGTCGTCAACAGGTAAAATACTCCCTTACTTCCTCGCCTTCGCCTAAAGACATTAACAAGAAACTAGGATTGGGTCCTCGTTTGCGCCATCATCGAAATCGTAGTCGAAACCATCTCGATCGCCATCTACGCGTTCGCCTTTTGGAGACTAACCTCTAAACACCGCCTCCGTAAATCCATGGATCTCCGTGACAAGGCGCGCGGTGAACTATGGCAAGCCAAGCTCCGCGAACAGCAAGCTGAGGAAGCCGCCGCCGCGACAAACGACCCAGAGACAAATGCAAACACTGCATACAACAAATTGACCTCCACGACCTCACCCCAGGATCTGGAAGAGGGCCGGGCAGTTCCAATGCTCATGAAGCCCCCTCCCGGGCATTACGCCACGGCTCCACATAAGGCACCAGAGGTGAATGGAGAGAATGACGCGACGGGAACTAACCCTAGCGTTATCGTTACTCCTCCGGGCAGTTCGCAGGGCTCGCAACAACCGGGCGTCGTCGAACCCCCGCTACAAAGTCCAGCATTGGCACTCGGCGCGGTGCCACCAACACCGCGATCTGTGAGTTTCCAGGCACCGCCGCCTGGCTCAAGAGGGAGTAAATGAACTATAGTATTAAAAAAAAGTTGATTTTTTTCCCTTTGTTATGCGTGTTTGGAATTTATCATAGCGGAAGACGGCTCCTTTAGTGGAACTGGGTGGAGTTGTAGGTTCTCTTTTGTCAGCTTTCGCCTCAACCCCTTCTCTTTTTCTTCCTCTTTTGGCTTATTGACGTTGATACATTTGGTCCAACCTTTTCGTTTTCGTTTTCTTTTTCTCTCTTTTGTCTCCTTTTATCTCTTTATTTCCTTTTTGGATCATCTCGGGAAAGTTTATACCCCTCCTCCCCTCCCCCCTCTCTACATTCTCAGCTCCAGACTTTTGTCCTTTTTTTCTCTCACCTTTTTCTAACGCTCGCGCTCTATTCGGCGGAAATCACCATCTATATTGTACGAAACTCCAAAGACGAAAAACGATTACAGATTTTCTTTTCTACTTTTTTCTCGGGATGTTTAGACTTGGTGTGTGTACGTTGGGATTGGCGTGGGTGGAATTGGCGTGTGGATGTATGGTGCGGTGACGTTCCTTTTATATTATACTTGTATTTTAATACTCTCATTTTGATGTGTTTTGGTGGAGAAGGTATGCGGGATGATGGGGATGATGGTTGGTTCGTGTGGGGGCGAATGGTTTGGTGAGATTGTACAAGTTAAGAATTTATGAGGATTTTAAATTGAGTTTTTTTTGTCCTCGTGCGTGATTCTCTTGAGGTGAAGACTACTGCTGTATTGTATTGTAGGCTGGCCTACACCATCCTCAAGACGAGGCAGGTGTCGAGCAACATTGGCGGGTCTTGCATTGTCAGGTACAGTACCCTAACTGGCTATCGTACTGCGGTATCAGCCTTAATACTACTCGAGCACGTTACAGCAGTATCCCAGTGATACCCTTTAGAAAGAACATGGAACCCAATTACTTCCCCCTCCCGTACTAAATGCTACGGAAGCTTCCTGTACTTTGCCCGTCACCCCTCGACTAGCTTGCCCGACTACCCGACCCGAACTTTGAAATCCAACCGCCGCTAGCACAGCATCCGGATGTGGGAAACTTCAAGTACCATACGATACCGGTACTATTGTAGGATTCTCTCCTGATGTAGTTCCGGGGCTTTGGAAGTATTGATCTAACTTAGTGACTTGAGCGAGCTAGCAGAGGGGGTAAGTCTCGCACTCAAATGTATGATACCACAATAAAAAAAAATATAAACCTAGCCATCTACGAGTTATGATGGAAGGTCTAATTAAATTAGATAAATCCCTTACACTATCATGAGTAGTTATTAAAACTGGTGAAAATCTCTCATATACCAGTCTAAGAATGATCTTACCTTACCTTACAACTCTAACTTAAAACAGGACTATTATACTAGTAGATATCTTGAGAAAAAAAGTCCCATAATTATGATATTATGATAGTTTCATTGTTTTTTTTTCTAAGGGGGTGGGTTTGCATGGTTAGTCTCTAAGTTAATTGGGTGTTAAGTTATATTCTAATATCATAGTTTAGTTAGTATTGTGCTAGAAAGAAACACTACGGTACACTGGATAGAGGGAATGGAATGGGGTCTTAATGGGATTTATTTTGTTAGAAGGAGTAGAATTACATTTTGCGTGCGAGTTAGTGTATTGCAATGAAATGTTTGTTTCTCATAAATTGGATTGGGTCATTAAATTTATATTCTCACTCGTGCTTACTACGGTAGTTGTGTGTAGATTTACTTTTTTCACCTATACTGTAATACCATACTGCTTCTTGAGAAACGTTGTCATACATCAACACCAACTTTCCGGTATCACAATCCTCTACTTGGCTCTGTAGAGGCTAAGTAATCTATAATGCTCCAAACTGGTGTTTCATTTCTTAGATTGGAGGGGGTGGGTGGTAGGTTGGTTGGGGAGTAGTTTGGTTTGCTAACAGTTGAACTTGTAGGATATTATAGGATTTTCTTTCTATTACCCGTGAGTTATTGTAATTTAGTGCTATTAGAGACTCGCCCATCATGATATATAGTACTATATCTCTTATCTTGACTAGGTTGGTGGTATACTCTAAGGTATTTTCTATATTTTAGGTTTTCGTTATTGGTTGGTAGAGGAATTCTCGAATTTCTTGAGGATTGTTTTTATGGGCTTGTGGTGGGGATTATGGAATGGTTGGATGTTCTTGATGGAGAGATAGGAGTACATACTAGGCGGTTTGTAGCTATAAGCAGTCAGTTCTATCCAGCAGTTAGCCTATCTCCCTAGGTGCGATATGGTGAGTTATATACTCATTTTCGAAGTCTATTGATTTTCTAGGCATACCCGGCTGGCGGGTATTGCGGAGCAGGTCCAAGGCTCCATCACTCTGCAGTATTTTATCACTTTGTCTGAAATTCAAGTTTCTATTCATCAATGTTTATTTATGAGTATGGATTTGGTTGGTTGGTTTGGGTCTTGTTGAGGGTAGGTATCATGGCTTGTGCCTGCGTCGATAAATTTTAAGTTAGTGGGTGGGTGATATTGGGTTTCTACCCACGGGGCTGGATGGGTGTGCGAATTCCGACCTAATTGGGGAGGTAGGTAGGTAGCTCTTGTGGCAGACATTGTGGGGGGATTTCTAGAGGGAAAGTTGGGGGTTTAAGTGTGGGACATGACGCTCGGAGGTTCACTTTGGATTGTCTACTGGTGGAAAGTTTTTCTTTAGGGACTTATGTTGCTGGAATCAATAATATTATAGTGTAGTTGAGGAGAAAGTAAGGCTCAGCCTGGCTCTCCAATGTAGGTCTCACTCACACCGGCTACTCACTCGGAGTGAGCGGGCTCTATCACGAACTAGAGGCTGAGATAAGAGCAAGACATCCAAATCTCGATAATGCTCCTTCAATATCGACTGTGCTAACCCATTACCAAGGCAGTTCCTTGGTGGAAAATGACGCGCTGACTGCTCGCTTGATCCGCCTTGCCTTTATGAATATCTTCCTGCCCGCCTCGGGCTATTCACAACTGCTCACTCGAAATTGTAGAAACATGTTTATCCTATCTTAATTATTGACATGTTATACATTTCTCCGAGGATTTTTACCCTCAAGACACCCCCTCAAAATTCCCTTCCTTTCCCCGGGGAGCCTATACGAACGTTAGATTCTCGAGCTGCGCGGTGTCACTTTTAGTGAAGTTCTTTAAATAGTATGAGCAGTAGATTTACGAAATCACTTATGCAGCGCGGATTTTCTCGGTTATCGCCTGGCCTGTGTGACGGGCTGTGCATCTAACTTGTGAATTTTCAGGCTTGCTACAAGCTTGATTGGTATGAAATGTCGCTCGTGGAATTGCCGGGGGTTTACACTACTCGTACGGGCTAAGTTACAGGGAAGAGGTTGCTGAGCTTCTAGCTGTACACAAGATTTCAATACCTAATTACCCAAACTACAACGGCCGAGCACAGCTCTACTGCAGGAGCCGAAATAACGGACTAGTGAAGCTACTAAGTTACACCCACAAATCCGATCCCCGCCTCAAGCTAGAGAGAGATACTATAAGATAAACGCTCTTCACATGTGCGAACTCGATTAGCACGTTTTTGCAACGGCGCTGAGGTAAGCTTTATCACTCTTAAACTCATCCCATCCCGCACTCCTTATCTCGCACTTTCTTCAATTCCCTGGGGGTGGGTTTGGTATTTTGCTCTGGGAATTGGCCGGACTATATTTTCTTGGCTAAACTCAGGCTTGCCGTCTCGGCATATGCAACTATTCTCTCCGAAGAGAGCGCTTGGCGGGCTCCTGGTCGATGGGTAGTTGTGTAGTGTATGAGTGAACTAACGGGGAAGCCTTACGGTTGGAGGATCGAAAATTAGTGTGCTCCACGATGTATGGGAAATCGATTCAAGAGTCTAACTTAGTAGGTAACCTGGTCGAACTGGGCTCGGCAATTCCTAATCCTAAAGATCGACATGTTCCGTAGAGCCTCTCTAGTTTGAGTCAACTAATCTGGATTTGGTGTCTTAGGCCCCTCGAGGATTATATGAGTTCCTTCACACTGCGGGAATCAACAACCTCCCTTCCCCCACACACATTCGGTTATTTGCCTTCTAACTTAGCCCTGGGGATTCTTATCATTGACTATATTGTCTAGAGAAACAAGTACTGCTACTGTTTAGACTACTCTAAGATACACCTGTACTAAAGCATTTTTATCCAGGCGCGACCATCACAACTGGTCACTCGGCCATTCGTGGAGGAGGAGCGAATTAGAGGAATATATTTTCATTCTTCATTTTCATTCTCGATTTATTATAAGCGGGTTTTTTGACTTAAAATTGCCCTCTAGTTGTTGAGGGGGATTACCCCTAGAGAACCTGATTTGATTCGGCTAGCTGCCCCAGATCGGCTTGATTTTAATTGTGTTTCGAACAACGGGGGGGTGGGGTTTGGCTGTGTGACGAGTTTTTAGAGTTTTTTTTATAATGCTTGTAGGATAGAGCGAGCCTCATAGGTAGGGCTTCTTATGGTGTTTGTTTTCCTTGATTTGTAGGATAAGTGCGGACAGCTAGCTTTCTAACCGCGCGTTAAAGCTCTTGCTCGAGGACAGTGGTATATAAATTAAGTATGACCTTGATTAAACTATATTGTCCGTAGGTAACAGCTAGCTTTTATGTCACTTTCTACGAGCATTAAATGTACTTGCACTTTGTATTCTTCCCCTTATATCTAAAATACTCTCATACTGTATCTGCAGTAGCATGAATTATAGAGGAGAATGAACGATAACTAAAAGACAAAGGCAAAGTAGAAGATTCCAAGCTACACCAGCTTTCCTCAATACGATAAAAATAACCCCCCCACTAATGCTTAATTCTGGATTATGGACAGAAACCACATATCGAGACTCGATTAGATAGACAAGAAAATACGTATAGAGATTTGGTCGGGGATGTGACAGGTATGTGCATTCACATCGCACGTGATTTCCTTCATCTGAGAGAAAAATATTTAAGCTAGGTCTCTCTGGTAGGTTTGCTCCAGAAGGAGAAGGAGGACAGTAGCTACTGTAAGGTGGCATTTAGACAGCGGGAGAAGGAAGGTTGGGCGGGGGTGAGAGAAGGAGGGAATGGTAACTGTGGGCGTGTTTGAGGGACTGTTACGGTCATTGCGGAAATGGTGGATGGGGTATCCATATGCGAAGGAGTGGGGAGGGGTAAGCTATATCAAGCTTCGGGCATGCTGGGGGGTGGATGGTGGAGCTAGAGTAGATATTACTCCCACATGCGACTCTCGGTAGCCCACCGGAATGGTGTTCAACCTAATTTGCGCCGCTTAGCAGGGCTGACGTCGTCCTGTCTGAGTAGCGTTTTCGCCACTCCTTGGTGCCTTTTTGAAGTAGCCCACCGGAGTGGCGTTTGGCCATACTTGTCTCGTTTGTTGGAGTTGATGTCGTCCCGTTCGAGAAGTATTTTCACCACTCCCTCGTACCCATCTTCAGCAGCAAGAGAAAGTGGTGTTCGGCCGTCTTCATCTGGTTTGTCGGCATCGACATCGTCCGTCCAAGTAGTATTTTTACCACCCCCTCATGCCCACGCCAAGCAGCACCACCGAGTGGTGTTTGGCCGTACTCATCTGGTCTGTCGGGGTCGACGTCGTCCCGTTCGAGAAGCATTTTCACCGCTCCATCGTGCCCATTTTTAGCAAGAAGGGAAAAAGGTGTCCGGCCGGCCTCATCTGGTTTGTTGGGGTCGACGTCGTCCCGTTCGAGAAGCATTTTCACCACTCCCTCATGCCCATCTTCAGCAGCAAGAGATAGTGGTGTTTGGCTGCCCCGATCTGGTTTGTCAGGGTCGAGGTCGTCCCGTGCGAGTAGTATTTTAACCACTCTCTCGCGCCCGTTCCAAGCAGCCAAACTGAGTGGTGTTCGGCCGCCCTCATCTGGATTGTCGGAGTTGACGCTGTCCTGTCCGAGTAGTATTTTCACCACTCCCTTGTAACCATTCCAAGCAGCCCAAGAAAGAGGCGTTTTACCCACCCCGTCTATTTGGTTGATATCACAACCTTCCACCTCTACCAACTCGGCGGCAATCTCATCAATCCCAAAGAGAGATGCACTGTGTAGACCACTGAAGAGGTAAGGTTCTTTTGAGTAAAGACCGGAAAAATACCAGTCTTTCTGTGCCTGCAAGAGGATCTTAACGGATACGTGGTTACTGTAGCCGTCAAACAACTTTAGCGCAAGTAGTTTGGCGCAATTTGAAAGGTCCCTTTTTGCGTGCACTCCCCAATATACAGAAGAATATTCGAGAAAGGGCGTGTCTTGGAGATGGGGAAAGGAAACGGGTGGGAGAGCCATGATTTGTTGTGAATTTAGATAACTTATGCAGGTTTCTGCTATTGTCGAGTGAGCTGTACCAAAAAGTTGAGGATGAGCCCGGAGGTATTCTTGGAGGGTAAAGTGGATTAATCGGATTACGGAACTCTCATTCTCTATGACAACAAGTCCTTGGCAACTGGCTAACAATGTCCCAATTGAAGGGAGATTATTGGTATTGAGAGCCGGTGACCCGATTTCGACTGCTAGGGCGTGGCGCAGTTCGGCAGCCTTCAAGGGCCGCTCCGCGTGAGGGATCCACATCAAAATGGCCATTCCAAGCCTTGATCTCTCTCCTGCCCCTTTATCCGGTCCAGTGTTGCACCGTAAACATCCCCCAACCCTAAGCCATCAGTCATTGCGTTGAGCTTCTGTCACCTGCGATGAATTGTGGTTTCTTGCAAGATTGCATCTATATTAAGCGAGACGAGCAGAAAGCTAGTTGTGTATCTGTTAGTGGAATAATTGAGGTAGCTTCTGGGGTGGGTTGCTTCTACGTACATTTCAGAAATATCTTCGGGAATCTTCTTCAGGATGTCTGCCTCTAGACCACTGTCCGTAGCATCAGGGTCTGTGTCCTCGTTCAGCCTGGCACGGAGATATCCGATGACATCACCTCTCCTGGGAGTGATTTCTATAGTCGTTACTCTTCCGGAAAGGCGCTTTACAATTTCATGCTGAATGTGTGGTCTTCCGGTAACGAATATTCGAAGGCCTGGAGACTTTTGGGGCGAATCAAGGATCTTAACTCGATACTCTGCCCCACATTCATCAAGAGCGTCGATGCATATGAATGTCGGCTTTTCGGAGGAGGTAGTCTGCAGCATCCTTATGATATCGAGAAGTTGGGGTCCCCGTCCACCGATAACCTTTTTCTGGTCTTTATAGGCTTTTTCTATTTCCCCCGGCACTTCTCCTAGCCCGCCCACAACCTGCTTAAGCAGGGAGCCTAGCACGCTGGTCGATGACTGCTCTCTTTGGGCGGCAAAGTTGAAGTAGAAACCCCTCTGGCTTGATCGCACAAGCTATCTACCACCAGTGAACTAATATTGCGGCTTGTTAGCACTTGCCCTTTTCCTTATATTCCTTAAAGTTCGTCCTTGTTACCTGATGTATGTCTTTCCGACTCCTGGATTTCCATAGCAAAACAAAACTGCATTATCGTGTTCACCTCCTTTATTACCGGCGTGCCAGCTTGTAAACTCCTCGGTTTGTAAGAGCCATTCCCCTACACCCTCGACTCGGCGGTTTTGAATGTCTTGGTGCTGCAGTCTGGGCTCTAGTGGGGATAACCAGGTCAAGATTTGAGACCGGTCATCGGTAATAGTACAGCTGCTCAACACGCTAATGGTCGTGTTCAAAGAGTTGATATTATTACTGAAAGATAGAGACATTTTCTGTTTTTCGCTGGGGAGGATATTGTAGGCGACGGGCGATGGAGTTGGTCAGCGGAGTTTTTTCGTGGAACCTCATTGATACCTCACAACCGTCCAATCAGTATTTCACAGTTCTGTTCCCCATACCCTACCACCAGCCACCCGGCTGGTGCCTTCTACTAGTACTGTACATCCGCACCAAGAAATGCCCAACCTCTCGAAATGGCATCGCGTGGTACAAGTACAGCGCCATACAAGAGCGCGTACGGCGGAATCGGCCAACTTCGGGCACGATGTAAACAAGTACGATAGATTAAGCCCGATGAATGAATCAACTGAAAGACCGATACCGCCTACCGATAACTGAAAGCAGTGCAGGATCGTTCTTCATAATGTCGACTGGTCCTCAAAGCTCTGGTCTGTTCCACGCCATGTATGCTACTAGCGCTAGCTTAAAGCGTTTCATCCGAGGGCGATTTTCCTCCAAGTTTGGCGAAAAATTGATATTTTCGAACCAACAATTCCCAACACTAACTTTACCTTCCCAAAAACACTTTAAATCATTCTATCAACTAGGCAATTATGTATGGTAAAAAAAAAGAAAAGAAAAACCATGACAAGATCCTGTCCAAACCCCCCGAAACCCCTTTCAAACAAAAAGCTCTCACCAGCAAGCTTTTTCCCGTTTAGTTCCATCTTGTCTTTTTTCTTCCTCTCTCGTGATACCTCTTTTTTTTACCCGCAGATTCTCAGTTCTACTTCTATCTCCCCAGTATCATATAAAATTATATGAATGACCTCTAAATTACCTGCTCTTTCATACTCTTCTCTTCTCCCATCAATGCGACTTTTACTTTGTAGGGTAATTTCTGTAGTAACTTGTCTCATTTGAGACTCTGACTTGACCGGAGCGCTGGTAATGAGTTCTTGGTTCTAAGCATGAGAAATATATCCTTGAAGCTCCTGAATTGAATCTTTTTTATTTTAAACTACTGTAGTTTGGCGGTGATCTTGGACCTTTACTCTTTCCCCTCTCGGATATCCTGGGCGATGGGGCTGGCCTCTGATGCAGGTCCGACGGGTTTTGTGGTTTTTTTTTTTTTTTTTGCTCGGGTAGCGTATCTAGAGTGGACTTGATACGGTACAGTTACCCATCAGATCAGCAGAACAAACCGAACACCCCACTGTAAACCCCTTTACGCCCTTCGTGATACCGGAGATGCTGCAAATCTAATCCAAGTGGGTTTACTATATAATGCAACCCACTCAAATAGGACATCCCAGCAAAACTCCACAGCCGATTAAAAATGTGCAAATCATAGAAAACCACTCTCATTAATCCTCGCTCACATCAACCGAGAGTTCACTAATTGATTTACCTAAATGTGAACAAACGAGCACAATAATATACCATTCAGCCCCCAATCGATCACTCCTCATTTCCCTCCCCTCCCTCTTCTTCTAGCGTATCTCCCTCCCCACTAGCACTAGCACTAGCAACCTCAAAAACATCACAAACGCCCCCCTAACAACCCCTAAAATCTTCTCAATCTCCCCTTCCAATGCCTCCTTCCTCCTCACCAACTCGTGAAATCACTGTAGCACCTTTCTCTACCATTCCTTTTGCTACAGTCTCTCCTTCTCTAATGCTTCCTAGGCTTCGGCACAGTCCTTGGATATCGAGGATGTGTAAAATTGGTGGATTCTCGCGCGGCGACGATTTTTACTGGTTTTAGTCTAGGGGGTGCGTGCGTGCCCGGGTTAAGATGGATGCGGGAGGGAGGGGCAAGTCCCGCGTTCAAATGTACTGCGGTAATAATATTATTGTGACAAAAAATACAAACGTAGCCATCTAGAAGACTAAATTAGATAGATCTCTTGAATTCCCTTCTCCCTTTCTCCCTCCTGCATACCAATAATGAAACGTAAAGAGTAGGAATAGTTTAGCGGATATTTCTGTTGAAATTATCAGATGCTGCTCGACATACTCAACTTATCGAGCATGCATACAACCCCACGGATACGCACATACCTGACCAGTCAACGCTCAGACAAAGAAGCTTCGGATATGTGCTTGCGATCGGTGAAGATGTTATTGGATGCGAGTCGGCAACCGAGCATGAAGAGTTTTCTTTGTTAGCAGAATTGTTCGCCGCATAGAAGGAAGGAAAGCCTGCGTGGAAGAAGGAACATGCATGGAAGGCAATGGATCACTGTTGTGATCTTTGGAAAGATGGAAGAGCCTAGATGGCTCAGTTGTGGTTTCTATATGTCCTCCTGTCTCTACCGCTAGTTAGTTAGATTGTGCTTTGAGTGCCGAGTGCTTTGGTGGTGTGTGCTTTGGGGTGTGCGTTGAGCATCGGGGGAGCGCGAGTGTGCGGAGGTGTGTTAGGAGCAGTGGGAGATAGTTGGGTTGGGTATCATGTTGTGAGCTATTGATTGTTGTGGAGTCGTGAGCGTTTGGAGCAGAGAAGTTTTCCTTTCTATCAGTTGTGCGTTGGTGATCGAACTCTTCATTGTAGCTTTGATCTTGGTGGTTTGTTTATGAGCCAGTTGCTCCACCATTACCTTATGTAGTGCGCATGTTTGTTTACATCGTCGGGAGTGGCCTATAGGTTCTTTCATTTTCTTCAATTTCTGACTTAGTTCAAGAGAGATGTGGTCCCGGCCTGATGTTTAGATTATGCCGAGGCCAACTGGTATAATTGGAGTGAACTCTCTTGATGTTAAAAGGAGCGTGGTGAGATACTAGTTCTGTGAGGCTTCCTTGGGGTTTTTAATGGTAGTTGGTGTGCGGTGTTGGGGGGGGGGGGGTTTCCTCTTGGGTGGATAAGTGTCTGTAGTAAAGAATTAATTGTTGGGGGGGGCTTACCCGTGGGAAATGATTCTCGGAGGCTCTGCTTTGGAGAATTTTCTGTGGGGGATATTTTTCTTTAGAGGGCTGTGTTAGCTTCCCCCAATATTGGAGCAATCCTACTGGGATCAACAATAAATCGTAGGTGATAAAGCCTTAGAGCAATAGGTGATATTGACTTGTGCGATGCATACGTGCGATATTAGAAGGTATGCCGGAGCAGGGTGGGTGAGGAGAAAACAAGGCTGGCCTGTATTTTCGCACACCCACACCAGCCAACCCCAGTGCACTGGCGGGCTGTCACTAGCCGGAGGCTGAGATAGGGGCTACCCATCTCAACTCTGGCAATGCCTCTTTAACGCCGATTTTTGCTCGCCTCGGGCTGTTCGCAGCGGCTCGCTCGGAATTGTAGAAACATGTTTTGCCCCTCTTAATTATTGACATGTTAGACATTTCTCCCAGGATTTTTACTCCCAAGGCACCCCCTCTAAATACTCGCCCTTGTGTCGGAAAACCTACACAGACGTTAGATTCTTGAGCTGTGTGTGGTCGCTCCCCAGAAATTTGAATAGTATTAACGATAGATTTGCCAAATCACTTATGAAGTACGAATTTTCTCGGTTATCGGGTGTTTAATGGGGGCCCTTCTTCCTTCCCTGTCCACGCACTAGGCTGTGCACCTATCTTCTTAGTTGTTAAGCTTGCTATAACTTTGCTTGGCATGGGATGTTGTGACATCAATAGTAGAGATTGCCGGGGGTTCATACTACTTGTATGGACTGCTGGATGATGAACAAGTTGCAGAGCTTCTAGCGTTACAGTAGGGATGATTTCAACCCGGAGTACCCTAACTGCAAAGGCCGAGCACAGATCTCACACACTGCAGGAGTGGGAATAACGGACTAGTGAAGCTACTACACCCCACCAATCCGATCTCCGCTTTGAGCTAGAAAGGGATGAGATAAGCTTTCTTCACATGCGCGAACTCGATAAACATGTTTTGCAAAAGCACCGGGATATACTTTATTACTCTTGAAATCGTCTTATCTTACACTTATCGTCTGGTTCTTTCTTTCACTGCTTTGTGGTGGGCCTGATATTCTGCTCTTAAAAATCGACGGTGTTCCGTTGTGCCTCTCTGGTCGAGTCAATTAAGCTAACTTAGCATTTAACTAGTATTTTGGGGCTTTTCGGAGGTTATAACTTTATGAGCTCCCTTACACCACCGGAATCAACTACCCTTCCCCACACGTTCGATTATGTGCCTTCTAGTTTAGCCCTGGGGATTCTTATTGTTAACTAGGTTATCTAGAGAAACAAATACTACTGTTTAGACTAAAATACACCTGTGCCGGAGTTTTTTTATCCAGGCGCTACCATCACAACGAGTCACTCCGCGATTCGGGAGGGTAATGGGTTGAAAATATTCGATGCGGAGGTAATGATTAATGGTGAGGGTTTTACATAGCGGAGTGAAATAACTTAAGATGAGATATACAGTTTGTATTAAGCCTAGATGAAGATTATGATTGATTGTGAATTGATAGAAAGGAAAGACTTGAGGAAAGAAGTGAAGAAGAAGGAAGAGAGAGAAAGGACAAGAAGGAAATAGGACAGGGGTATGAACCTTTTTTCATGGCCTGAGCGTCTTTAGCTAGTACATACGGGTACTAGTATAGCTTTAGAGTGCGGGCACATCCCGAATCACGTGTGGTCATTACACTGTGATTTCCAACAGGATGCTTGCATTGTCTTGATTTATTATAAGTGGATTTTTTAACAGTCAAAATTACCCTCCGATTACCGACCGAGATTATCCCCTGAAAGGACCTGATTGGATTCGACTAACGAAGCTACTCAATCGACTTGATCCTGTCGCAGACTGCAGGAAGGGGTTGGGTGCGGAACGAGTCGTTAGAGTTTTTTTATGGTGCCCGTAGCATGGAGCCAGTCTCACAGTTAGGGATCCTGATTGTATTTGTTTTCCTTGATGGGAAAGATGGGGGGTGCGGACACCTAGCTTTCTCACCGCACCTTTAAATTCACGCCGGAGGACCGTGGCATATAAGTTAAGTATGACGTTTATCAAGCTGTGCGACTCGTGGTTAATACCAAGCTTTTATATCACTTTCGACTAGCGTCAGAAGTATTCGCACTGTATATTTCTTCCCTATATCTAAAAAGCTCTTATATCTACAGTCTTGTGGGGGAAAGAGCATGACATGAATTGTAGAGGAGGAGGTGAACGAACGATAGCCAAAGGACAACAGAAAAAGTAGGCGTAAGGGAGGTTCCAAGCTACACTAGTTTTCCTCAATACAATAGAGTCCCTCCACCAACGCTTAATTCAAGATTAGAAATAGAAGTCACAAATTTGGACTTGACTAGATAGATAAGAAAATCCGGAGAGAGATATGGCCGGGTACAGTATGTGATGGGCATGCGCATTCACATCGTACGTGATTTCCTTCGCCTAGAAGAAAAAATAGTTAAGTTAGGTCTCTGTGGTAAGTTTACTCCGGGAGGGGAAGGAAGACGGCAGCTACTGTAAGGCGGCGTTTAGACAGCGGGGGAAGGTTGGGCGGGGATGAGAGGAAGGAGGCAATAGCGGCGATAGACATGCTTAAGGGGCTGCTGCAGTGCTTGCGGAAATGGTGCATAGGTTATCTATATTCGAAGGGATGATCAGGGGTATACTTCATCAGGCTTCGGGCATGCTGGGGGGGGGGGGGGTGGATGGTGGGGCTAGAGTGTGCTAGCAAAGACAGGGTAGACACTTTTTTATTTCTAGCTTCCTAGACTAAAGTAGGTTTTTTTTATAAAAAAATAGCAAAGCACACAAGAGCCACCTACCAACAAAGGGCAAACAGCAACAGCAAGTGCAGCCCAGATAGTGATGGCCACGAGCATGCTCGAGCATAAAACTTTGGTGTGCTGGAGCCCCTTTATGCTCGAGCACAGGGCCAAATTCTCTGCTCGAGCATGCTCGTGGCCATCACTAGGCCCGGGGGCTATTAGAACCATCCTCTCCCCCTCACAGCTGACCCAGAGGTAGCGGGTAAAGCCCGGGCTATGCTTTGTTGGGCTGGGCTGGGCTGGGCTGGGCCTGCCCTTTTTCGGCCCGGGTTAGCCCATTGGAAGGCTTGGAACGGAAAAGAGGTGGTCATGGAGTACTGTGGTACAGATAAAATAGTAGCGAATAGTGATGGGCACGATCATGCTCGAGCAGAACATTTAGCCCATGCTCGAGCATAAATCGTGCTCGAGCACACCAAAATTTATGCTCGAGCATGATCGTGCCCATCACTAGCCAGGCCCAAGGCTATATATAGGGAAATACATGACTCCCAAGCCCACATACATGACTGCATATGTGACTGCTAAGGTGACTGCTAACCCAGTCAACCCTACTACAATCCTAACATCGATGAGGACACTTCACCCATACCGTGAGGATACTCCACTCATACCATGAGGATAGCCAACCCGTACCTCATACTGACGTAACACTTAACACTCCCCCACAGGTGCTACCTCATGCAGATGTTAAACTAAATTTTTTTTTTTTCAAACATGCGCCAGTGACCAAACATGAACCACATTTGTATCATAGACCGCACATCTTGACAAAGACTTCATGCCTTGACCAATGACTTAGTCAATCCATTCGCTAGCAGTCACATATGTAGTCATGTATGTGGGCTTGGGAGTCATGTATTTCCCTATATATAGCCTTGGGCCTGGCTCGTAGCCAGGAAATACAATCAAGTCACTCTTCCATCATCTCAAGTTCCAACAACTACTAGCACGCGATAGGATTCGGAGGTTGCGAGAATACTACTATAGGAAAGTAGCGCTCGCCTTAAACAGCTGAAACAATGGTTGGGCGAACACCGCTCTGGTGGGCCGCTATGAATGGGCATGAGGAAGTTGTGAGAATACTGTTAGGGCAGAGCAGCGTCAATCCCCAGTGCACCGACGAAGATGGCCGAACACCGCTCTCAAGGGCCGCTGAGAGCGGGCATGAAGGAGTCGTGAAGATACTGCTGGAAAGGAATGATGTCCATCCTGACACAGTTGATGGATATGACAGAACACCACTCTTGTGGGCCTCTAGAAATGGGCATGAGGAAGTCGTGAGGATACTGCTAGGGCAGAGCAACGTCAATCCCCAGCGCGCCGACCAAGACGGCCGAACACCGCTCTCAAGGGCTGCGGCGAACGGGCATGAAGGAGTCGTGAAGATCCTGCTGGAAAGGAATGATGTCGATCCCGACACAGCTGATATATATGACGGAACACCACTCTGGTGGGCTGTTGTGAGTGGGCATGAAGGAGTGGTGAGGGTACTGCTAGGGCAGAGCAAGGTTAATCCCCAGCGAACAGACGAAAATGGCGAAACACCGCTGTCAGTGGCTGCTAGGAGCGGGCACGTAGGAATCGCGAAGATACTACTGGAACGGAATGATGTCGATCCTAATACAGTTGATAAAAATTACGTAACGCCGCTCTTGTGGGCCACTTGGGGCGGGCACCTAGGACTCATGAAGGCACTACTGGAACGGAATGATATCGATCCCAATACAGTTGATAAATATTACGGAACGCCGCTCTTGTGGGCCGCTTGGGGCGGGTATGCTGAAGTGGTGAGTATACTCCTAGGGCAAAGTAAAGTCAATCCCCAAGGTGCCGACAATTGTGGTAGAACGCCACTGTCATGGGCAGCAGCGAAAGGGCATGACGGAGTTGTGAGGATGCTACTGGAACGGAATGATGTTGATCCTGACCTCGCGGACCCAACTGGCCGAACACCACTCTCGTTTGCCGCGGAGATTGGACATGTAGGAGTTGTCGGGATACTACTAGGACGAGACAAGGTCAATCCTAATACAGGTGACAAAAAAGGCCGGACACCACTATGGTGGGCAGCGCGGTATGGACGTACTGGAGTGGTGAGGATGCTACTAGAACGGAACCACCTCCATCAAGCCATATTTGCTCCCATATGTGATCAAGATGGCCAAAACCCACTCTCCATAGCTGTGCAGTTTGGACATGAGGAGACCGTGAAGATACTACTGGAACGGGATGACCTCTTTTATTATATAGCAGACAAACAAGGCCGGACGCCGCTCTCTTCGGCTCTGGCGCTTTGGCATTGGAAACTTATGTTTCTGCTGGAGTGCAAGAGACGTTACTATGAAAAATCGCGTTAGGCCCGAATTCAATTGATGTATACTGGAGAGATGGAATTCTCTGATAATTGTGTGATACGGGAGTTAGTTTAGGGCATGGCAGGTGTAGGGGTTGTGTGGGGTTTAATAGCCTCTTCTCATTATGAGGGTTTTCCGTGTTGGGTGTACGAAGTGCGCTCACTACTTGTATTAGCAGCCCCTCTACCGCACAGTAGAGCGTACTATGCCCTGTATTGGTGAAATAGGTATAGGCGCTAGACTGTAGGTTGTACACAAAAGCTCACGAATGTTGACTTGACTCTATAAGAAAATTCAGATTGAGATCTCGGCGGGTCTGTTATATACATATTCGTTCAAATTTCATAATCTCTGTCCGCAAAGAAAAGAAAAGAATACCTATATCAAAATGGGTATTGTGGAAAGTATGCTCCAGAATGAAGAGTAAGACAAAATTGCTACAAGGTATTGGCTTAAGATTAGGAGAAGCTCCGGGGGTTGAAAGGGGGGGGGGAAGTGTAGGGATAAACATATCTATAGAAGTGTTTTGCTCTTTGGGGAAATGGTGTTTAGGTTGGTAATAGGGTATTCGAAGGCCGTGGCAAGGGCGATGCCTTCTCAAACTTAATATTGGCCCTGAGTAGCAGCTGTTGGATGATGTAAGAGAGCTATCACTTGCGTGTCCCTATTTTCAACAGCAAGCGAGAGTGCTGTTTGGCAGCATAGATTTGGATTGTCAGGGTTGACCTCGTCCCATCTTAGAAATATTCTCACGACGTCCTCGAATCCATGCAAAGCAGCCCAGTATAGTGGAATTTGGCCCTCTATATCTGATATTGTCTTGTTCTAGTAGCATTTTTACCAGTTCCTCATTCCCATAGCTAGCAGCTAGCCAAAGTGGTGTTTGGCCCTTGTCATCTGCTTTCTTGATCAAGCCTTCCAATGGGCTAACCAGGGTCGAAAAAGCGCAGGCCCAGCCCAGCCCAGCCCAAGCCCAATGAAAAGCTCGGGCTAACCCAACGAAGGCCTGACCCATTGGAAGGCTTGTACAAGAGAGAAGTGGTACCGGTCTGATGTTTGGGTTATGCCGAGGCTAGCTGGAATAATTGGTGTGAACTCGCTTGGAGCGGAAAGGAGCTATGGTGGGATACTGGTTCTGTGAGGCTTCTTTGAGGGTTTAATGGTAGTTGGTGTTAAAGGGTTTTCTTCGGTGGATAGGTGGCTAGTAGTAGAGAATTATTTGTAGGGGGGGATTCCGGATAAGAGTTGGGGGGCTTATCCGTGGGAAATGATTCTCGGAGGTTCTGCTTTGGAGAATTTCCTGAGGGAGATTTTTCCTTTAGATGGCTGTGTTGGCTCCCCCTAATATCGGAGCAATCCTGCTGGGATCAACAATAAATCGTAGGTGATAAAGCCTTAGAGCAATAGGTGATGTCGACTTATGCGATGCATACGTGCGATATTAGGACAAATGCCGGAGCAGGGTGGGTGAGGAGAAAGCAAGGCTGGCCTGTATTTAAGGTGTGGGTCGTGCACTCACACTAGCCAATCCTAGTGCTCCGGTGGGCTGTTACTGGCGGAGGCTGAGATAGGAGCAACCCATCTCAACTCTGGCAATCCTCTTCAACGCCAATTTTTTGCTCACCCTTTAGGAATATCTTACTGCTCGCCTCGAGCTATTCACAACAGCTCACTCGGAATTGTAGAAACATGTTTAGCCCATCTTAATTATTGACATGTTAGACATTTCTCCTAAGATTTTTACTCCCAAGACACCCCCTCTAAATGCTCTCACTTGTGTCGGTGAACCTACGCGAACGTTAGGCTCTTGACCTGCTTGGGGTCACTTTCTAGAAATTTGAATAGTATGAAAGGTAGATCTGCCAAATCACTTATGAAGTACGAATTTTCTCGGGAATTGGGTGTGTAATGGGGGCCCTTCTTCCTTCCCTGCCACGGACTAGGCCGGGTACCTATCTTCTGAGTTGGTAGGCTTGCTGTAACATTGATTGGTATGGGGCGCTGGGGTATTGATCGTGAATATTGCGGAGTTACACTACTTGTATGGGCCCGAGATGGGGAATGAACAGCTTACGGAGCCCCTAGCGGTATATACCGAAGATTTTAATCCGGAGACCCCAATCACGATGGCCGAGTACGGCTCTCATGGGCTGCTGAGAGTGAGTGGGAATGAAGGAGTAGTGAAGCTACTTTAGCCACTAATGTAATCTCCGCTTCTGGCCGGAAAGGGATAAGATAAGCTTTCTTACAGTTGCGACCACGACCACGAGCCTTCCTTGCAATGGCTCCAAGATAATATTTATCATTCCTGAGATAATCCCATCCCACACTTCTCATCCCGCTTTTTCTTCCGTCGCCTTACGATGGGTCTGATATTCTGCTCTAGGAATCGACATGGCCCATATTCCTCTCGGCTAAACTCAGGCTCACTCTCCCCGCAAATGGGACATCCCCCCCTACAGGGCGCTTGAGTGCTCAGCTGTCAGGATGATATTTGAGGATAGGGAACATAGTGGGCTCCTAAGTGATGAATATTTGTGCAAGGGGGAGCGAGTGGAGAAGGAAGTCTCATGGTTGGGGGAGGGGGTTGGAATATCGATAATTACTGTGCCCCAAGATTTATGAGAAATGGATTCAAGAAAAGAGTGATCAGTTAACCTTGATTCGGTTCGACTGGGTTTGGCGATTTCTCATCCTAAGATATCTACGGTGCTCTGTTGAGCCTCTCTAAGGGAGTTAATTAATCTAAGATTTGGTGTTTAAACTACTCGGAAATTATATGAGCTGCCTTACGCTGTCGGAAGAAACTACTTCCCTTCTACCCATATTCAGCTATATGTGCCTTCTAACTTAGGCTTGGGGATTGTTATTGTTGGCCAAGCTATCTAGAGAAACAAGAACTGTTGCTGTTTAGACTAAAGTGCTGCACACCTGTACCGGAGATTTTGTATACAGGCAAAACTACCACAACTACTCACTCGGCGATTCGAGAGGGCAATAGGTTCAAAAATATTCGAGGCGGAGGTAATGATTAACGGTGAGGCTTTTACGCAGCGGAGTGGAACGACTTAAGTAGAGACACAAAGTTTGTATTAAGGCTAGATGAAGACCATTGTTGATTGTGATAGGTTGATGGAAAGGAAAGACTTGAAGAAAGAAGTGAAGAAGAAGAAAGAAGAGAGAAAGGAAAAGAAAGAAAACGGACAGGGGTGTGAAACTTTGTTCATAGCTTACGCGTCCTTTAGCTGTACTCGGACAGGGTCAAAAAGGGCGGAAAACTTTGGGTGGCGAAACAAGGATTGACTGAAGATCGATAAGGGGCAGTGGAAAAATTGGGGTGTTACATGACACCATTAATCTTGAGTAGTTGCACTGTATTATTTGGCTGCTATTCTAAATCTATGGATTTTATTAAAATTGTATAAGGTTAAGGTGAGACCAAACAAGAAGGAATCAAGGCTTCCTGAATAGTTCTTTTAGAGGGGTTATTGAAATGGAGAGCTTGAACTGCATACTGATACTCAAAGATACCAACTCCTTGAATCCTGATTTCAGATGTCTGCCAAGCACAGAATTTTTCCACGGATGCAAACTGTCTCCCAACTTCCCCACATGATCTTGCTGATCTTTTTTTTCCGCCCTTTACGACCCTGTGCGAGTACATACGGGTACTAGTACTGTACAGTTTTGAGTGTGGGTACATCCCGCATCACGTGCGGTCATTAAACTGTGATTTCTAATAGGATATTTGCATTCTCTATTTTTATTCTCGATTTATTATCCCTTAAGCTGTTGAGACATTCCGGTCCAAATTGAAATGTGCAGCGCTAACTTACTTGGGTAATTGGGAGTAAATCTACGCAGGTTTACTCGTTTCCATCATGGCCATGCTATGCAGTACAGATTTTGCGCTATTCTGAGCACTACACCTTTTCTGTGCAGCAAGGTTTTTCTTGTCACGATTACTCAAATGGGTTAGTGCTGCACATTTCAATTTGGACCGGAATGTCTCAACAGCTTAAGGGATAGGTGGATTTTTTAAAAACTCAAAATTACCTCCGATTGCCGACCGAGATTATCCCCTGAAAGGACCTGATCGGATTCGACTAACTTAGCTACTGAAGCGACTTGATCCTGTCGCAGACTGCAGGAAGGGGTTGGGTGTGTAACGAGTTGTTAGAGTTTTTTTATTATTTTTATGGTGCCCGTAAGATGGAACCAGTCTCACAGTTAGGGATCCATATTGTGTTTGTTTTCTTTGATGGGAAGGATGAAAAGTGCGGACACCTAGCTTCCTCACTGCACCTTCGAATTCACGCCGGAGGATAATGGCATATAAGTTAAGTATGACGTTTATCAATCTGTGCGATTCGGGGTTAATAGCAAGCTTTTATATCACTTTCCATTAGCGTTAGAAGTACTCCCACTTTATATTGCTTCCCTACATCTAAGAAACTCTTATATCTACAGTTTTGTAGGGGGGAGAGAGCAGAGCATGAATTGTAGGGGAGGAGGTGAACCAACGATAACCAAAGGAAAACAGAAAAAGTTGGAGTAAGGGAGATTCCAAGCTACACTAGTTTTCCGCAATGCGATAGAAATAGCCCCCCTCCCTCCACCAACGCTTAATTCAGGATTATAAATAGAAGCCACAAATTTGGACTCGACTAGACAGATAAGAAAATCCCTACAGAGATATGGCCGAGTGCAGTATGTGATGGGTATGCGCATTCACATCGCACGTGATTTCCTTCGCTTGGAAGAAAAATGGTTAAGATAGGTCTCTGTGGTAAGTTTACTCCGGGAGGGGAAGGAAGACGGCAGCTACTGTAAGGCGGCGTTTAGACAGCAGGGGAAGGTTGGGCGGGGATGAGAGGAAGGAGGCAATAGCGGCGATAATCATGTATCCCTTAAACTGCTGAGACTTTCCAGTCCAGTTTGCAATCTGGAATACTAGCCTATTAAAGTAACCGGGATAGAAAAAACCCTAGGAGTAAGTACTGTGGGTGTGCTCAGAACACAACAAAATCTGTACTGCTCATCATGACTGTGACAGAAATAACATAAAGAATGATTACTGGGGTAGATGTGGTCACCGTAGCTTGAATAGGCTAGTATTCCAGATTGCAAACTGGACTGGAAAGTCTCAGCAGTTTAAGGGATAAGGGGCTGCTGTGGTGCTTGCGGAAATGGTGCATAGGTTATCCATGTTCGAAGGGGTGAGCAAGGGTATGTTGCATCAGGCTTCGGGCATGCTGGGGGGGTGGAAGGTGGGGCTAGAGTAGATATCACTCCCGCATGCGACTCTCGGTAGCTCACCCGAGTGGTGTTCAACCTAATTTGCGCCGCTTGGCGGGGTTGACGTCGCCCCATCCTAGTAGGATTTTCACCACTCTTTCGTCCCCTTTTGAAGTAGCCCCACTGGAGTGGCGTTAGGCCATACTTATCTGGTTTGTTGGGTTCGATGTTGTCCAGCTCGAGAAGCATTTTCACCACTCCCTCGTGCCCATTTTCAGCAGCAAGAGAAAGTGGTGTCCAGCCGTCCTCATCTAGTTTGTCTGGGTCGATGTCGTCCCGTTCGAGTAGTATTTTTACCACTCCCTCGTGACCATTCCGAGCAGCCCAAGAAAGAGGCGTACTACCCGCACTATCTATTTGGTTGATATCACAACCTTCCACCTCCACTAACTTAGCGGCAATCTCATCAATCCCAAAGAGAGATGCACAGTGTAGACCACTGAAGAGGTAAGGTTCTTCTGGGTAAAGACCGGAAAAATCTCGGTTTTTCTGTGCCCACATGAGGATCTTAACGGATATGTGGTTACTGTAGTCGTCAAACAGCTTCAGTGCAACCAGTTTGGAGCAATCTAAAAGGTCCCTTTTGGCGTGCATTCCCCAATACAGGGAAGAATATTCGAGAAAAGTTATGTTTCGGAGATCGGGAAAGGGAACGGTTGGGAGAGCTATGACCTGCCGCGAATTCAGATAACTTAAGCAGGTTTCTGCTATAGAGTGAGCTGTGAGTTCATCAATCGAATTGCCCAAATGTGAACAGATGACCACGATAATATACCATTCAACTCCTAATCGATAACTCCTCATTTCCCTCCCCTCCCTCTTCTGGCATATCTCCCTCCCCACTAGCACTAGCACTAGCAACCTCAAAAACATCACAAGCACCCCCTCTAACAACCTCCAAAATCTTCTCAATCTCACCTTCCAATGCCTTCCTCCTCACAAACTCGCGAAATCACTGTAGCACATTTCTCTACCATTCCTTTTGCCGCAACCTCTTCTAATGCTTCCTGGGCTTTAGTACAGGTCTTAGATATGGAGGATGTGTACGAGGGGTGGATTCTCGCGCGGCGAAGATTTTTACGGGCTTTAGTCTAGGGGGTGCGTGGGTGCATGGGTTGGGATGGATGCTGGAGGGAGGGGCAAGTCTCACGCTCAAATGTACTGTGGTGATAATATTATTGTGACAAAAAGGTACAAACGTGACCGTCTAGAAGACCAAATTAGATAGATCCTTTGAATTCCCTTCTCCCTCTCTCCTTCCTGCCTGCTAACAATGAAATATAAAGTGTAGAAATAGTTTAGCAGATATTTATAACTTAGTACAAGAGAGATGTGATACCGGTCTGATGTTTAGATTATGTAGAGGCTAGCTGGCATAATTGGTGTGAAGTCACTGGGAGTGGAAAGGAGCTGTGATGGGATACTGGTTCTGTAAGGCCCCCTCTTTGGGTTTTTAATAGTAGTTGGTGCGGTGTGAAAGGGTTTTCCTCTTGGATGGATAAGTGACCAGTAATAGAGAATTAGCTGTAGAGGGGGGATTCCGGATAAGGGTTGGGGGGCTTACCCGTAGGAAATGATTCTCGGAGGTTCTGCTTTTGAGAATTTTCTGTGGGGAATTTTTTCTTTAGAGGGCTATGTTGGTTTCCCCCAATATCGGAGCAATCCTGCTGGAATCGACAATGAATCGTAGGTGACAAACCATTAGAGCAATAGGTGATGTCGACTTGTGCGATATTAGAACGTATGCCGGAGCAGGGTGGGTGAGGAGAGAGCAAGGCTGGCCTATTTGGGGTGTGGGTCGCGTAATTACAATAACCAATCATAGTGCTCTGGCGGGCTGTCACTGGCCCGAGGTTTAGATAGAAACAACCCTTCTCAACTACGGCAATGCCTCTTCAACGCCGATTTTTTGCTTACCCTTTAGGAATATGTTACTGCTCACCTCGGGCTATTCACAACAGCTCACTCGGAATTGTGGAAACATGTTTAGCCCATCTTAATTATTGACATGTTAGACATTTCTCCTAAGATTTTTACTCCCAAGACACCCCCTCTAAATGCTCTCCCTTATGTCGGAAAGCCTATGCGAACGTTCGATTCTTAGGCCGCATGGGTCGCTTTCCAGAAATTTGAATAGTATGAACAGTAGATCTGCCAAATCACTTATGAAATACGAATCTTCTTAGTTATTGGGTGTTTAATGGGGCTCTTCTTCCTTCCCCGTCCACGGACTAGGCTGTTCACCAATCTTCTGAGTTGTCAGACTTGCTATAGTTTTGCTTAGTATGGGGTGCTGGGGTATTGATCGTAGAGATTGCGGGGTTACACTACTTGTATGGGCTTGAGATGGGGAATGAACAGGTTACGGAACCCCCAGCCGTAGATGCGGAAGATTTTAATCCAATCACGATGGCCGACCACGGCTCTCATAGGCTGTTGAGAGTGAGTGGGAATGAAGGAGCAGTGAAGCTACCTTAGCCACTAATTTAATCCCTGCTTCGAAGTGGAAAGTGATAAGATAAGCTTTCTTCACACTTGCGAGCACGACCACGAGAGGTTCCTGCAACGGCTCCAAGATAAACTTTATCACTCCTGAAATCATTCCATCCAGCACTTCTCATTCCCTTCTTTCTTTAATTGCCTTGTGATGGGACAGACATTCTGCTCAAGGAATAGACACGGCCCATATTCCTCTCGGCTAAACTCAGTCTCACCCTCCCCGCACATGGGACAACCCCCCCTAGAGGGCGCTTTAGCGCTCAGCTATCACGATGATATTTGAGGATAGGGAACTTAGCGTGTGCCTAAGTGATGACTATTTGTGCAGGGGCGAGCGAGTGGAGAAGTCTCATGGTTGGGGAAGGGGGTTGGAGGATCGAATATTACTGTGCCCCAAGGTTTATGAGAAATGGATTCAAGAAAAGAGTGATTAGTTAACCGCGATTCGGTTCGACTGGGTTTGGCAATTCATGATCCTTAAAAAATCTACTGTATTCTGTTGAGCCTCTCTAGTCGAGTTAATTGAACTAGAATTTGGCGTTTTGAATCTCAAGGAGGCTATAGGAGCTCCCTTACACTGCCGGAATCAAAGACCACCCTTCCCTACACGTTCCGCTATGTGCCTTCTAGTTTAGCCCCAGGAGTTCTTATTGTTGACTAGGTTATCTGTAGAAACAAGTACTATTGCTGTTTAGACTAAAATACACCAGTACCGGAGTTTGTTTATCCAGGCAGAACTATCCCAAGTAGTCACACCGCGATTCGAGAGTGTAATGGGTTGAAAATATTTGATGCGGAGGTAATGATCAACGGTGAGAGTTTCACGCAGCGGAGTGGAATCACTTAAGTTCCGAAACAAAGTTTGTATCAAGCCTAGATGAAGACCATTATTGATTGGGATAAATTGATGGAAAAGAAAGACTTGAGGAAAGAAGTGAGGAAGAAGAAAGAAGAGAGAGAAGGGGACAAGAAGGAAAAAGGAGAGGGGTGTGAACCTTTTCTCATACGAGTAGCTTGCGCATCCTGTAGCTAGTATATATGGGTAGGATACCAGTACAGCCTTAGAGTGTGGGCACATCCTGCATTACATGCGGTCATTACAGTGTGGTTTCCAACAGGATATTTGCATTCTCTATTTTCATTCTCGATTTATTATAGGTGGGTTTTGTTAAAACTCAAAATTACTAATGCTAGGTGTCCGCACTTTTCATGTTTTCCATCGAGGAAAAAAAAAACACAATATGGATTCCTAACTATCAGACTGGCTCCATCCTACGGGCACGATAAAAAAAAATGCTCTAACAACTCGTTAGGCACCCAACCCCTTCCCGCAGTCTGCGACAGGATCAAGTGCATTGAGTAGCTAATTTAGTCGAATCAAATCAGGTCCATTCCGAGGGTTATCTCGGTCAGCAATCAGAGGGTAATTTTGAGTTTAAAAAAATACACTTCTAATAAATCGAGGGAGAATCAAAATAGAAAATGTAAATATCCTGTTGTAAATCACAGTGAATTGACCCCACGTGCTGCGAGATGTGCCCGCACTCTAAAACTGTACTGGTACCTGTATTTACTAGCTAAATGAGGCGCAAGCTATGAAAAAAAGTTTCAGACCCTTGTCCTTTTTCCTTCTTGCCTTTGCTCTTCTTTCTTCTTCACTTCTTTCCTCAAGTCTTTCCTTTCCATCAACTTATCACAATCAATCAGCTCTTCATCTAGGCTTAATACAAACTTTTTGTCTCAACTTAAGTCATTCCACTCCGCTGCGTGAAATCCTCAACGTTAATCAATACCTCCGCATCGAATATTTTCAACCCATTACCCTCTCGAAGCGCCGAGTGAGTAGTTGTGATAGTTTTGCCTGGATAAACAAACTCCGGGATAAGTGTATTTTAGTCTAAACAGCAACAGTACTTGTTTTTCTAGAATCCTTAGGGCTAAACTAGAAGGCACATAACCGAATGTGTGGGGAAGGGGGGTGGTTGATTCCGGCAGGGTAAGGGAGCTCATATAGCCTCCTTGAGACCAAAAACGCCCAATTCTAGATCAATTAACTCGACTAGAGAGGCTCAACAGAATACCAAAGATTTTTTAGGATCAGGAATTGCTAAGCCCAGTCGAACCGAATTGAGGTTAACTAATCACTCTTATCTTGGATCTATTTCTCATAAGTGTTGGGGCATAGTAATTATCGATCCTCCAACCACCTCCCTCCAACCATGAGACTTCCTTCTCCACTCGCTTGCCCCTGCACATATATTCACCTCTTAGGAGCCACCTAAGTTCTCCATCTTGAAATATCATCGTGACGGCTGAGTGCTAAAGCGCCCTGTAGGGGGGAATGCCCCATTTGCAGTGAGGGTGAGCCTAAGTTTAGCCGAGAGGAATATGGGCCATGTCAATTCCTAGAGCAGAATATCACACATCGTAAGGTGATGGAAGAAAGAATGGGATGAGGAGTGTTGGATGAGATAGTTTTGGGGGTGATAAGGTTTAGCTTAGAGCTGTTGCGGGAACGGCTCGTGGTCGTGTTGGCAACTGTGGGGAAAGCTTGTCTTGTCCCTTCCCGGGGCGAAGTGGGGATTAATTTAGTGGCTAAGGTAACTTCACTACTCCTTCATTCCCACTCACTCTCAGCGGCTCATGAGAGCCTTGCGCGGCCATCGCGATTGGGGTCTCCGGATTAAAATCTTCCGTATATATGATACCGCTGGGGGCTCCGTAACCTGTTCCTTGCCCATCTCAGGCCCATACAAGTTGTGTAAACCCGCAATCTCTATGATCAATGCCACCCCATACCAATCAAAGTTGCAGCAAGCCCGACAATTGAGAAGATAGAGGCACGACCTAGTCTGTGGACAAGGAAGGAAGATGAGCCCCCATCACGCTCGATAACCGAGAAAATTCGTACTTCATAAGTGATTTAGAATATATACCGTTCCTACTATCTAAAGAACTTCACTGAAAGTGACACCGTACAGCTTAAGGATATAACTTTGGCTTAAGTTCCCCAGGGAAAGGAAGGGCATTTGATGTGTGTGTCTTGGGAGCCACAATCCTAGGAAAAATGTCTAACATATCCATAATTAAGAGGGGCTCAACATGTTTCTACAATTCCGAGTAAGCTGTTGTGAATAGCCCAAGGCGAGCAATAAGATATTCGTAAAGGGTAAGAAAAAAAATCGGCGTTGAAGAGGTATTGCCGGAGTGGAGATGGATTGCTCCTATCTCAGCCTCCCGCCAGTGACAGCCTGCCAGAGCACCATAATTGACTAGTGTGAGTGCGCCACCCCACCCTAAATACAAGCTAGCCTTGCTTTCTCCTCACCCACCCTGCTCCGGCATACGTTCTAATATCGCAGGTATGCATCGCACAAGTCGACATCACCTATTGCTCTAAGGCATTTTAACCTACAATTTATTGTTGATCCCAGCAGGATTGCTCTAATATTGGGGGAAGCTAACACAGCCTTCTAAAGAAAAATCTCCCACAGAAAATTCTCAAAAGCAGAACCTCCGAGAATCATTTCACACAGGTAAGCCCCCTAGCCCTTATCCGGAATCCCCCTACAACTAATTATCTACTACCAACCACTTATCCACCCAAGAGGAAAGCACTCCAACACCGCATGCCAACTATCATTAAAAAACCCGGGGAAGCCTCACAGAGCCAGTATCCTACCTCAGCTCCTTTCCACCCCAAGAGAGTTCAAACCAATTATACCACTTAGCTTCATCATAATCTAAAAATTAGACTGGTACTACATCTCTCTTGTACTATGTCAGAAATATCCGCTAGACTGTTTCTACACTTTACCTTTCATCGTTGGCAGGCAGGTGGGAGGGGGGGAGAAAGGAATTTAAGGGATCTATCTAATTTAGTCTTCTAGATAGCTAGGTTTATATTTTTTTGTCACAATAATATTATCATAGCACTACATTAGAGTGTGAGACTTGCCCCTCCCTCCAGCATCCATCCTAACCCATGTAGCCACGCACACCCTAGACTAAACCCCTTAAAAATCGCCGCCGGGCGAGAATCCACTCCTCGTACCCATCCTCGATATCTAAGGCCTGTGCCGATGCCCAGGAAGTATTAGAGAATGAGAGACTGTGGCAAAAGGAATGGTAGAGAAAGGTGCTACAGTGATTTCGCGAGTTGGTGAGGAGGAAGGGGGCATTGGAAGCGGAGATTGAGAAGATTTTAGGGGATGTTAGGGGAGGTGATTGTGAGGTTTTTGAGGTTGCTAGTGCTAGTGCTAGTGGGGAGGGAGATATGCCAGAAGAAGAGGAAGGGGAGGTAAATGAGGAGTTATCGATTGGGGGTTGAATGGTATATTATCGTTGTCGTTTGTTCAAATTTGGGCAATTCGATTAGTGAACCTACAGTTGCCGTAATTGAGGATTAATTAGAGTGATTTTCTATGACTCTGCATATTTTTGATCAGCGGTGGAGTTTTGCTACTATGTGCTCTTTCATTGGCGTTGCATTATATATAGTAAACCCACTTGGATTAGATTTGCGGCATCTCCGGTATCACGAAGGGGACGTAAAGTGGGGTGTTCGGTTTGTTTTGCTGATCTGGTGGGTAATTGTATCAGGTCTATTCTAGATACGCTACCTAAGTAAAAATAAAATAATAAAAAAGGCTTTAAAACTTGTTGGACATTCATCATTGGCCAGCCCCATCGCCCAGGATATCCGAGAGGGAAAGAAAAAAGGTCCAAGATCACCGCCAAACTACTGTAGGAGTTTAAAAATAAAAAGGGCTCAACTACCGAGTTTCAGGGATGTATTCCTCAAGTCTAGAACCAAGAATCCATTACCGGCGCTCCAGCTAAGTTAGAGTCCTCAAATGAGACGAGTTACTGCAGAAGTTACCCATCAAAGTAAAAGCCGCATTGATGGGGGAAGAGAAGAGTATGAGAGAGCAGGTCGATGTCATTCATATCACAAGTATTGTATGATACTGGGGAGATAGAAACTGAACTAAGAATCCACGGGTAAAATAGAGGTAAGAGAGGCGGAAAAAAATACAAGATGAAACTGAACGGAAAAAAGCTTAGTGGCGAGAACTTTTTTTGAAAGGGGCTCCGGGGGTTTAGATAATATTTAGTCATGGTTTTTCTATTATTATTTTTACCATACATAATTGCCTTGTTGTTGATAGAATGATTTAAAGTGGTTTAGGTAAAGTTAGTGTTGGGAATTGTCGGTTGGAAAATATCAATTTTTCGCCGAACTTGGAGGAAAAATCGCCCTCGGACGAAATATTTTAAGCTAGCGCTACTAGTACTTATATACATGGTGTGGAATAAACAGGAGCTTTGAGGATGGGCCGACATTATGAAGAACGATCATGCATTGCTCTCAGTTATCGGTAGGTGACATCGGTTTTTCGGTTGATTCATTCATCAGGCTTAATCTATCGTACTTGTGTACATCGTGCCCGAAGCTGGCCGATTCCACGGTAGGCGCTATTGGGGGGTTCGTATGGCGCGGTTTGAGGTTTGTGCTGTATTGTACGAGTACTGTACTTGTACCACACAATGCCATTTGGATAGGTTTGGTATTTCTTGGTGCTGATGTACTCGAGTACTTGTAGAAGGCACCAGCCGGTGGCTGGTGGTAGGGGGTGGGGAACAGAACTGGGAAATATTAATTGGACGGTTGTGAGGTGCCCAGGAGGTTCCACAAAAAACCCCTGCTTGTCATCAGCCTCCAGCAATTCTTGCAGTCAACCGACTCCATCACCCATCACCTACAATATCCTCCCCAGTGAAAAACAGAAAATGTCTCGATCTTTTAGTAATAATATCAACTCTTTGAACACGACCATTAGCATGTTGAACAACAGTACTATCACCGATGACCGGTCTCAAATCTTCACCTGGCTATCCCCACTAGAGCCCAGGCTGCAGCACCAGGACATTCAAAACCGCCGAGTCGAGGGTGTAGGGGAATGGCTCTTACAAACCGATAAGTTTGGAAGCTGGTACACCGGTAATGAAGGATGTGAACACGATAATGCAGCTTTGTTTTGCTATGGAAATCCAGGAGTCGGAAAGACATATATTAGGTAACAAGGCCGAACCTCGAGGAATATAAGGGAAAGGGCAAGGGCTAACAAGCCGCAATATTAATTCACTGGAGGTAGACAGCTTGTGCGATCAAGCCAGAGGGAAAAATGTTGCCAATGCGTGCTTTTACTTCAACTTTGCGGCCCAAAAAGAGCAGTCATCGACGAGCATGCTAGGCTCCCTGCTTAAGCAAGTTGTGGCCGGGCTAGGAGAAGTGCCGGGGGAAATAGCAAAAGCCTATGAAGATCAGAAAAAAGTTATCGGTGGACGGGCACTAAGACTTTCGGATATCGTAAAGATGCTACAGACTACCTCTTCCGGAAAGCCCACATTCATATGCATCGACGCCCTTGATGAATGTGCGGCAGAGTATCGAGTTAAGATCCTTGATTCCCTGCATCAAATATTCCAAAAGTCTCCAGGAGTTCGAATATTCGTGACCGGAAGACCACACATTCAGCCCGAAATTACAAAGCGCCTTTCCGAAAGAGTAACGACTATAGAAATCACTCCAAGGAGAGATGATGTCATTGGATATCTTCGTGCCAGGCTGAATGAGGACGCAAACTCTGATGCTATGGACAGTGGTCTAGCCCCGCAAATGGGACATCCCCCCCTAGAGGGCGCTTTAGCGCTTGGCTGTCACCATGGTATTGTCAGTGGACAAAATTAACCGCGGACTAACTGTCGATGGCAGCGCAACCCTCCTCACCACCCCACACTTTCAACACCACCTAAAGAACTTTCTCTAGCTCAAATATTAATTTTTACTATTTATTCTATCCTGTACTTGCATTGTTGATTTTATTTTCTTGGTTTTAATGATAATGGGGTTGGTGGTGGAGTGTTGTTGTCATCGCCGAAATTTTCCCTCTTTGTTGATCCGCGGTTAATTTTGTCCACTGACAATATTTGAGGATAGGGAAATTAGCGGGCTCCTAAGTGATGAATATTTGTGCAGGGGCGAGCGAGTTGAGAAGCAAGCCTCATGGTTGGAGGGAGGAGGTTGGAGGATCGACAATTACTCTGCCCCAAGATTTGTGAGAAATCGATTGAAAAGAGTGATTAGTTAACCTCGATTCGGTTCGACTGGGTTTAGCAATTTCTGATCCTAAGAAATCTACCGTATTCTGTTGAGCCTCTCTAGTCGAGTTAATTGATCTAGAATTTGGCATTTTGGACCCCAAGGAGGCTATATGAGCTCCCTTAAACTGCCGGAACCACCACCCTTCCTCACACGTTCGGCTATGTGCCTTCTAGTTTGGCCCTAGGGATTCTTATTTTTAGCTAGGTTATCTAGAGAAACAAGTACTGTTACTGTTTGGACTAAAATACACCTGTACTGGAGTTTTTTTATCCAGGTAAAACCATCACAACTAGTCACTCGGCGATTCAAGAGTGTAATGGGTTGAAAATATTCGATGCGTAGGTAATGATCAACGGTGAGGGTTTGACGAGGAGGAGATAAACATACAATAACCAAAGGACAACACAAAAGTAGGAGTAAGGGAGATTCTAAGCTACACTGGGTGTCCTCAATATGATAGAAATAGCTCCACTCCCTCCACCAACGCTTATTTCGGGATTATAAACTGAGGCCACAAATTTGGACTAGACTAGATAGATAAGAAAATCCGTAAAGAGATATGGCCGGGCACAGTATGCGAATGGTATGCGTATTCACATCGCCCGTGGTTTCCTTTGCCTGGAAGAAAAATAGCTAAGCTAGGTCTCTGTGGTAGGTATGCTCCGGAAGGGGAAGGAAGACGGCAGCTACTGTAAGGCGGCATTTATTAGCGGGGGAAGGCTGGGCGGGGACGAGCAGAAGGAGGGAATGGCGGCGATAGATATGTTTAAGGGGCTGCTGCGGTGCTTGCGGAAATGGCACATAGGTTATCCATATTCGAAGGGGTGAGCAGGGGTATGCTTCATCAGGATGGTGGGGCTAGAGTAGATATCACTCCCCCATGCGACTCTGCGTAGCCCACCAGAGTGGTGTTCAACCTAATTTACGCCGCTTGGCATGGTTGACGTCGTCCCGTCTAAACAGCATTTTCACCACTCCTTCGTGCCCTTTTGAAGGAGCCCACTGGAGTGGCCTTTGGCCATACTTGTCTGGCTTGTTGGGGTTGGTGTGGTCCCGTCCGAGAAGTATTTTCACCACTCCCTCGTGCCCATTTCTAATAGTAAGGCTGAGTGGTGTCCAGCTCGCCCCATGTAGTATATCGGGGTCGACATCATCCCATTCGAGAAGTATTTTCACCACCCCCTCGTGCCCATATCGAGCATCACAACCGAGTGGTCTCCAGCCGGGATTACTTGGTTTGTCGGGGTCGACGTCGTCCCGTTCGAGTAGTATTTTCACCACTCTCTCGTCACCATTCCAAACAGCCCAAAAAAGAGGCGTACTACCCCCGCTGTCTATTTAGTTGATATCACAACCTTCCACCTCCACTAACTCGGGGGCGATCTCATCAATCTCAAAGAGAGATGCACTGTGTAGACCACTGAAGAGGTAAGGTTCTGAATAAGGACCGGGAAAATACCAGTCTTCCTGTGCCCGCAACAGGATCTTAATGGATACGTGGCTACTGTAGCCGTCAAACAACTTCAGCGCAAGCAGTTTGGCGCAATTTGAAAGGTCCCTTTTGGCGTGCATTCCCCAATTCAGGGAAGAATATTCGAGAAAAGGCATATCGCGGAGCACGTCTGGGAGATAGAGAAAGGGAACGGTCGAGAGAGCTATGACCTGCCGCGAATTCAGATAACTTAAGCAGGTTTCAGCTATTATCGAGTGAGCTGTACAAAAATTCTCAGGGTGAGTCCGGAGGTATTCTTGGAGGGTAAAGTGGATTAATCGGACAGTGAAAGTCTTCTTCTCTACGACAACGAGTCCTTGGCAACAGGCTAGTAATTTCCCAATTGAAGGAAGGTTGTCGACATTGAAATCCGGTGACCCGATTTCGACTGCTAGGGCGTGGCTCAGTTCATCGGCCTTCAAGGGCCACTCCGCGTGAGATCCACATCAAAGCGGCCATTCCAAGCCTCGCTCTCTCCCCACACTGTCCCTTTATCCGGTCCAGCGTTGCACCGTAAACATCCCCCAACCCTAAGCCATCAGTCATTGCGTTGAGCCTTGCCGCCGGCGATGAGTTGTTTCTTGCAGGATTGCATATTGAGCGAGACGAGTAGGAATCTAGATGTATATTTGTTAGTGGAATACTTGAAGTAGCTTCTGGGGTGTTGTTGCTTCTACGTACATTTCAGTAATATCTTCGGGAATCTTCAAAATGTCTGCCTCTAGACCACTGTCCATAGCATCAGGGTTTGTGTCCTCGCTCAGCCTGGCTCGAAGGTATTGAATAACATCACCTCTTTTGGGAGTGATTGCTATAGTTGTTACTCTTCCAGAATGGCGTGTTGTAATTTCAGGCTCAATGTGTGGTCTTCCGGTTACGAATATTCGAAGGCAGGGAGACTTTTGGAGTATTTGATGAAGCGAATCCGGCATTTTAACTGGGTATTCTGCCGCACATTCATCAAGAGCGTCGATGCATATAAATGTGGGCTTTTCGGGGGAGGTAGTCTGCGGCATCTTCATGATGTCGGGAATTTGGGGTCCCCGTCCATCGATGACCTTTTTCTGATCTTCGCAGGCTTGCGCTATTTCCCCCGGTACTTCTCCTAGCCCGCCCACAACCTGTTTAAGCAGGGAGTCTAGCATGCTCGTCGATGACCACTCTTTTTGGGCGGCAAAATTGAAGTAAAAACACGCAACGGCCACATTTTCCCCTCTGACTTGATCGCAGAGGCTGTCTACCACTGGTGAACAAGTATTGCGGCTTGTTAGCCCTTGTAGTTTTCCTTATACAGTATACCTCGAGGTTCGTCCTTGTTACCAAATATATGTCTTTCCGACCCCAGGATTTCCATAACAAAACAAAACTGCATTATCGTGCTCAACTCCTTCATTACTGGTGTACCAGCTCCTAAACTCATCGGTTTGTAAGAGCCATTCCCCTACACCCTCGACTCGGCGGTTTTGAATGTCCTGGTGCTGCAGCCTGGGCTCTAATGGGGATAACCAGGTCAAGATTTGAGACCGGTCATCGGTGATAGTACTGTTGCTCTACACGCTAATGGTCGTGTTCAAAGAGTTGATATTATTACTGAAAGATAGAGCTTTTTTCTGTTTTTTGTTGGGGAGGATATTGTAGGCGGTGGGCGATGGAGTCGGTCGACTGCAAGAATTGCTGGGGGCTGAAGACAAGCGGGGTTTTTGTAGAACCTCGTGGATACCCTACCTCACAACCGTCTAATCAATATTTCCCAGTTCTGTTCCCCCCACCCCCTACCACCAGCCACCCAGCTAGTGCCTTCTACAACTACATTTGCACCAAGAAATGCCATCGTGTGGTACGGGTTCAGTACTCGTACAATGCAGCACTAACCTCACACCGCGCCATACGAACACCCAAGAGCGCGTACAGTGGAATCAGCCAGCTTCGGGCACGATGTAAACAAGTAGGTTAAGCCTGGTGAATGAATCAACCGAAAACCCAATACCGCCTACCGATAACTGAAAGCAGTGCTGGATCGTTCTTCATAAAGTCGGCTTGTTCTTAAAGCTCTGGTTTGCTCTACACCATGTATGCTACTAGCGCTGGCTTAAAATGTTTTGTCTGAGGGTGGTTTTTCCTCCGAGTTTTTCCAAAAAAAAGTTGATATTTTCAAACCGACAATTCCCAACACTAACTTCACATTCCTAAACAGACTTTAAATCATTCTATCAGCTAACTTAGGCAATTATTTATGGTAAAAAAAAAGAAATTATGACAAGATCCTATCTAAACCCCGGAACCCCTTTCAAAAAAAAAAAAAAGCTCTCCCCAGAAAGCTTTTTTCTGTTTAGTCTTGTCTTGTCTTTTCTTCCCCTCTTACCTCTTTTGTTTCCCTGCGGGTGCTCAGTTCATCTATCCATCCAGTACCATCTAAAAATTGAATAAGCTCTCTTCTCTACCTACTTCCTCGCACTCTTCTCTTCTCCTATCAATGCGACTTTTACCTCGTAGGGTAATTTCTGCAGTAACTCGTCTCATTTGAAGACTTTGACTGCACGGTAGTGCCGGTAATGAATTCTCTGTCCTAGGGATGAGAAATATATCATCGAAGCCCGGGGTTAAGTCTTATTTATTTAAACTCTTAGTTTGACCGTGATATTTACTTGAACTGTTGCTCTTGCTTTCCTTCTCAGGTATCCTCGGTGATGATGCTGGTCCCGGGTGAAAGTCCGGCAATTTCTGTAACTTCTTTCTTTGGTGTGTCTGGAATGGACTTTATACAATGGTACACCGGATCAACAGAGTAAACCGAGAACTCCCATTATGGAGTCCATTACGTTTCGTTCATTAAACGGAGGTGCCTCAAATCTAATCCCGGGATGTCTACCAATGTTACCCCACCCAAATAACACATTCCAGCAAAAGTACATCAGATTCTCTAATCAAAAGTATGCAAAATCATAGAAAATCACTCCCCCATCAATCGTCTGTTCCCAATCGATTTGCCTAAATGGGAACAAACAGCTGCGATATACCATTCAATCACCAATCCATCACTCCTCATCTCCCTCTCCTCCATCTTCTCCCTGTGTATCTCCCTTCTCTCTTGCTCTAACAACTGCAAAATTCTTACAAACACCCTCACGATCTCCAATGTCTTCTCAATCTCACTGTTCAATGCCTCCTCCCACCTCACCCACTAGCGAAATCGCTGTAGCACCTTTCGCTACTGTTGCTTTTGCCGCGGTCTCACCTTTTCTAATGCTTCCTGAACTTTAGTACATGTGATATGGAAGATGAGTACGAGTGACTTTTTGGGTGCGACGATTTTACGATTTTTAGTCAAGGGGGTGCGTGAGTGCGTGGGTTAGGACGGATGCGGTAGGGATGGGCAAGTCTCACACTTAAATGTACCGTGGTGATAATATTATTGTGGCAAAAAGTACAAACGTAGTCATCAAGAAGACCATATTAGATAGATCTCTTGAATTCCCTTCTCCCGTTCTCCCTGATGCCTGCCAACAATGAAACGTAAAGTGTAGAAACAGTTTAGCGGATATTTCTGACTTAGTACAAGAGAGATGTGATGCTAGTCTAATTTTTAGATTATGCAGAGGCTAGCTGGTATAATTGGTGCGAATTCCTTGGAGTGGAAAGGAGATATGGTAGGATACTGGCTCTGTGAGGCTTCCTTGGGGTTTTTAATAGTGGTTGGTGTCCGGTGTTAAAGGGTTTTCCTCTTGGGTGGGTAAGTGGCTAGTAGTAGAGAATTAGTTGTAGGGGGGGATTGCGGATAAGAGTTGGGGGACTTCCTCGTGGGAAATGATTCTCAGAGGTTCTCCTTTGGAAAACTTTCTCTGGGGGATTTTTTTTTTAGAGGGCTGTGTTGGCAGCACCCAGTATTGGAGCAATCGTACGAGGATCAGAAATAAATTGTAGGTGACAAAGGCTTAGAGAAATTGGTGATGTCGACTTATGCAATGCATACGTGTGAGATCAGAAGGTATGTCGGAGAAAGGTGGGCGACGAGAAAGCAAGGCTACCCTGTATTTAGGGTATGGGTCGCGCACTCACACTAGCCAATCCTAGTGCTCTGGCCAGCTGGCGCTGGCCTCTCCAACGCTGATTTTTTGCTCACCGTTTTGGAATATAGTACCCTACCTTGAGGAGCTAGTCTAAGAGTTAAGGATCCATATTGTGCTTGTTTTCTTTGATGGGAAGGATGAAAAGTGCGGACACCTTGCCTTCCCACTGCGCATTCAAATTCACGCTGGAGGACAGTGGCATATAAGTTAAGTATGACCTTGATCAGGCTATGCGATTCGTAGTTAATAGCAAGCTTTTATATCACTTTTCACTAGCGTCGGAAGTACAACAAATGAGAAAGCAAAACCCTTGTAGGCTAGCAAAGACAGGGGGACACTGTTTAATTTCTAGCTTCCTAGACTAAACTAGTTGTTTTTTTATAAAAAAAATGGAAAACACACCGACCAACAAGGGGAAAACAGCAACAGCATGCGCTGCCTAGAGGCCATTAGAACTATCCATGACCACTCGCAGCAGATCTAGAGTTAGCAGCCCAGTCTCTATCTTATTAGATGTTGTCTCTGGCTGCAAGTGCAGTAAAAAAGCGCCTGAGATCTTGGACAACCTCTTCCATCTCTGCGCGAGGTCTTGGGGCAGTTCCATATTGGCGCCTTAAATTATCGGTACAGGCTTGGGCGAAGGCTGCCAAACCCGACTCGATAATCCCCTCGGCAGCCTCCCACGGAACCAGATCCCCCCCATCCCCCTCACCATCCCCCTCGCCATGCCCCTCGCCATGTCCCTCGCCATGCCCCTCGCCATGTCCCTCGCCATGCCCCTCGCCATGCCCCTCGCCATGCCCCTCACCATGCCCCTCACCATGCCCCTCGCCATGCCCCTCACCATCCCCCTCGCTATCCCCCTCGCTATCCCCCTTCCCATCATCGTCCTGACGGCCCTCCCCATTGTCCTCCCCAAGATCCCCTCCTCCACTCCCACCCGTGCCCCCAGAACCGCTTGGACCAGGTGCTGACGGCCCACCTCCCTGTTTGGCAAAGAGTTGGTGGATTTGGTCCATGGTTTTCGCGTCCTGGAAGGCTTCCAGCTCTTCGAATTCGCCAGGACCCATTGTGCGAAAAAGCGAAACACCCAATTCTTGCCCCTTGTGGGCATCCATTTGATGCTGATGGAGCTCATCAGTGTTGCGGGTGGTGAAAGCACAGTCCCCAATGTGGCACCCGAGGTTTTGGAGATGCTTACTCCTAATATGCGCTCTACATAAAATTGTTAACCACTGAATCAGCACAAAAGCAATAGTGGTAAGATTCCAAATAATGGAATCTCGCACTAGGGCGTTGGAGTTGCCGTTGCTGGTATTTCCAAAAACCTTTGCACCATACAAGTAAACATGTTGGGGTGTAGGAAACTTACTTGAGACCAAGAAAAGTGACCATTTCGGCACAACAAGGGGAACCAGAGACAGGAACCGGACAGATAAAAGATCCTTCTTCCATACTGGTGTGTGGGGTGATGTCCCTGCCAAGAGCGTCTTCACCTCGTTGCTTTTTTTTGCCTTTGCGGTCGACTTCACCCTCATCATGGACACGCTTTTGTGGGGATACGGAGCGACGAGCAGGAGACCCGGGCCTGGAACGTTGCTGAGAGGGCCCGCCGCTAGCTCGACTTGGACCACCGGTATCGGGTCTGACTCCACCACTGGTTTGCTTCGGCGCAAGATTAGGGGTCTTTTGAAACATTTTTCTTAATTTTTTTTTTTGTTTAGGGGGAGTTGAGAGCCTCCTGGTGTGTGAATGAGCAATAATGGTTTTTTTGTACTGAGGTTTCGGTTGGGTGTGGAGGGGGGAGCGTTTGTGGTTCTTGTGGGGGGTGGGTGGGGGAGAGTTCATGGGTTGGGAGCAAACATCTCCATTGCGCGTACATGCCAAGACCAATCCCGCACAAAAAATCATTAACCATAAATTCGACTTCATGTTAATGATTTCTTATGCACGATTGGCCTGGGCACGTACTCCCTGAAGTCTGACCAAATAAAACACTGCTCACCCCTTCGAATATGGATAACCTATGCGCCATTTCTGCAAGCACCGCAGCAGCCCCTTAAGCATGTCTATCGCTGCTATTTCCTCCTTCCTCTCATCCCCGCCCAACCTTCCCCGCTGTCTAAATGCCGCCTTATAGTAATTATCGCCTTCCTTGCCCTCCTGGAGTAAACCTACCACAGAGACCTAGCTCAACTATTTCTCTTCCAGGCGAAGGAAATCACATGCGATGTGAATACGCATATCCATCACATACTGTACCTGGCCATATCACTGTTCTGCGACAGGATCAAGTCGATTGAGTGGTTAACTTAGTCGAATCCAATTAGGTCCTTTCAGGAGATAATCTCCGTTGGGAATGGGAGGTAATTTTGAGTTTTAAAAAAATCCACCTATAATAAATCGAGAATGAAAAATAGAGAATGCAAATATCCCGTTGGAAATCACAGTGTGGCGGCCGCGCGTGATGCGGGATGTGTCCACACTCTAAAGCTGTACTGGTATCATACCCATATATACTAGCTAAAGGATGCACAAGCTATGAGAAAAGTTTCACACCCCTATCCTTTTTCCTTCTTGTCCTTTTTTCTCTCTTCCTCCTTCTTCCTCACTCCTTTCCTCAAGTCTTTCTTTTCCATCAATTTATCACAATCAATAATGGTCTTCATCTAGGCTTGATACAAATTTTGTGTCTCAAACCAAGCGATTCCACTCCGCTGCGTGAAACTCTCACCATTGATCATTACCTCCGCATCGAATATTTTCAACCTATTACCCTCTCGAATCCCCGAGTGACTAATTGTGATAGTCGCGCCTGGACAAAAATACTTTAGTACAGGTGTATCTTAGAGTAGTCAGTAACAGTACTTGTTTCTCTAGACAACTTAGTCAACGATAAAAATCGCCAGGGCTAAATTAGAAGGGACATAAACGAATGTGTGGGGAAGGGGGGTTGTTGATTCCCGTAGTGTAAAGGAACTCATATAATCCTCTAGGGGTCTAAGACACCAAATCCAGATTAGTTGACTCAACTAGAGAGGTTCAACTGAACATATTGATTTTTAGGATTAGGAATCGCCGAACCCAGTTCGAGCCCAGGTTACCTACTAGACTCTTGAATCGATTTCTCATAAATCGTAGACCACACTAATATTAGATCCTCCAACCATAAGGCTTCACCATTAGTTCACCCATACACTAGAAAACCACCCATCGCCCAGGAGCCCGCCAAGTTACCCATCCTCAAATATCATCCATGGCGGTCCAGCTGAAGCGCTCTCCTCGGAGAGAATAGTTGCATATACCGGGATGCAAGCCTGAGTTTAGCCAGGAATATAGCCCAGGCCAATTCATGGAGCAAAATACCAAACCCACCCCCAGGCAGTTGAAGAAAGTACGAGATAAGGAGTGAGGGATGGGATGACTTTAAGAGTGATAAAGCTTACCTCAGCGCCGTTACGAAAACGTGCTAATCGAGTTCGCAAATGTCAAGAGCCCTTATCTTGTCTCTTTCCAGCTGGAAACGAGTATCGGATTTGTTGGCGTAGTAGCTTCACTAATCCGTTATTTCGGCTCCTGCAGTAGAGCTGTGCTCGGCTGTTGTAGTGGTGGTAATTAGGTATTGAAATCTTGTGTACCGCTAGAAGCTCAGAAACCTCTTCCCAGTAGCCCGTATCATACGAGTAGTGTAAACCCCCGGCACTTTCACGAGCGATATCACATTTCATACAAATGAAGCTTGTAGCAAGAGAGAACCACAGCCCAGCCCATTGGGGAAAAAAGGAAGCGCCCCTATCACACAGGCGATAGCCGAGAAAATCCGCGCTGCGTAAGTGATTTCGTAAATCTACCGTTCATATTATCTTAGGGGCTTCGCTGAAAGTGACACCGCGTAGCTCGAGAATCTAACGTTGGCGTAGGTTCCCAAGGAAAGGAAGAGCATTTGGAGGTGTGTCTAGGGAGTAAACATCTTAGAAAGAGTAATGTCTAACACGTCAATAATTAAGATGGGCTAAACATGTTTCTCCAATTTCGAGTGAGCTGTTGTGAATAGCCCGAGGCTAGAAGTGATATATTCCTAAAGGGTCATCAAAAAGTCTGCGATGAAGAGGCATTGCCGGGGTTGAGATGTGTTACTCATATTCCAGATCCCGACCAGTGACAGCTCGCTAGGGTACACCCTAGATACAGGCTAGCCTTACTTTCTCCTCGCCCACTTTACCCCAGCATACATTCTAATATCACAAGTATACATTACACAAGGCGACATAACCTATTGCTCAAAGCCTTTGTCACCTACGATCTGTTGTGGATCCCAGCAGGATTGCTTCAATATTAACTTAGGGGGGTCGACAATACCTTCTAAAGAAAAAACCCTCCAGTAAATTCTCCAAAGCAGCGCCTCCGAGAATCACTTCCCACAAGTAAACCCCCAACTCTTATCTGAAATCCCCTCCCCCACAACTAATTCTCTACTACTAGCTACTTATCCACCTAAGAGGAAAACCCTTTAACACCGCACACCAACTACCATTAAAAAACTTAAGGAAGCCTCACAGAACCAGTATCACACCACAGCTCCTTTACACCACAAGAGCGTTCACACCAATTATACCAGCTAGCCTCTGCATAATCTAAACATTAGACCGGTATTACATCTCTCTTGTACCGTACTAAGTCAGAAATATCCCCTAAACTATTTCTACACTTTACATTTCATTGTTGGCAGGCAGTGGGGAGAGAGGGAGAAGGGAATTCAAGGGATCTATCTAATTTGGGCTTCTAGATGGGTACGTTTGTATTTTTTCGTCACAATAATATTATCACCACGGTACATTTGAGCGCGAGACTTGCCTCTCCCTCCAGCATCCATCCTAACCCACGCACGCACGCGCCCCCTAGACTAAAACCCGTAAAATCGTCACCGCGGGAGAATTCACCCCTCGTACACATCCTCGATATCTAAGGCCCATGCGGAAGCCCAGGAGGCGTTGGAAAAGGAGAGATGGCGGCAAAAGGAACGGCGGAGAAGAGTGCTACAGAGATTTCGCGAGTTGGTAAGGAGGAAGGAGGCATTGGAAGGGGAGATTGAGAAGAATATGCGAGTTGTTAGGGGGGGTGTTTTTGAGGGTTTTGAGGTTGCTGGTGCTAGTGCTTGTGGGGAGGGAGATATGCCAGAAGAAGTGGAAGGGGAGGGAAATGAGGAGTGATCGATTGGGGGTTGAATGGTATATTATCGTAGTCGTTTGTTTTCGTTTGGGTAATTCGATTGGTGAACCTACGGTTGGGGTGTGTTAATATAAGGTTTCTTTCTCCTCTCAAATGTTTCTTTCAGCTTTCTATATATTCAAGCCATCTACAAGTTCTACTTCTTTATACGTTCCTTTATTTCTTTTGTTCCTATGTATCTTTCTTTGAATGTCTTTGTTCCTTACTGTGGAAGTAGTACGGGTGTTACTGGTAGGACTCAATTGCTTTTATAGCTGGGCCGTATCATTCCTATTATTCTAGTTACGGTTTTACTCAATCAATGATCTACTGGCTGTTATTATCTCTTCTCTCTTGAATCAATTCCGCGTTGCTACAGGGTGATTGAGGATTGATGAGAGTGATTTTCTATGACTTTGCATATTTTTGATCAGCGGTGAAGTTTTGCTGGGATGCGCTATTTGAGTGGGGCTGCATTATATAGTAAACACCCTTGGATTAGATTTGCGGTATCTCTGGTATCACGAAGAGGACTTAATGGGGTTTAAAGTGGGGTGTTCGGCTTGTTTTGCTGATCTGGTGGGTAATTGTATTAAGTCTATTCTAGATACGCTACCCGAGTAAAAATAAAATAATAAAAAAAAAACTGTAAAACTTGTCGGACATTCATCACAGGCCAGCCCCATCGCCTAGGATATCCGAGAGGGAAAGAGTAAAGGTCCAAGATCACCGCCAAGCTACTGTAGGAGTTTAAAATAAAAAAGGCTCGACTCCGGAGCTTCGAGGATATATTCCCCATGTCGCGAACTAAGAATCCATTACCGGCACTCTAGCCAAGTTAGAGTCCCCAAATGAGACAGGTTACTGCAGAAATTACCCTACGAAGTAAAACTGGCATTGAAAAGAGCAGGTAGAATTTATTCATATTATTATATGATACTGGGGAGATAGAAGCTGAACTGATAATCCTCGGGTAAAAAAAGAGGCACGAGAGGAGGAAAAAAGACAGGACGGAACTAAACGGGAAAAAGCTGGCTGGCGAGAGCTCTTTTTTTTTTGAGAGGGGTTCCGTGGGCTTAAGTTAGATAGGATCTTACCATATTTTTATTTTTTTTACCATACATAATTGCCTAGTCGATATAATAGAATGATTTAAAGGGGTTTGGGAAGGTAAAGTTAGCGTTGGGAATTGTCGGTTTGAAAATATCAATTTTTCGCTAAACTTGGAGGAAAAATTGCCCTCGGACGAAAAGGGTTAAGCTAGCGGTAGTAGCATACTATCGATGCGTTCGGGTCCGCAGGCGTTCTTTTGGTGGTATTGGCAATTCTCAATGATAGCTGTGATGAACGAAACACTGAACGAGATAAAAGTCAAACGAAAAAGAGATCAAACTTCATTGTGGGGTGCGGTGGTTGTTGTTTTCTCACATCCACTTGGCCCCCTTAAGTACAGAAATTTATCTATGCTAAACTAAACTAATGTCAGTATCAAACATTCACGATGTCAAGCGTGCTTCTGCATAATTTTCCACATGGTCACTCACATGATTGACAATACGGTATATGGTGTGGAATAAACCGGAGCCTTGAGGGTGGGCTGACATTATGAAGAACGATCCTGCACTACTGTCAGTTATCGGTAGGTGGTATCGGGTCCTCGGTTGGTTCATTCGTCAGGCTTAATCTATCGTACTTGTTTACATTGTGCCCAAAGCTGGCCGATTCCACCGTATGCGCTCTGGGGGGTTTGTATGGCGCGGGGTGAGGTTTGTGCTGTATTGTACGAGTACTGAACTTGTACCAAACGATGGCATTTCTTGGTGCTGATGTAGTTGTAGAAGGCACCAGCCGGGTGGCTGGTGGTAGGGGGTGGGGGAATAGAACTAGGAAATATTGATTAGACGGTTGTGAGGTAGGTATCCACGAGGTTTTACAAAAAACCCCGCTTGTCTTCAGCCCCCAGTAATTATTGCAGTTGACCGACTCCATCGCCCATCGCCTACAATATCCTCCCCAGCGAAAAACAGAAAATGTATCTACCTTTCAGTAATAATATCAACTCTTTGAACACAGCCATTAACGTGTGGAGCAACTGTACTATTGCCAATGACCAGTCTCAAATCCTGACCTGGGTATCCCCACTAGAGCCCAGGCCGCAGCACCAGGACATTCAAAGCCGCCGAGTCGAGGGTGTAGGGGAATGGCTCTCACAAACCGAGCGTTTAGAAGCTGGTACGCCGGTAATGAAGGATGTGAACACGATAATGCAGTTTTGTTTTGTTATGGAAATCCTGGGGTCGGAAAGACATATATTTGGTAACAAGGACGAACCTCGAGGAATATAAGGAAAAGGTCAAGTGCTAACAAGCCGCAATATTAGTTCACTGGTGGTAGACAGCTTGTGCGATCAAGGCAGAGGGAGAAATGTCGCCGTTGCGTGTTTCTACTTCAACTTTGCCGCCCAAAAAGAGTGGTCATCGACGAGCATGCTAGGCTCCCTGCTTAAACAGGTTGCGGGTGGGCTAGGAGAAGTGCTGGGGGGAATAGCAAAAGCCTATGAGGATCAGAAAAGGGTTATCGGTGGACGGGCCCCAACTTTGCGATATCGTAAAGATGCTGCAGACTACCTCCCCCGAAAAGCCCACATTCAGATGCATCGAAGCTCTTGATGAATATGCGGCAAAATACCGAGTTAAAATCCTGGATTCACTTCATCAAATACTCCAAAGGTCCCCAGGCCTTCGGATATTTGTCACTGGAAGACCACACATTCAGCATGAAATTACAAAGCGCCTTTCGGGAAGAGTGATGACTATAGAAATCACTCTCAAGAGAGGTGATGTCATTAGATATCTCCGTGCCAGGTTGAACGAGGACGCAAACCCTGATGCGATGAACAGTGGTCTAGAGGCAGACATCTTGAAGAAGATTCCCGGAGATATTTCTGAAATGTACCTAGAAGCAACGACACTCCTGAGGCTACCTCAAGTATTCCACTGACAAATATACATCTAGATTCCTACTAGTCTCGCTCAATATAGATGCAATCCTGCAAGAAACCACAATCCATCGCAGGCGGCAAAGGTTCAACGCAATGACTGATGGCTTAGGGTTGGGGGATGTTTACGGCACAACGCTGAACCGGATAAAGGGATAGGGTGGGGAGAGAGCGAGGCTTGGAATGGCCGCTTTGATGTGAATCTTTCACGCGGAGCGGCACTGAACTTCGCCACGCCCTAGCAGTCGAAATCGGGTCACCGGATCTCAATACCGACAACCTTCCTTCAATCGGGACATTGCTATCCTGTTGCCAAGGACTCGTTGTCGTAGAGAAGGAGACTTCCGCGATCCGAACAATTCATTTTACCCTCCAAGAATACCTCCGGGCTCATCCTGAGCATTTTTGTACACCTCGCTCGACAATAGCAGAAACCTGCTTAACTTATCTGAATTCGCGGCAGGTCATAGCTCTCCTGACTGTTCCCTTTCCCCATCTGCCAGGCATGCCTTTTCTCGAATATTCTTCTCTGTATTGGGAATGCACGCCAAAAGGGACCTTGCAAATTGCGCCAAAATGCTTGCGCGGAAGTTGATTGACGACTACAGTAACCACGTATCCGTTAAGATCCTCTTTCAGGCACAGAATAACTGGTATTTTTCCGGTCTTTACTCAGGGGGGCCTTACCTCTTCAGAGGTATACACTGTGCATCTTTCTTTGGGATTCATGAGATTGCCGCAGAGTTTGTCGAGGTGGAAGGTTGTGATATCAACAAAATAGAAATTGCGGGTAGTACGCCTCTTTTTTGGGCTGCTTGGAATGGTCACGAGGGACTTGTGAAAATACTACTCGGACGGGACGACGTCGACCCTGACAAACTAGATACGTATGGCCGAACCCTACTCGGTTGTGCTACTGAGAGTGGGCACGAGGAAGTGGTGAAATACTTCTCGAACGGGACGATGTCGACCCCGACAAACCAGATAAGTACGGCCAAACAGCACTCGGCCGTGCTGCTGGAGATGGGTGTAAGGGAGTGGTTAAAATATTACTCGCACGGGACGACGTCGGCCCCGACAAACCAGGTACGTACGGCCGAACGCCACTCGGTTGTGCTCCTAGGGGTGCGCATGAGGGGGTGGTAAAAATACTACTCGGACGGGACGACGTCCACCCCGACAAACCAGATAAAGCCGGCCGGACACCACTTTCTCTTGCTGCTAAATATGGGCGCGAGGGAGTGGTGAAAATACCTCTCGGACGGGACAATATCAACCCCAACAAACCAGACAAGTATCGCCAAAGGCCACTCCGGTGGGCTACTTCAAAAGGGCATGAAGGAGTAGTGAAAATGCTACTCAGACGGGACGACGTCAACCATGCCAAGCGGCGCAAATTAGGTTGAACGCCCACTCTGGTGGGCTACCGAGAGTCGCATGCGGGAGTGATATCTACTCTAGCCCCACCATCCACCCCCCAGCATGCCCGAAGCCTGATGAAGCATACCCCTGCTCACCCCTTCGAATATGGATAACCTATGCACCATTTCCGCAAGCACCGCAGCAGCCCCTTAAGCATGTCTATCACCGCTATTGCCTCCTTCCTCTCATCCCCGCCCAACCTTCCCCCACTGTCTAAACGCCGCCTTACAGTAGCTACCGTCTTCCTTCCCCTCCCGGAGTATACCTACCACAGAGACCTGGCTTAACTATTTCTCTTCTAGGCGAAGGAAACCATATACTGTATTCGGCCATATCTTTGTACGCATTTTCTTATCTATCTAGTCGAGTCTAAATTTTTGACTTCTTTTTATAATCCTGAATTAAGCGTTGGTGGAGGGAGGGGGGCTATTTCTATCGTATTAAGGAAAACCAGTGTAGTTTGGAATCTCCCTGACTCTCCTACCTTTCTCTGTGCTTTGGTTATCGTTCGTTCGCCTCCTCTACAATTCATGTTCTGCTCTTTCCCTATCACAAAACTGTAGATATAAGAGTTTTTTAGATATAGTGAAGAAATACAAAGTGCGATTACTTCTGACGCCAGTGAAAAGTGATATAAAAGCTTGGTATTAACTACGAAACACATAGCTTGATCAAGGTCACCTAACATATATGCCACTGTCCTCAGCGTGAAGTTGAAGGTACGGTGAGAATGCTAGGTGTCCGCACTTTTCATCTTTCCCATCATGGAAAGCAAACACAATATGGATCCCTAACTGCTAGACTGGCTCTATCTTACTGGCACCATAACAAACAAACTCTAACAATTCATTACGCACCCGACACCTCCTGCAGTCTGCGACAGAATCAAATCGACTGAGTAGCTAAGTTAGTCGAATCCTATCAGGTCATTTCAGGGGGTAATCTCTGTTGGCAATCGGAGGTACTTTTAAGTTTTAAAAAAATCCACCTATAATAAATCGAGAATGAAAATAGAGAATGCAAATATCCCGTTGGAAATCACAGTGTAATTACTCCACGTGATGCGGGATGTGCCCACACTCTAAAGCTATACTGGTGTCATACCCATATATACTAGCTAAAGGATGTGCAAGCTATGAGAAGAGGTTCACACCGCTGTCCCTTTTCCTTCTTGTCATTTCTCTCTTCTTTCTTCTTCACTTCTTTCCTCAAGTCTTTCCTTTCCATAAACTTGTGATAATCAATCATGGTCTTCATCCTGGCTTAATACAAGCTTTGTGTCTCAACTTAAGTCGTTCCACTCCGCTGGGTAAAACCCTCACGGTTAATCATTACCTCCGCATCGAATATTTTCAACCCATACCCTTTCAAATCGCCGAGCGAGTAGTTGTGATGGTCTTACCCGGATAAAAAAACTCCGGCACAGGTGTACTTTAGTCTAAACAGCAACAGTACTTGTTTCTCTAGATAATTTAGTCAACAATAAGAATCCCTAGGGCTAAACTAGAAGGCACATAACCGAACGTGTGGGGAATGGGGGTGGTTGATTCTGGGAGTGTAAGGGAGCTCAAATAGCCTCCTTGGAGTCTAAAGCGCCAAGTTCTAGATCAATTAACTCAACTATAGAGGCTCAACAGAATACCGTAGGTTGTTTATAATAAGGAATTCCCTGCCAAACCCAGTCGAACCGAATTGAGGTTAACTAATCATTCTTTTCTTGAATAAATTTCTCATAAATCTTAGTGCACAGTAATTATCGATTATCCAACCACTCCCCCCAACCATGAGACTTCCTTCTCCACTCGCTCGCCCCCGCACAAATATTCATTACTTAGGAGCCCGTTAAGTTCCTCAAATACCATCGTGAGAGCCGAGCACTAAAGCCCCCTGTAGGGGTGGATGTCCCATATGCTGGAGGGTGAGCCTGAGTCTCACCGAGAGGAATATGGGCCATGTCGATTCCTAGAGCAGAATATCAGACCGATCGTAAGGCGATGGAAGAAAGAACGGGATGAGAAGTGTAGGATGGGATAATTTCAAGAGTGATAAGGTTTAGCTTAGAGCCGTTGCAAGAACGGCTTGTAGTCGTGCTTGCAATTGTGAAGAAAGTGTAATTTATCAGTTTTCAGCTCGAGCCGGGATCGGATTTGTGGCTAAGGTAGCTTCAGTGCTCCTTCATTCCCACTCGCGCCCAGCAGCCCATGAGAGCCATGCTCGGCCATCGTGATTGGATTCTCCGGATTAAAATCTTCAGTGTATACCGCTAAGGAACTCGGCAACCTGTTCATTCTCCATCACAGCCTCATTCTGGTAGTTTAACCTCTACGATCAATACCACCCCATACCAATCAAAGTTGCAGCAAGCCCGACAATTGAGATAGATGCACAGCATAGTCTGTAGACAAGGAAGGAAGAAGAACCCTATTACACCCGATAACCGAGAAAATTCGTACTTCATAAGTGATTTAGAAGATCTACAGTTTATACTATCTAAAAAACGTCACTGAAAGTGACACCGCGCAGCTCGAGAATCTAACGTTGGCGTAGGTTCCCCAAGAAAAAGAAGGCCATTTGGAGCGGGTGTCTGGGGAGTCAAAATCCTAGGAGAAATGTCTAACATGTCAATAATTAACAGGGACTAAACATGTTTCTACAATTCCGAGTGAGCTGTTGTGAATAGCCTGAGGCGAGTAGCAACATATTCCTAAAGGGTGATCAAAAAATCGGCGTTGAAGAGGTATTGCCGGGCTGGAGTTGAGATGGGTTGCTCCTATCTCAGCCTCCGGCCAGTGACAGCCGGCAAGAGCACTAGGATTGGCAAGTGTGAGTGCGCGACCCACACACTAAATATAGGCCAGCCTTGATTTCTCCTCACCCCGGCTCCGGCATACGTTCTAATAACGTATGCATCACACAAGTCGATATCACTTATTGCTCTAAGGCTTTGTCACCTACGATTTATTGTTGATCCCAGCAGGATTGCTCCAATATTGGGGGAAGTCAACACAGCCTTCTAAAGAAAAAATCCCCCACAAAAAATTCCCCAAGGCAGAACCTCCAACTCTGAGCTCCGAGAATCATTTCCCATAGATAAGCCCCCCAACTCTTATCCAGAATCCCCCCCCTACAATTAATTCTCTACTACTAGCTATTAATCCACCTAAGAGGAAACCCCTTTAGCACCGCACACCAACTACCATTAAAACCTCGGAGGAAGCTCACAGAACAACTATCCCACCACAGCTCCTTCCCACTCCAACACATTTCACACCAAATTATACTAGCTAGCCTTGGCATAATCTAAGTATCAGACCGGTACTATATCTCTCTTGTACTAAGTTAGAAATATCCGCTAAACTGTTTCTACTCTTTACGTTTCATTGTTGGCAGGAAGGAGGGGGAGAGTGAGAAGGAAATTCAAGGGATTTATCTAATTTGGACTTCTAGATGGCTACGTTTGTATTTTTTCGTCACAATAATATTATCAGCACGGTACATTTGAGCGCGAGACTAGCCCCTCACTCCCGCATCCATCCTAACCCACGCACTCACGCACCCCCTAGGCTAATACCCGTAAAAATCGTCGCCGCGCGACAATCCACACCTCGTACACATCCTCGATATCTAAGGCTTGTGCCGAAGCCCGGGAGGCGTTAGTGAGGGGGGGCTACGGCAAAAGGAACGGTAGAGAAAGGTGCTACGGCAATTTCGCCAGTGGGTGAGGTGGAAGGGGGCATTGGAGAGGGAGATTGAAAAGACATTGGAGATTGCTAGGGGGGTGTTTGTGAGGGTTTTGAAGTTGTTAGCGCTAGAGAGGAGGGAGATGAGCAAGGAGAAGAGGAAGGAGAGGGAGATGAGCAGGGATGGATTAGTGAGTGAATGGTATATCATTATGTTAGTTGTTTGTTCCAATTTGGGTAAATCAATTGGGGACACACGATCGATGATGGCGTGATTTTCTATGATTTTCCATCAGTTTGCATACTTCTGATTAGAGATGGAGTTTTGCTTGGATGTGTTATTTGGGTGGGGTTGCATTGGTAAACCTTTCGGGATAAAATTTGCTGCACCTTCCATATAACGAATAAGATGCAATGGACTTCATAATGGGAGTTCTCGGTTCGCTCTGCTGACCTGGTGTGTAATTGTATCAAGCCAACTCTGAATACACCAAAGGAAGAAGCTACAGAAATTGTCAGACTTTCATCCGGAACCGCCTCATCGCATAGGATACAAGGGGGGGAAAGCCAAAGCAACGGTTCAAGTAAAAATCATCACGAAACCAGGAGTTTATATAAATAAGGCTCAACCCCGGGCTTCGATGATATATTCCTCATCTCTAGGACCGAGAATTCATTACGGACACTCCCGTCAAGTTAAAGTATTCGAACAAGACTAGTTACGGCAGAAATTACCCTATGAGATAAACGTCGTATTGATGGGAGAAGGGAAGAGGGCGAAGGAATAGGTAGAGAAGAGAGCTTATTCAATTTTTAGATGATACTGGATGGATAGATCAACTGAGCACCCGCATGGATACCTCACAACCGTCAAATCAATATTTCTCGGTTCTGTTCCCCCCACACCTTACGACCAGCCACCCGGCTGGTGCGTTCTACTTGTATCATACATGAGCACCAAGGGATGCCAAACCTCTCGAAATGGCATCGTGTGGTACAGTACCATGCAGCACTAACTTCACACAGTGCCATACGAACCCCCAAGAGGGCGTACGGTGGAATCAGCCAGCTTCGGGCACGATGTAAACAAGTAGATTAAGCCTGATGAATGAATCAACTGAAAACCCGATACCGCTTGCTGATAACTGAAAGCAGTGCAGGATCGTTCTTCATAATGTCGGCCCATTCTTAAAGCTCTGGTTCGTTTCACACCATGTATACTACTAGTTCTACCTTAAAACGTTTCGTCTGAGGGTGGTTTTTCCTCCCAGTTTGGCGAAAAAAATTGATATTTTCAGACCGACAATTCCCAACACTTGCTTCACCTTGCTAAAAAGACTTTAAATCATTCTATCAGCTAACCTAGGCAATTATAAATGGTAAAATAAAATAAAATAAAATTATGACAAGATCCTATCCAAAACCCGGAACCCTTTTCAAAAAAATGCTCTCGCCAGCAAGCCTTTTTCTGTTTAGTCTTGTCATGTCTTTTTTCTTCCTCTCTTACCTCTTGTTTCCCTGAGGCTCCACAAAAAACCACGCTTGTCTTCAGCCCCCAGTAATTCCTACAGTTGACCGACTCCATCGCCCATCACCTACAATATCCTCCCCAGCGAAAAACAGAAAATGTCTCCATCTTTCAGTAATACTATCAACTCTTTGAACACTGCCTTTAACGTGTGGTGCAACTGTACTATTGCCGATGACCGGTCTCAAATCTTGACCTGGCTATCCCCACAAGAGCCCTGGCTGCAGCACCAAGACATTCAAAACCGCCGAGTCGAGGGTGTAGGGGAATGGCTCTTACAACCTGATGAGTTTAGAAGCTAGAACGGCGGTAATGAAGGAGGCGAACACGATAATGCAGTTTTGTTTTGCTATGGAAATCCAGGAGTCGGAAAGACATATATTAGGTAACAAGGACGAACCTCGAGGAATGCTGTATAAGGAAAAGGGCAATGGCTAACAAGCTGCAATATTGGTTCACTAGTGGCAGTGCTAGACAGCCTCTGCGATCAAGTCAGAGGGGAAAATGTGGCCGTTGCGTGTTTTTACTTCAATTTTGCCGCCCAAAAAGAGAAGTCATCGACGAACATGCTAGGCTCCCTGCTTAAACAGGTTGTGGGCGGGCTAGGAGAAGTGCCGGGGGAAATAGCGAAAGCCTGCGAAGATCAGCAAAAGGTCATCGATGGACGGGGACCCCAAGTTCCCGACATCATAAAGATGCTGCAGACTACCTCCCCCGAAAAGCCCACATTCAGATGCATCGACGCTCTTGATGAATGTGCGGCAAAATACCGAATTAAAATCCTGGATTCACTTCATCAAATACTCCAAAGGTCCCCAGCCCTTCGAATATTCGTAACCGGAAGACCACACATTGAGCCTGAAATTACAACAGGCCTTTCTGGAAGAGTAACAACTATAGCAATCACTCTCACAAGAGGTGATGTTATTCAATACCTCCGAGCCAGGCTGAGCGAGGACACAAACCCCGATGCTATGGACAGCGGTTTAGAGGCAGACATTTTGAAGAAGATTCCCGAAGATATTTCTAAAATGTACGTAGAAGCAACAACACCCCAGAAGCTACCTCAAGTATTCTACTGACATATATGCATCTAGATTCCTACTCGTCTCGCTCAATATAGATGTAATCCTGCAAGAAACAACTCATCGCAGGCGGTAAAGGCTCAACGCCCTAGCAGTGGAAATCGGGTCACCGGATTTCAATACCGACAACCTTCCTCCAATTGGGACACTAGTAGCCTGTTGCCAAGGACTCGTTTTCATAGAGAAGGAGACTTTCACTATTCGATTAATCCACTTTACCCTCCAAGAATACCTCCGGGTTCACCCTGAGCATTTTGGTACACCTCACTCGACAATAGCTGAAACCTGCTTAAGTTATCTGAATTCGCGGCAGGTCATAGCTCTCTCGACCGTTCCCTTTCTCTATCTCCCAGACGTGCTCCGCGATATGCCTTTTCTCGAATATTCTTCCCTGAATTGGGGAATACACGCCAAAAGGGACCTTTCAAATTGCGCCAAACTGCTTGCGCTGAAGTTGTTTGACGGCTACAGTAGTCACGTATCCATTAAGATCCTCTTGCGGGCACGGGAAGACTGGTATTTTCCCGGTCCTTATTCTGAACCTTACCTCTTAAGTGGTCTACACTGTGCATCTCTCCTTGAGATTGATGAGATTGCGGCCGAGTTAGTGGAGGCGGAAGGTTGTGAAATCAACCAAATAGACAGCGGGGGTAGTACGCCTCTTTTTTGGGCTGTTTGGAATGGTAACGAGAGAGTGGTGAAAATACAACTCAAACGGGACGACGTCGACCCCAACAAACCAAATAATCCCGGCTGGACACCAGGGAATGGTGAAAATACCGTAAAAACCCTTTAAATCCACCATCGGGGATCTCAAACAAAATTAGTGTCTAAACCACAATAGGCTTAGCTGGGTGGGTTAGCGAAATAACGAATACCTGTTAATTAGATCCGGCAAGCTCAGACCCCCCAAGCTATACTCTGTCTGGATAACACTATTCTTAGAGTGTTTTGTTTTGAATTGCGAAGGCGTGAAGCCACGTTGTCCGATGGTGGATTTAAAGGGTTTTTAGGGTACTTCTCGAATGGGATGATGTCGACCCCGATATACTACATGGGGCGAGCTGGAAACCACTCAGCCTTACTATTATAAATGGGCACGAGGGAGTGGTGAAAATAGTTCTCGAACGGGACCACACCAACCCCAACAAGCCAGACAAGTATGGCCAAACGCCACTCCAGTGGGCTCCTTCAAAAGGGCACGAAGGAGTGGTGAAATGCTACTTAGACGGGACGACGTCAACCATGCCAAGCGGCGCAAATTAGGTTGAACACCACTCTGGTGGGTTACCCAGAGTCGCATGGGGGAGTGATATCTACTCTAGCCCCACCATCCACCCCCAGCCTACCCGAAGCCTGATGAAGCATACCTCTACTCACCCCTTCGAATATGGATAACCTATGTGCCATTTCCGCAAGCACCGCAGAAGCCCCTTAAACATATCTATCACCGCCATTCCCTCCTTCCTCTTATCCCCGCCCAGCCTTCCCCCGCTAATGAACACCGGCTTACTATAGCTACCGTCTTCCTTCCCCTTCCGGAGTATACCTACCACAGAGACCTAGCTTAGCTATTTTTCTTCCAAGCGAAGGAAACCACGTGCGATGTGAATAACGGATACCATATCTCTCCACGGATTTTCTTATCTATCTAGTCTAGTCCAAATTTGTGGCTTCCATTTATAATCCCGGAATAAGCGTTGGTGGAGGGAGGGGGGCTATTTCTATCGTATTGAGGAAATCAAGTGTAGCTTGGAATCTCCCTTACTCCTACTTTTGTGTTGTCCTTTGATTATTGTTTGTTCATCTCCTCTACAATTCATGTTATGCTCTCCCCCCCACAAAACTGCAGATATAAGAGTTTTTTAGAAATAGGGAAGAAATGTAAAGTACGAGTACTTCTGACGCTAGTGGAAAGTGATATAAAAGCTTCCTATTAACCACGAATCGCTTTGCTTGATGAAGGGCATACTTGACCCATATGCCACTGTCCTCTGGGGCGAGTCTGCAGGTGCGGTGAGAAAGCTAGGTATCCGCACTTTTCATCTTTCTCCTCAAGAAAAACGAACACAATAAGGATCTCTAACAATGAGACTTGCTCCACCCTAACAACTCGTTACGCACCCAACCCCTTCCTGCAGTCTGCAACAGGATCTAGTCGATTGAGTAGCTAAGTTAGTCGAATCAATCAGGTCCTCTCAGGGGATAGCCTCGGTCGGTAATCGGAGGGTAATTTTGAGTTAAAAGAAATCCACTTATAAGAAATCAAGAATAAAAATAGAGAATGAAAATAGAGAATGAAAATAGAGAATGAAAATAGAGAATGAAAATAGAGAATGAAAATAGAGAATGAAAATAGAGAATGAAAATAGACAATGCAAGTATCCTGTTGGAAATCATTGTGTAATGACGGCACGATGATGCGGGATGTGCCCGTACTCTAAGGCTATACTGGCACCTGAATGTACTAACTTAGCTAAAGGACGCGCAAGCTATGAAAAAAGTTTCATACCCTTGTCCTTTTTCCTTCTTGTCCTTTCTCTCTCTTCTTTCTTCTTTACTTCTTTCCCCAAGTTTTTCCTTTCCACCAACTTATCAAAATGAATCATGGTCTTCATCTAGCCTTAATACAAGCTTTGTGTCTCAACTTAAGTCGTTCCACTCCGCCGCGTAAAACCCTCACCGTTGATCATTATCCCCGCATCGAATATTTTCAACCCATTATGTTGAAATATGCACCAATATGCGTAGCGAAAACGGTAGAGACGTTGCGCAACTTCAACTCGCAGTAACATTCTTACTTATCAACTAAAGAAAGGAGGAAAGGACCGAACATATATAGAGAACATAAGTGACCTCATGCTTCATGAGAAGTAACCGGTTTCCTGACTTCAGCCCAAACGCATCATGAGTTCCAACAAAGTATACGCCTCTAAGCCTGGAGAGTGCCATGAAGCCTAGCCGATACGAAATAGCCGCCCAATAATCAATACCCAATAGATCATGTCTCACCACCACAAATGATACAACCCAATAGCATAACGCGATATAGAAAGGAAATGCTTTAGACAAAGCCGTTGTTGAGAACAATGGAAGACATTAACCAGAAATTCAACACTCCCCTTCTTCCATAGTACGAAACTAAAAATTAATGAAAGTCTTAAAGGAAAGCATGGAGCGGTTTTATTTTCTTAAGAAAAAACCTATCCCTCATTGATGTAAGGTTGATAGGAAAAAGAAACACCCGTCCATGAAGAAAGCTAATACATTTAAACAATTTCAAAAGAAAGTCCCATTCCCTCCAAGTGGATCCAATGTCTTTCAGTCGGTAGTGCCTTTGTCATGATATCCGCTGTCATGTTGTTCGTAGATATATACTGAACGGTAATGAGACCATTCTCATAAGCTTGTCGAACGAAGTGATATTTAATATCAATGTGTTTCGTTCTTTCATGAAAGCGAGGATATTCGGTAAGCTTAATTGCTCCTTGGTTGTCAACGTAAAGGAGCTGCGGAATAGAAGGCTTATCGGATTGGGTAATCTCGAGAAGGAGGCGCTGAAGCCAAATCGCTTCTCGCGTAGCTTCAGATGTTCCTATATATTCCGCCTCAGTACTAGATAGAGCTACTACTGCTTGCTTCTTGGACTTCCAAGATATGGCTGTTCCCCCAATCGTGAAAACATAGCCGGAGGTAGACTTCCTATCATCCCTATCACCTCTCCAATCCGAATCTGAGAATCCCACAAGCTCAGCTTCCCTCTGCTTCGAACTAAACGATAGTGCAAGAGTCTTAGTAGCTTTGAGATAGCGTAGCACCCGCTTTGCTGCTGCTAGGTGAATTGGAAGCGGGGCGGAGGCAAATTTGCTCAGAGTGGAAATCGTGAAAGCTAAATCTGGGCGTGTAGACAACATTAAATACATAAGGCTCCCAACTAAGGACTGATACTCTTTTAGAATCAATGGGTATCTGTCAATAGGGGAAATAGAAGACACAGAGTTTGACTCCGGAGGAGAACCTTGGACTCGTACTCGGAGATCATGACCAGTTTCTAAGGGTGTTTTCGTTCCGTTACAGTCAACCATACCAAAGCGCTTTAGTAGTTCATTGATGAATCGTTCCTGACTGAGGCGAACATGGTAGATAAGCCTCGGGAGTGTCTGACTGTCAGAGGAGGCTTCGTTATTTTGAGTAGAGTAGCGCTCGATCTTAATGTTGAGAAACTGCCTCGCCAGCCCAAGATCTGTCATTCGGTATGTGGTAGAAAGTAACCCTTTAACTCTTTTAACTAACTCAGAGTTCTTACTTGCAATAAGCAGATCATCCACGTATAGGAGTAGAAATAAGGAATTGGAAGTAGCAGCAGGAGTTTGGCCTTGAGTGGACTTGTATTCCTGAAGAATATAGAGAGTTGGCTCGTTACTGGACTGGCGAAACCCATTCTTGCGAAGAAAGGAGTCAATATGTTGGAACCAGAGTCTTGGTGCCTGCTTAAGCCCATATAGAGCCTTTTTCAATCGGCATTGAATAGCGTACGGGTTCCTTAAAGTAGGTTTCAACCAGTCAATCCCTTCCAGTAACTCCATCGATACAGGTTCATCGATCGCTGGGTTGAGAAAGGCAGTAACCACATCCATATGGTGAACATGCCATCCATGGACAGCGGAGAGAGCCATTAGCATCCGAAAGCTCGCTAGTTTAGCAACTGGGGAAAACGTGTCCCCAAAGTCAATGCCTGGTACTTGTTCGTACCCCTTAATCACAAGGCGAGCCTTGTATCTCCGACTCCCATCAAAGTTCACTTTCGTTCTAAATACCCACTTACAGCCTATAGGTTTTCTTCCTGTAGCGCTATCAACCAGTTCATATTCCCAAGTGTCATTTTCCTCAAGTAATGTAAACTCAGCTTGAATAGCACGTTCCCACTCCAGCGCGTGGATATGTGTGAAAGCCTCCCGGTAGCTACTCGGATCTTCCTCCAAACGTGCGTCTTGGGACTCTGTAACTGTCCCCCCAACCTGTGGTGCAATGGCCGCAGCAGCTCGTGCTGGCCGTTTTCTTTCCCTTGTTGACCGCCACAAGGGAGCTTCCGTTCTATGATTCTTATGCATGTGTGAACTTGCAGGTGCTTGTAAAGCAGGTGACTCAGGCAATACTCTTGCTGCTTCTTCTTCTGTGCTCGCAATAGCAGAAGGATTAATGACCTGCTGAATGTTCTCTGTCTGTGATGGCTCTTCTAGGATTCCGCCTCTTTGATAGTCAATATGTCCTGGGTGTTCAGTACTGGAATACTCAAAAGCTTCGAGCTCATCAGGCATACTATCAGGTATCAGAGCTCTCAAAACTGTAGACTCTGGCGCATCACCTTTAACAACATTCAGGGATTCAGACTCATCAAAGCGTATCTCAGATGCTTGTACTGTCTTTCCAATCACAGGATCCCAGATTCTCCAAATTTTCTGTGTATTATGAACATATCCCACGAAAGCACAAGGTCTTGCCCTCGCTCCAAACTTTCCTGACCTTTGCTCCTTGGGTAATAGCTTATATGCTATACAACCAAACCTTTTGAGATGCGATAGGTCTGGGACGGTGCCATAGAGTAGCTCGTATGGTGTTCTGCCGCCGATGCTGCGTGAGGGGCTTCTTGTGTGCAGATAGTTGGCTGTGTGGATGGCCTCTACCCATAGCTCATCCGGAAGCCTAAAATCTAGTAGTAGAGCACGCACCTTGGTAACTAGTGTTCTTATCATTCTCTCACTAGTACCGTTCTTATGCTGCGTATGGGGAGGAGAAGGCTCGAATGCTATACCATATGTCTTGAGTATCCCACGAAAGAGAGTATTATCATACTCCCCTTTTCCATTATCACAGCGAAACCGTGACATCCTAAACTGAGGAAACTGGTTGGTAGTTCGCTCACGGAAGGCTTGGAAGACTGCGGTAATCTCGGAGGAGGTCTTGGAGTATAGAAAATGGAGAAAGGCGGTGCGGGAGAAATTGTCAATATAGAGTATGAAGTATCGTGCTCCGGTTGGTGAGACGGGAAGAATGGGCCCACACAGATCCGAATGGATCAACTCAAATGGTCTTTGTGTTCGTAGAACTGGTTGCCTAATTATCTTTCGCTGTTGTTTCGCCTTAATGCATACTGCACAGCTCTCTATCGCTGAAGCTGTAGCTGGATTTGTAGAGTCCAATGATGGGAATAGTTGCTTTAAGGAAGTAATGCCAAGGTGCCCGAGACGGCGATGACACAAGAGAATATCTGGCGTAATAGCATGAAGCCCATATAGTAGTGGAGCAGTGGTAGTAGTAGGCTCTTTAGCGAATATCCCAATCGGGGGAAAGGAATTCAAAAGGTATACTCCTCCTTGCTGATATCCAATACACACATTTCTAAGATAACAAAGTCTGTTGACAAAGATGATTGGAAACCTAGACGAGAGGCAAGAGACCGATAGTAGTGAGTGTGAAAGACTGGGGACATAGAGTGCTTCAATCGTAAGGTAGTCATTTGTATCCTTGGTTGGGTAAAGTCGTACGATACCAACTTCCAATGCCCAAAGAGTTGTATTATCTGCTGTAACAATCTGAACTGGTACTTGAAGTTTCTCGATAGACTGAAACCTGCTTCGCTCATGACATAGATGTTTGGATGCTCCGGAATCCACTACCCATAAGCTATCGAAGTTGTCCTTCATCCTCTCTCCTTTCATAGCAATTAAGGCATGAACGAAGCCAGCATCAATTCGCTCATTGTCCACATCGGCAAAGCTGCCTCCACTTCCCTGACCGTAAGTTCCACCTGTATTTTGCCTATCCTGGGTATGTGCATTACCCCCATAGCTACCTCTCATGCCCGAACCAGAACCCCTATTACCTCGTCTCCCTCTGTAGCCTCTGCCACCCCCTCTATTGCCTCTGCCACCTCTTTGATTTCGCATGTCCGAGGTTCTCTTCCGGCAATCCCGTTCACGGTGCCCAACCTTTCTACAATACCAGCATGTAGTTCGCGAAGGTGTAGTAGTTACTGCTCGTCCACGAAAGGAAGCAGAGGAGTTTTGGAAACCGCGGACTGGATGGTGGTTTGGCATTCCCGATGCATATCGTGCGTAGTGGAATGCTGGAGATGCTTGAACCGCGACTGGAGGTAGAGTCTCTCTGCCTGATAGAGGATTGTCGATATCTATACCACTAACCTTAACTCTGTTGACAATTTCTTGTTCGTATTCGAGGAGGCTATTGACTAAGTAGTCTAACGTTTGGATTTCGATTGGCTGTCGTGCGATGATGTCAAGTACGGGCCTAAACACAGCTGGTACAGTGGTAGTTAACTTAGTATTCACTGCTTCGTCGGATATCTCTTTGTCCGTTCCAGCCAGCTCATTCCGGCAGTCCAGTACTTCGGTAATGTACTCATTAATATCATCTGTGACTGGTCTCAAATTACTGAACCTCATAGCCACCGCCGTTCTTCCTGCACGGGAGTTTGCTGTGTTAAGCTTCTCCTCCAAGGTGGTCCACATTACTCGTGGATCCTGAATGCCCTTGATGTAGGTTTTTATTCCTTGGGTACAGGAATTGAAGATGAGAGTAATGGCTTTTGCGGAGCGAAGTTCGTAGTCACGACGGGCGTTTACTCTTCCAGGTACTGGTCGCTCCTCATTACCTAAAACAATTCCTAATGCCTCTTCTGAACCGAGAAAGGTTTCCATATCCGGACGCCAAGTGAAGTAGTTCATCTTATTTAGCTTTGGGGTAGATCCATACTTGCACCGGTATTCGGTCGAACTCTGCGAGGGTGTATATTCGGCCATTCTGAGCAATATGCTTGTAACCTAAAAGTATACGAAAGACTAGCAAGTGAAGTCAAACCCAAAGAGGACAAGAGAAGTAGTGAATAAAAAGAAGAGGAGAAGAGCGCTCGATAAACTTGGTCAAAATCGCTTAGGTATTGGTGGCTTGTCTGAGTGGCGCTAGGCCGGGCTCATAACCTGTTGAAATATGCACCAATATGCGTAGCGAAAACGGTAGAGACTTTGCGCAACTTCAACTCGCAGTAACATTCTTACTTATCAACTAAAGAAAGGAGGAAAGGACCGAACATATATAGAGAACATAAGTGACCTCATGCTTCATGAGAAGTAACTGGTTTCCTGACTTCAGCCCAAACGCATCATGAGTTCCAACAAAGTATACACCTCCAAGCCTGGAGAGTGCCATGAAGCCTAGCCGATACGAAATAGCCGCCCAATAATCAATACCCAATAGATCATGTCTCACCACCACAAATGATACAACCCAATAGCATAACGCGATATAGAAAGGAAATGCTTTAGACAAAGCCATTGTTGAGAACAATGGAAGACATTAACCAGAAATTCAACACATTACCCTCTCGAATCGCCGAGTGACTAGTTGTGATGGTTTTGCCTGGATGAAAAAACTCCGGTACAGGTGTATTTTAGTCTAAACGGTGACAGTCCTTGTTTCTCTAGATAATCTTGTCAACAATAAGAATCCCTAGGGCTAAACTAGAAGGCACATAGCCGATCGTATGGGAGGGGCGTAGTGGATTCCGGCAGGGTAAGGGAGCCAATATAGCCTCCTTATGGTCCAAAACGCCAAATTCTCGATGAATTAACTCGACTAGAGAGCTCAACAGAATACCGGATATTTTTTAGGATCAGGAATTGCTAAACCCAGTCGAACCGAATCGAGGTTAACTAATCACTCTTTTCTTCAATCGATTTCTCATAATTCTTGGGGCACAGTAATTATCGATCCTCCAACCTCCTCCCCCCAACCATGAGGCCTGCTTCTCAACTCGCTCGCCCCCGCACAAATATTCATCATTTAGGAGCCCGCTAATTTCCCTATCCTCAAACACCATGGTGACAGCCGAGCGCTAAAGCGCCCTCTAGGGGGGATGTCCCATTTGCGGGGCAAGACCACTGTCCATAGCATCAGAGTTTGCGTCCTCACTCAGCTTGGCACCAAGATATCCAATGAAATCACCCCTCCTGGGAGTGATTTCTATAGTCGTTACTCTTTCAGAAAGGCGCTTTGCAATTTCATGCCGAATGTGTGGTCTTCCGGTCACGAATATTCGAACTCCCAGAGACTTTTGGAATATTTGATGAAGCGAATCTAGGATGTTAACTCGATACTCTGCAGCACATTCATCATGGGCGTCGATGCATATGAATGTGGGCTTTCCGGAAGAGGGAGTCTGTACCACCTTTACGATATCCGAAAGTTGCAGTGCCCGTCCACCGATACCCTTTTTCTGATCTTCATAGGCTTTTGATATTTCCCCCGGCACTTCTCCTAGCCCGCCCACAACTTGCTTAAGCAGGGAGCCTAGCCCCCCACAGGGCGCTTTAGCACTCAGCCATCACGATGATATTTGAGGATGGGGAACTTAGCGGGCTCCTAAGTGATGAATATTTGTGCGGGGGCGATCAAGTGGAAAAGGAAATCTCATGGTTGGGGGGGAGGGGTTGGATAATCGATAATTACTGTGCCCCAACATTTATGAGAAATTTATTCAAGAAAAGCATGATTAGTTGACCTCGATTCGGTTCGACAGGGTTTGGCAGGCAATTCCTGATCATAAACAACCTACGGTATTCCGTTAAGCCTCTCTCGTCAAGTTAATTGATCTAGAATTTGGTGCATTGGACCCCAAGGAGGCTATATGAGCTCACTTACACTGCCAGAATCAACCACCCCCCTTCCCCACACGTTCGGTTATGTGCCTTCTAGTTTAGCCCGAGGAATTCTTATTGTTGACTAGATTATCTAGAGAAACAAGTACTGTTACTGTTTAGGCTAAAATACACCTGTACCGGAGTCCTGTTATCCAGGCAAACAGCCTGCGATTTCCAAAAGGATTTTTTGCATTCTCTATTTTCATTCTCCATTTTCATTCTCGATTTATCATAAGTGGAGTTTTTTTCAACTCAAAATTACCCTCCGATTGCCGACCGAGATTATCCCCTGAAAGGACCTGATTTGATTCGACTAACGAAGCTACTCAATCCACCTGATCCTGCCGCAGACTGCGGGAAGGGGTTGGGTGGGTAACGAGTTAAGGGTTTTTCTTTTTATAGTGTCCGTAGGATGGATCCAGTCTCACATTTAGGGATCCTTATTGTTTGTTTTCCATGATGGGAAAAATGAAAAGTGCGGACACCTAGCTTTCTCACTGAACGTTCAAATTCACGCCGGAGCATGGTGACATATAAGTTAGGCATAACCTTAATCAAGCTATGCGATTCGTGGTTAATAGCAAGCTTTTATATCACTTTCCACTAGCGTTAGAAGTACTCGCACTTTATATTTCTTACCTATATATCTAAAAAACTCTTATATCTACAGTTTCACGGGGGAGAAAGAGCAGAACATGAATTGTAGAGGAGGAGGTGAAGGAATGATAACCAAAGGACAACAGAAGAAGTAGGCGTAAGGGAGATCCCTAGCTACACTGGTATTCCTCAATATGATAGAAATAGCCCCCTCCCTCCACCAACGCTTAATTCAGGATTATAAGAAGAAGCTACGAATTTGGGCTCGACTAGATATATAAGAAAATCCGTACAAAGATATGGCCGGGTAGAGTATGTAATGGCTATGCGCATTCACATCGCACGATTTCCTTCACCTGGAAGAGAAATAGTTTAGCTAGGTCTCTATGGTAGGTTTACTCCCGGAGGGGAAGGAAGACGGTAGCTACCATAAGGTGGCGTTTAGACAGCGGGGGAAGGTTAGGCGGGGATGAGAGGGAGGAGGCAATACCAGCGATAGACATGTTTAAGGGGCTGCTGCGATGCTTGCGGAAATGGTACACAGGTTATCCATATTCGAAGGGGTGAGTAGGGGTATACATGATCAGGCTTCGGGCATGCTGGGGGGGTGGATGGTGGGGCAAGAGTAGATATACTCCCGCAGGCGACTCTCGGTAGTCCACCACCAGAGTGGTGTTCAACCAAATTTGCGCCGCTTGGCAGGGTTAGAGTCGTCCCGTCAGAGCAGCATATTCACCACTCCTTCGTGCCCTTCTAAAGTAGCCCACCGAAGTGGCGTTTGGCCATGCTTGTCTGGTTGGTTGGGGCTGATGTCGCTCCGTTCGAGAAGTCTTTTGATAACTCCCTCGTGCCCATTTAGCAGCAAGAGAAAGTGGTGTTTGGCCGTCCCCATCTGGTTTGTCGGGGTTAACGTCGCCCCTTCCAAGTAGCATTTTAACCACTCCCTCGTGTCCATGCTTAGCAGCCCAACTGAGTAGTGTCCAGCCGCCCCTATCTGGCTTGTTGGGGTCGACGTCGTCCCGTGAGTAATATTTTCACCACTCCCTCGTGTCCATTCCAAGCAGCCCAACTGCGTGGTGTTAGGCCGTCCTTATCTGGTTTGTCGGGGTTGATGTCGTCCCGTTGGAGAAGAATTTTCGCCACTCCCTCGTACCCATTTTTAGCAAGAGAAAGTGGTGTCCAGCCGTCCTAATCTGGTTTGTCGGGGTTCCCGTTCGAGAAGTATTTTCACCACCCCCGTGTGCCCGCCTCCAGCAGCACTGTTAGAAATTCTGCTCAGTATGCTACTGTTTCTTTCATGATTGTTCCTTTTGTTTCATCAAAGCACGGAGTTTTTTGAAAGATGTTTCATTGATGCACGGGTATGAGAATGATGGAAAGCATAGATGTTACGGGAAGTGAAAGAAGTCTTTGTGAAGCATTTCTTTTGTTTAGGAATGTTTACTTTCTTTTGTTTCTTTGACGGATAAACAGGATGATGGAAAGACATGTGTGGATGGAAGTGGAAACGTGTGGTGCTTGTTGGATGATTGAGAAGAGCGTTTTGATTTTCATATATATACCTGTTATTTCCCCTAGATTAGTGAGTAAGCTGAAGTACGCCGAATAGATCTCTCTTACTCGCTATCATTATCTTCTCTCCCACTGTTACCTTTGGTGCCGTATTTGTTCTGATTTTGTTAAAGCACAACCGAGTGGTGTTTGGCCGTACTTACTTGGTTTGTTGGGGTCGACGTCGTCCCGTTGGAGAAGTATTTTCACCACTCCCTCATGCCCATTTTCAGCAGTAAGAAAAAGTGGTGTCCAGCCGTCCCCATCTGGTTTGTTGGGGTCGAGGTCGTCCCGTGTGAGTAATTTTTCACCACTCCTCCGTGCCCTTGTAAAGTAGCCCACCGGAGTGGCGTTTGGCCACATATGTCTAGTTTGTTGGGGTTGATGTCGTTCCGTTCGAGAAGCATTTTCACCACACCCTCGTGCCCATTTTCAGCAACAAGAGAAAGTGGCGCTTGGCCGTAGTTATTTGGTTTGTCGGGTCGACGTCGTCCGTCCGAGTAGTATTTTTACCACCCCCTCATTACCACGCCAAGCAGCATAGCTGAGTGGTGTCCAGTCGGCCTCATCTGGTTTGTCGGGGTCGACGTCGTCCCGTTCGAGAAGTATTTTCTCCACTCTCTCGTGCCCATTACAAGCAGCCCCAGCCAGAGGCGTACTACCCGTGCCCAGTGTTCCCAACGGGCCAGGCCGTTCATAGGCCAGCCTATAGGCCATAGGCTGGGCCAGGCCGGGCCAGGCCGGGCCGCTCCAGAAATGGCCTAGGCCGGTATAGGCCGAATTTGAGCGGCCTGCGAAAGCCTATCAGGCCTGATAGGCGCCTATAGGCCTGGAGATTACTGCTTGAAATATATCGCTTTAAGGGTATCTTGATTCCACCACCACTTTTCAACTTCCGCATGCTCCATTTTTTTTCTACAATTAATTTAATTAACTAATTAACCACCGTATCTCAATTATTTTTGCTGATAAAGCGAAACTATTCTTGTATTTTCAATGGTATTTCGTAATCAGAGAACATTAACTGTAAATATTTGCCATAGACACTACATGGTGGCCTGCCAAGAGTAAGCCATGTAGGCCGGCCTAGGCTATATAGGCCAGGCCGGCCTATCAGGCAGCCGGTACTAGGCCTATATGGCCTATAGGCAGGCCTGGCCCCGCCAGGCCCTGGAGAATTCCCATAGGCCCGCCTGGCCCGTTGGGAACACTGCCCGTGCCGTCTATTTGGTTGATATCACAACCTTCCACCTCCACCCACTCAGCAGCAATCTCTTCAATCCCAAGAAAAGATGCAGTGTGCAGACCACTGAAGAGGTAAGGTTTTTCTGAGTAGGGACCGGGAAAATACCAGTCTTTCTGTGCCAGCAAGAGGATTTTAACGGATATGTGGTTACTGTAGCCAGCAAACAACTTCTGCGCAAGCAGTTTGGCGCAATTGGAAAGGTCCCTTTTGGCGTGAACTCCCAATATAGGGAAGAATATTCTAGAAAGAGCGTGTCTTGGAGATGGGGAAAAGCAACGGGTGGGAGAGCCATGATCTGCTGTGAATTCAGATAACTTAAGCAGGTTTCTGCTATTGTCGAGTGAGCTCTGCCAAAAAGCTCAGGGTGAGCCCGGAGGTATTCTTGGAGGGTAAAGTGGATTAATCGGATTGTGGAACCCTCCTTCTCTACGACAACGAGTCCTTGGCAACAGGCTAGCAATGTCCAGATTGAAGGAAGGTTGTCGGTATTGAAATCCAGTTACCCGGTTTCGACTGCTAGGGCGTGGCGCAGTTCATCGACCTTTAAGGGCCGCTCCGCGTGAAAGATCCACATCAAAACGGCCATTCCAAGCCTCGAGCTCTCCCCGCCCTGTCACTTTATCCGGTCCAGCGTTGCACCGTAAACATCCCCCAACCCTAAGCCATCATTCATTGCGTTGAGCCTTTGTCGCCTGCGATGAGTAGTTCCTTGCAGGATTGCATCTATATTAAGCGATACAAGTAGGAATCTAGATGTATATTTGTTAGTGGAATACTTGAGGTAGATTCTGGGGTGTTGTTGCTTCTACGTACATTTCAGAAATATCTTCGGGAATCTTCTTCAAGATGTCTGCCTCTAGACCACCGTCCATAGCATCAGAGTTTGCATCCTCACTCAGCCGGGCACGAATATATCCAATGACCTCACCTCTTTTGGGAGTGATTTTTATAGTCATTACTCTTCCGGAAAGGCGCTTTGCAATTTCATGCCGAATGTGTAGTCTTCCGATCACGAATATTCGAACTCCAGCAGACTTTTGGAGTATTTTATGAAGCGAATCAATGATCTTAACTCGATACTCTCCCGCACATTCATCAAGAGCATCGATGGATATGAATGTGGGCTTTCCGGAAGAGGCAGTCTGTAGCATCTTTACGATATCCAAAATTTGCAGTGCCCGTCCACCGATACCCTTTTTCTGATCTTCATAGGCTTTTGATATTTCCCCCGGCACTTCTCCTAGCCCGCCCACAACTTGCTTAAGAAGGGAGCCTAGCATGTTCGTCGATGACTGCTCTTTTTGGGCGGCAAAGTTGAAGTAGAGACACGCAACAGCGACATTCTTCCATCTGGCTTGATCGCACAAGCTGTCTACCACCAGTGAACTAATATTGCGGCTTGTTAGCACTTGACCTTTTCCTTATATTCCTCGAGGTTCGTCCTCGTTACCTCATATATGTCTCCCCGACTCCTGGATTTCCATAGCAAAACAAAACTGCATAATCGTGTCCACTTCCTTCATTACTGGTGTACTAGCTTCTAAACTCATCGGTTTGCAAGAGCCATTTCCTACACCCTCGACTCGGCGGTTTTGAATGTCTTGGTGCTGCAGCCAGGGCTCTAGTGGGGATAACCAGGTCAAGATTTGAGACCGGTCATCGGCAATAGTACAGTTGCTCAACACGCCAATGGTTGTGTTCAAAGAGTAAATATTATTACAGAAGGATATAGACATTTTCTGTTCTTCGCTGGGGAGGATATTGTAGGCGATGGGTGATGGAGTTGGTCAACTGCAAGAATTGCTGGGGGCTGAACACAAGGGGGGATTTTTGTGGAACCTCATGGATACCTCACAGCAGTCCAATCAATATTTCCCAGTTCTGTTCCCCTCATACCCTACCACCAGCCACCCTGCTGGTGCCTTCTATAAGTAAATCAGCACCAAGAAATGCCAACCTCTCAAAATGGCATCGTGAGGTACGATGTAGCACAAACCTCACCCCGCGCCATACGAACCCCCTAAGAGCGCGTAGGGTGGAATCTGTCGGCTTCGTGCACGACGCAAACAACTAGATTAAGCCTGAAGAATGAAATCATCTGAAAACCCGATACCGCCTACAGATAACTAAAAGCAGTGCAGGATCGTTCTTCATAATGTCGACTTGTTCTTAAAACTCCCATTTATTCCACACCATGTATTTATACTATTATACTAGCGCTAGCTTAACACTTTTCGTCCGAGGGCGATTTTCCCTCCTACTTTGACGAAAAATTGATATGTTCAAACCGATAATTCCCAACACTAACTTTACCTTCCTGAAAACACTTTAAATCATTCATCAACTCAGCAATTATGTATAGTAAAAAAAGAAAAAACAAAAACTATGACAACATCCGATCTAAACCTCCGGAACTCCCTTTCAAAAAAAAGACTCTCGCTGGCAAGCCTTTTCTCTTTTAAGTTAGTTCCGTCTTGTCTTTTTTCTTCCCCTCTTATGATACCTCTTTTTTTACCCGCGGATTCTCTGTTCGGCTTCCATCTCCCGAAGTATCATAAAAGAATATGAATGACCTCTACCTGCTCTCTCATACTCTTTTCTCCCATCAATGCGACTTTTACTTTGTAGGGTCATTTTTGCAGTAACTGGTTTCATTTGAGGTCTCTAACTTGGCTGGAGTGCCCGTAATGGATTCTTGGTTCTAGACATGAGAAATATAGCCTCGAAGCTCCGGAGTTGAGCCTTTTTTATTTTAAACTCCTACTATACAGTAGTTTGGCGATGGTCTTGGGCCTTTACTCTTTCCCTCTCGGATATCCTGGGCGACGGGACTGGCATCTGATGAAAGTCCGACAAGTTTTACAGTTTTTTTATTGTTTTATTTTATACTCAGATAGCGTATCTGGAATGGACTTGATATAATTGCCCACCAGATTAGCAAAATAAACGGAACACCCCACTGTAAACCCCTTTATGTCCCTTTCGTGATGCCGGAGATGCCGCAAATCTAATCCAAGTGGGTTTACTATAATAATGCAACCCCACTCAAATAGCACATCCCAGCAAAACTTCACCGCTGATCAAAAATATGCAAAGTTATAGAAAATCACTCTCCCCAATCCTCAATCACCCCAACCGTAGGTTCACCAATTGAATTACCCAAATGAAAACAAACGACAACGATAATATACCATTCAACTCCCAATCGATCACTCCTCATCTCCCTCCCCTTCCCCTTCTTCTGGCATATCTCCCTCTTCGCTAGCACTAGCACTAGAAACCTCAAAACCCTCACAAACATCCTCCCTAATAACACCCAAAACCTTCTCAATCTCCACTTCCGATGCCTCCTTCCTCCTCACCAACTCGCGAAATCACTGGAGCACCTTTCTCTGCCATTCCTTTTGCCGCAGTCTCTCCTTCTCTAATGCTGCCTGGGCTTCGGCACAGGCCTTAGATATCGAGGATGTGTATGAGGGGTGGGTTCTCGCCAGACGACGATTTTTACGGGTTTTAATCTAGAGGGTGCGTGGGTGCGTGGGTTAGGATGGAGGCGGGAGGGAGAGGCAAGCCTCGCGTTCAAATGTACCGTGGTGATAATATTATTGTGACAAAAAAATACAAACGTCGCCATCTAGAAGACCAAATTAGATAGATCCATTGAGTTCCCTTCTCCTTCTCTCCCTCCTGCCTGCCAACATTGGAACTTAAAGAGTAGAAACAGTTTAGTGGATATTTCTGACTTAATATAAGAGCGATGTGGTACTGGTCTGAATTTAAGATTAGGTCGAAGCTAGCTGGTATAATTGGTGTGAACCCTCCTGGAGTGGAAAGGAGCTGTGGTGGGATACTGGTTCTGTGAGGCTTCCTTGGGGTTTTTAATGGTAGTTGGTGTGCGATGTTAGAGGGTTTTCTGTTTACGTGGATAAGTGGCTAGTAGTAGATAATCAGTTGTGGGGGAGGGAATTCTGGATAAGAGTTGTGGGGTTTACCTGTGGGAAGTGATTCGCGCAGGCGCTGCTTTGGAGGATTTGCTGGGGCGATTGTGTCTTTGGGAGGTATTGTTGGCCCCCCTAAGTTAATATTGGAGCAATCCTATTACGATCCACAATATATCGTAGGTAACCAAGCCTTAGAGCAATAGGCTATGTCGTCTTGTGTGATGCATACTTGCGATATTAGAATGTATGCTGGGGTAGGGTGGGCGCGGAGAAAGTGAGGCTGGCCGGTATTTACCGTGTGGGTCACACTCACACAGGCCGCTCCTAGTACCCTCGCGAGCTGTCACTGGCCGGGGGCTAGGATATGAGAAACACATCTCAACCCCGGCATTGCCTCCTCATCGTGCACAAGCAATCAATGGAAACTCTTGCGAAATGACCTGTAACCTGAATCCTAACATTCCCACTAGTTAATTAAGCTAGTGAAGCAATGAGTATTGTGGAGTGTTGAACCTGAGTGTATGAGTGAGTGGTTGAATAGCAAAACCTTCGTCACCATTGTGTGGGCGATCATATTAAATTTTTTATGTTTGGCGTTTCGTTTCATCCTACAGCTACAATCACCGCTTATCAATCGAAGCCCTATAGGGCCCGGCCGTCCGTCCCGGGCACATGTCAGGACGGACTACAAGTTGGGCGTCCGTCCCGGGCAGTGGCACAGAATGCGGCGTCCGTCCCGTCCTAGGGAAAAGACGGACGGACTGGACGCTTGGGAACACTGATCCGCGGTTCAGGCATTAGTACTACTCGAGCACTAACCACGTTACAGCAGTATCCCAGTAATACCCTTCAGAAAGAACTTGGCACCCAATTACTTCCCCCTCCCGTATCAAATGCTACGAAAGCTTCCTGTGCTCTGCCTGTCACCGCTCGACCAACTTGCCCGACTACCCGACCCAAACTTGGAAATCCAACCGCCCCTAGCACGGCATCCGGATGTGGGAAACTTCAAGTACGATACCGGTACAATTGTAGGATCTCTCCCTCCTGATGTAGCTGTGTTCCGGGGCTTTGGAAGCATTGATCTAGTGATTTGAGCTAGCGAGTGGAGGAGCTAAGTCTCGCCCTGACATTTCTCCTAGGATTTTTACTCCCAAGACACCCCCCTCAAAATACCCTTCCTTGCCCCGGGGAACCTATGCGAACGTTAGATTCTCGAGCTGTGCAGTGTCACTTTCAGCGAAGTTCTTTAGATAGTATGAACGGTAGATTTATTAAATCCCTGATGCAGCGCGAATTTTCTCGGCTATCGCCTGTGTGATAGGGGCACTTACTTTTTTTCCCACTGGACTGGGTTGTGCATCTATGTTCTGAATTTTCAGGCTTGCTACAAGCTTGATTGGTATGGGGTATGATATCGCTCGTGAAATTGCCGGGGGTTTACACTACTCGTACGGGCTACTGGGGAGAGGTTTCTGAGCTTCTAGCGGTACACAAGATTTCAATACCTAATTACCACAACTATAACAGCCGAGCACAGCTCTACTGCAGGAGCCGAAATAACAGACTAGTGAAGCTACTACGCCAACAAATCCGATACTCGTTTCCAGCTGGAAAGAGACAAGATAAGGGCTCTTCACATTTGCGAACACGATTAGCACGTTTTCGTAACGGCGCTGAGGTAAGCTTCATCACTCTAAAAGTCATCCCATCCCGCACTCCTTATCTCATACTGTACTTTCTTCAACTGCCTGGGGGTGGGTTTGGTATTTTGCTCCATGAATTGGCCTGGACTATATTCTTGGCAAAACTCAGGCTTGCCATCCCGGCATATGCAACTATTCTCTCTGAAGAGAGCGCTTCAGCTCGACCGCCATGGATGGTATTTGAGGATGGGTAACTTGCTGGGCTCCTGGATGATGGGTAGTTGTGTAGTGTGTGAACTAATGGGGAACCCTTATGGTTGGAGGATTGAAAATTAGTGTGGTCCACGATTTATGAGAAATCGATTCAAGAGTCAAGTAGGTAACCTGGGCGCGGACTAGGTTCGGCGATTCCTAATCCTAAAAATCGACATGTTCCGTTGAGCCTCTTTAGTTGAGTCAACTAATCTGGATTTGGTGTCTTAGACCCTTCGAGGGTTATATGGGTTCCTTTACACTACGGGAATTAACAACCCCCCTTCCCTACACACTCAGTTATGTACTTTCTAATTTAGCCCTGGCGATTCTTACCGTTGGCTAGGTTGTCTAGAGAAACAAGTACTGTTACTGTTTAGACTACTCTAAGATAGACCTGTGCAAAGCATTTATATCCAGGCGCGACCATCACAACTGGTCACTCGGTGATTATAGGAGGAGCGAATTAGAGGTTCCATTCTCGATTTGTTATAAGCGGATTTTTTTGACTCAAAATTGCCCTCCAGTTGTTGAGGGGGATTACCCTCCAGAGAACCTGATTTAATTCGGCTAGCTGCTCTAGATCGGCTCGATTCTAATTGTGTTTCGGACAACGGGGGGGTTTGGCTGTGTGACGAGTAATTAGAATTTTTTATAATGCCCGTAGGATGGAGCTAGCCGCACAGGTAGGGCTCCTTATTGTGTTTGTTTTCCTTGATGTGCGGGATATGAAGCCCGGACAGCTAGCTTGCTAACCGCGCGTTAAAGCTCTAGCCGGAGGACAGTGGTATATAACTTAAGTATGACCTTGATTAACTATATTGTCCGTAGGTAACAGCTAGCTTTTATGTCACTTTCTACCAGCATTAAAAGGACTTGCACTTTGTATTCTTCACCTTATATCTAAAATACTCTCATATACAGCAACATGAATTATAGCGGAGGAGAATGAACGATAACTAAAGGCAACGGCAAAAGTAGGAGATTAGAAGCTACACCAGATTTCCTCAATACGACAAAAATAGCCCCCCCTACCAGTGCTTAATTTTGGATTATAAATAGAAACCGCATATCTAGACTCGATTAGATAGATAAGAAAATCCGTACAGAGATTTTGGTCGGGGATACATTCACATCGCACATGATTTCCTTCACCCGAGAGAAAAATATTTAAGCTAGGTCTGTCTGGTAGGTTTACTCTGGTAGGAGAAGGAGGATGGTAGTTACTGTAAGGTGGCATTTAGACAGCGGGGGAAGGATGGGCGGGGGTGAGAGAAGGAGGGAATGGCAGCGGTGGGCGTGTTTGAGGGACTGTCACGGTCATTGCGGAAATGGTGGATGGGGTACCCATATTCGAAGGAGTGGGGAGGGGTATGCTACACCAGGCTTCGGGCATGCTGGGGGGTGGATGGTGGGGCTAGAGTAGATATCACTCCCACATGCGACTCTCGGTAGCCCAGCAGAGTGGTGTTCAACCTAATTTGCGCCGCTTGGCAGGGCTGACGTCGTCCCGTCTGAGTAGCATTTTCACCACTCCTTGGTGCCCTCCTGAAGTAGCTTACCGGAGTGGCGTTTGGCCATACTGGTCTGGTTTGTTGGGATTGGTGTCGTCCCGTTCGAGAAGTATTTTCACCACTCCCTCGTGCCCATCTTCAGCAGCAAGCGAAAGTGGTGTTCGGCCGGCCTCATCTGGTTTGTCGGGGTCGACGTCGTCCCGTCTGAGTAGTATTTTTACCAGCCTCTCATGCCCACACCAAGCAGCACAACCGAGTGGTGTTTGGCCGTGCTTATTTGGTTTATCGGGATTGACGTCATCTCATTCGAGAAGTATTTTCACCACTCCTTCGTGTCCTCCTAAAGTAGCCCACCGGAGTGGCGTTTGGCCATTCTTATGTGGTTTATCGGGGTTGACGTCGTCCCGTTTGAGAAGCATTACACCACTCCCGCGTGCCCATCTTCAGCAGCAAGAGGTAGTGGTGTTTGGCCGCCCTGATCTGGTTTGTCAGGGTCGACGTCGTCCCGTCCGCGTAGTATTTTAACCACTCCCTCGCGCCCGTTCCAAGCAGCCATACTGAGTGGTGTTTGGCCGTCCTCATCTGGTTTGTCGGGGTTGGCGCTGTCCTGTCCGAGTAGTATTTGCACCACTCTCTCGTGCCCATATCTAGCAGCAAGAGATAGTGGTGTTTGGCCGTCCTGATCTGGTTTGTCGAGGTCGAGGTCGTCCCGTCCAAGTAGTATTTTCACCACTCCCTCGTGAGCCCCAGAAAGAGGCGTTTTACCCACCATGTCTATTTGGTTGATATCACAACCTTCCACCTCCACCAACTCGGCGGCAATCTCATCAATCCCAAAGAAAGATGTATAGTGTAGACCACTGAAGAGGTAAGGCCCCCCTGAGTAAAGACCGGAAAAATACCAGTTATTCTGTGCCTGAAAGAGGATCTTAACGGATACGTGGTTACTGTAGTCGTCAATCAACTTCCGCGCAAGCATTTTGGCGCAATCTGAAAGGTCCCTTTTTGCGTGCATTCCCCAATATAGGGAAGAATATTCGAGAAAAGGCATGTCTCGGGGATGGGGAAAGGGAACGGTCGAGAGAGCTATGACTTGCTGCGAATTCAGATAACTTAAGCAAGTTTCCGCTGTTGTCGAGTGAGCAGTACCAAAATGCTCAGGATGAGCCCGGAGGTATTCTTGGAGGGTAAAGTGGATGAATCGGATTGTGGAAGCCTCATTCTCTACGACAACGAGTCCTTGGCAACAGGATAGCAATGTCCCGACTTAAGGAAGGTTGTCTGTATTGAGATCCGGTGACCCGATTTCGACTGCTAGGGCGTGGCGCAGTTCATCGGCCTTCAAGGGCCGCTCCGCGTGAGAGATCCACATCAAAGCAGCCACTCCAAGCCTCGCTCTGTCACCACCCTGTCACTTTATCCGGTCCAGCGTTGCACCGTAAACATCCCCCAACCCTAAGCCATCATTCATTGCGTTGAGCCTTTGCCGCCTGCGATGGATTGTGGTTTCTTGCAGGATTGCATCTATATTAAGCGAGGCGAGTAGGAATCTAGATGCATATTTGTCAATGGAATACTTGAGGTAGCTTCTGGGGTGTCGTTGCTTCTACGTACATTTCAGAAATATCTTCGGGAATCTTCTTCAGGATGTCTGCCTCTAGACTACTGTCCATAGCATCAGGGTTTGTGTCCTCGCTCAGCTTGGCACGAAGATATCTAATGACATCACCTCTCTTGGGAGTGATTTCTATAGTCGTTACTCTTCCGGAAAGGCGCTTTGCAATTTCAGGCTGAATGAGCGGTCTTCCGGTAACGAATATTCGAACTCCGGCAGACTTTTGGAGGATTTGGTGAAGCGAATAAAGGATCTTAACTTGATACTCTGCCGCACATTCATCAAGAGCGTCGATGCATATGAATGTCCGCTTTTTGGAGGAGGTAGTCTGCAGAATCTTTACGATATCGAGAAGTTGGGGTCCTCGTCCACCGATAACCTTTTTCTAATCTTCATAGGCTTTTGATATTTCCCCCGGCACTTCTACAAGCCCGCCCACAAGTTGTTTAAGCAGGGAGCCTAGCATGCTCGTCGATGACTGCTCTTTTTGGGCGGCAAAGTTGAAGTAGAAGCATGCAACGGCGACATTTCTCCCTCTGGCTTGATCGCACAAGCTGTCTACCACCAATGAACTAATATTGCGGCTTGTTAGCATTTGCCCTTTCCTTATATTCCTCGAGGTTCGTCCTTGTTACCTAATATATCTCTTTCCGACCCCTGGATTTCCATATCAAAACAAAACTGCATTATCGTCTTCACCCCCTTCATTACTAGTATACCAGCTTCTAAACTCATCAGTTTGTAAGAGCCATTCCCCTCCACCCTCGACTCGGCGGCTTTGAATGTCTTGATGCTGCAACCTAGGCTCTAGGGGGATAGCCAGGTCAAAGATTTGAGATCGGTCATCGGCAATAGTATAGTTGCTCCACACGCTAATGGCCGTGTTGAAAGAGTTGGTATTATTAGTGAAAGGTAGAGACATTTTCTGTTTTTCGCTGTGGGGGATTGTAGGCGATGGGTGATGAAGTCTGTCAACTGCGATAATTACTGGGGGTAGAAGACAAGCGGGGTTTTTTGTGGAGCCTCATGGACATTTACCTCACAACCGTGCAATCAATATTTCCCCAGTTTTATTCCGCTCACACCTTACCACCAGCCACCCGGATGGTGCCTTCTACATCAGCACCAACAAATGCCAGGCCTCTCGAAATGGCATCGTGTGGTACAATGCAACACAAGCCTCACACCGCGCCATACGAACCCCAAGAGCGCGGTGGAATTAGATAATATATAGCTTCGGGTGGGATGCAAGCGGGTAGGTTAAGACTTATGGATGGATCAACTGGAAAGCTGAGGCACCACAGAACTGAAAGCAGCACAGGATGGTTCTTCATGATGTTAATACCGGCCTCAAATCTCTGGTTTATTCCACCGTTTCATCCGACGCTACTTTTTACACCAAATTTAGCGAAAAATAGACATTTTCAACCCGACAATTTTCAACACTAAATTTACCTTCTTGAAAGCACTTTAAACCTTTCTATCGACTAGACAATTATGTACCCGAGCACAGTACTATCATAGTAAAAAAAAAGAAAAACCCTAGCAAGATGTTACTTAACGTACCCCACGGCGAGTCGAGACACACGGTGGCACGAAACAATCTTGGTGCTGATGTACTAGGGGGTGCATGAAAATGGTTAACATTTTTGTGGCGCAGTGTCGACTAAAGTCATAGGACTGGTTAGGTGTTAGACTATCTGACCTGTCCTATCACTTTGTGCTACACTGCGCCACAAAATATTAATCACTTTCATGCACCCCCAAGTACTTGTGGAAGGCACCAGCAGGGTGGCTGGTGGTAGGGTATGAGGGAAATAGAACTGGGAAATATTGATTGGACGGTTGTGAGGTATCAATGAGGTTCCACAAAAATCCCCCCTTGTCTTCAGCCTCCAGCAATTGTTGCAGTTGACCAACTCCATCACCCATTGGCTACAATGTCCTTTCCGGCGAGAGACGCAGGGTGTCTCTATCCTTCTGTGATAATATCAACTCTTTGAACACCACCATTAGGGTGTTGAGCAACTGTACTATTACCGATGACCGGTCTCAGATCTTGACCAGGTTATCCCCACAAGAGCCCAGGTTGCAGCACCAAGACATTCAAAACCGCCGAGTTGAGGGTGTCGGGGACTGCCTCTTGCAAACTAATGAGTTTAGAAGCTGGTACACCGGTAATGAAGGAAGTGAATACGATAATGCGGTTTTGTTTTGCTATGGAAATCTTGGAGTCGGAAAGAGATATATTAGGTAACAAGAACGAACCTCGAGGAATATAAGGAAATGGGCAAGTGCTAACAAGCCGCAATATAAGTTCACTGGTGGCAGACAGCTTGTGCGATCAAGCCAGATGGAAGAATGTCGCTGTTGCGTGTCTCTACTTCAACTTTGCCCCCCCAAAAGAGCAATCATCAACGAACATGCTAGTCTCCTTGCTTAAGCAAGTTCTGGGCGGGTCATCGGTGGACGGGCACTGCGACTTTCGGATATCGTAAAGATGCTACAGACTACCTCTTCCGGAAAGCCCACATTCATATGCATCGATGCCCTTGATGAATGTGCGGCAGAGTCTCGAGTTAAAATCATTGATTCGCTTCATCAAATATTCCAAAAGTCTCCGGGAGTTCGGATATTTGTGACCGGAAGACCACACATTCAGCATGAAATTGCAAAGCGCCTTTCCGGACGAGTAACGACTATAGAAATCACTCCCAGGACCGGTGGCGTCATTGGATATCTTCGTGCCCGGCTGAATGAGAACAAAACTGTGATGCTATGGACAGTGGTCTTGCCCTGCAAATATGACATCCCCCCGAGAGGGCACTTTAGCCCTCGGCTGTCACGATGATATTTGAAGATGGAGAACTTGGCGGGCGCCTAAGTCATGAATATTTGTGCAAGGGCGAGCGAGTGGAGAAGGAAGTCTAATAGTTGGGGAGAGGGGGTTGGAGGATTGAGAATTACTGTGCCCCAAGATTTATGAGAAATGGATTCAAGAAAAGAGTGGTTAGTTAACCTCGATTCGGTTCGACTGGGTTTGGCAATTCCTGATCCTAAAAAATCTACGGTATTCTGTTGAGCCTCTCTAATCGAGTTAATTAATCTAGAATTTCGCTTTTTGGACCCCGATGAGGTAGATTTGCTCCCTTACACTGCTGGAATCGACCACCCCCCTTCCCTACACGTTCAGTTAAGTGCCTTCTAGTTTAGCCCCAGGGATTCTTATCGCTAGCCAAGCCATCTAGATTAACAAGTACTGTCGCTGTTTAGACTAAAATATACATCCGAGGTTTTTTCATCCAGGCAAAACCATAACAACTAGTCACTCGGCGATTCGAGAGGGTAATGGGGTGAAAATATTCGCTGGGGAGGTAATGATTAACGGTGAGGGTTTTATGTAGTGGAGCGGAACGACTTAAGTTCAGACACAAAGTTTGTATTAAGGCTAGATGAAGATCATGATTGATTGTAATAAGTTGATGGGAAGGAAAGGCTTAAGGAAAGAAGTGAAGTAGAAGAAAGAAGAGAGAGAAAGGACCAGAAGGAAAAAGGACAGGGGTGTGAAACATTTTTCATAGCTTGCGCATCCTTTAGCTAGGTCATACGGGTACTAGTAGAGCCTTAGAGTGCTGGCACATCCGGCATCACGTGCGGTAATTACACTGTGAATTCCAACAGGATGCAGCCTGGATGCTTGGATTCTCTATTTTCATTCTCTGTTTTCATCCTCATTTATCATAGGTGTATTTTTTTAACCCAAAATTACCCTCCGATTGCCGACTGAGATTATCGCTTGAAAGGACCTGATTAGATTTGAATAAATCGGCTACTGAATCAACTTTATCCTGTCGCAGACCGCAGCAAGGGGTTGAGTGCGTAATGAATCGCTTGAGTTTGTTTGTTTTGATGCCTGTAGGGTGCAGCCAGTCTAACAGTTAGGGATCCATATTGTGTTTGTTGTCATTGATGAGAAAGATGAAAAGTGCGGACACCGATCTTTCTCACCGCGCGTTCAAATTCACGCCGGAGGACAGTGGCATATAAGTTAAGTATGATCTTGATCAAGCTATGCGATTCGTAGTCAATAGCAAGCTTTTATATCACTTTCCACTAGCGTCAGAAGTAAAAACTGAAATGGGGAAGACTAAAGTAGGACACCTTTCTGTGCGGAGGAAACTCGCTTGATTGCTTGCGTTACTAACTACTGAACATAGGAAATCAACTGGTACTTATACGAAGACAACATACTGGTAACAAAGAAAAGACAAACGAAAAAGAGCCGAGCACAACTGATCCCTTTCCAACACGCTCTCTTTCCTATCCCCATCCTCGGTCCGGACCAGCCGGGGTTGAATGTGTCTGCCGGCTATGTCCGGCTTCACAAGATATCACTCGTCGGTTGGTGTATTCCCGAGGTGTATGTCTGCCGAGGTGCCGGGGTTTCACCGAGGTGCGACAGACGCCGCATTCTAACAACAAGAAGTACAACAAATGAGAAAGCAAAACACTTGTAGGCTAGCAAAGACAGGGTAGAGACTTTTTTATTTCTAGCTTCCTAGACTAAACTAGTTGTTTTTTTTTGAAAAAATGCCAAACACACTTACCAACAACGGAAAACAGCAACAGCAGGTGCGGCCCAGAGGCCATTAGAACCATCCTCTCCCCCTCGCAGCTGACCTGTAGGTAGCGGCCCAGTTCCTATCGTATTAGATGTTACTAGGTCCAGGATGCATCCCGGGGTCCACGCCAGATGATACGCCTTCCTGAGCACCTTCCCGGGAAGCCCCAGCAGAGATTGAGGGGCTTCTGTGGAAATCTCTCACCCCCCTCTTGTTTTCCCAGATGAGAGCCAATTCGGCTTGTCTAGCATTTTCTTTCTTCTCCGATTTTTAGTGTCTGGGGTTCTTGCCGGGGGAGCTGAAGACCCTGCACGCATTTTTGTATGGTAAAACTTCCAGGCGGTGGAGGGACAATTTCAAATCTGGTAGGAGGTATACCATCGTTGTTGTCGTCCTGCATGAACGACTCTATTGGCGAGTTCCACTTGCTAGGGGGTGCAAATTCCATAGCCGGTGAGCCTGCCTTCGGGAGGGCGAAGGAAGTGAAGGGGGTCTCGGGAATCTTTAAATCAAACGTGTGAAGGGCCGGTCAATTTTGTCCATGTCCATGGCATCCCCTATCAAAGATCTACTACCACTCCGTCCCAGGTCTCCGAGTGCATCTCCTTCTCCATCCTCCCCGGTATTACTGAGCGCTACCGGCTCAGGTCTTGGTGCGATTGTCGGCAAAGGTTCGTTAAGTTGCACAGCTTGAGATCGTCCAACAACATAAGGCTTCCAGACAAGCGCGGCTGAATTGAGCTTTACATCCCCTCTTGCCTCCCACTTTTGGTTATGGGCTTCAAGAGCGGGATGATCAATGCGTAAGGTGTAGGTTCCGGTAACTGGATCCCTTACCAGAGCATTTAATGCCTCCGGGACAAAAATGACGTCGTCCGGTGTCATTGCCGTGCGTTGTGAGAGCTGAACGATAGTTACCGGCGTTGATTGGTTACGGAGTTAATAGCATAGAGTCAGCTTCCAATAGTTGCGGTAGGACAATAATCCAAGGTCAGAAAATGGTTTTTCTGACGATCCCATTATATTTTGGTGTCTCGTGAGTAGATAAGAGAACGCAATCAATAGATTCCCGTATCCTTTGCGCTTGTGTATCGGCAATGTCAAAATACAGGATACATTTTGCTGACTTGTTATGCGTTTTTCCTGTGGAATGGTTAGCTTTTGGTCTTATATTATTGATCGGAATCCTATAAACCTTTGAGAAATATCCTACAAAGTGCATTCCAAACTCATCGCATTCAGTCATGACATAAAATAGAAATGGCTCCACATCGTAATACAACGTTTTGGATCCTAAGAACAACTTTGCAAGCACGCACAAATTTTGACAATATAGCGAGTGCTTTCTGCCGTCGATTTCAAAAACAGATATTGAACCATCTCTGTATACTTCATCATCTGGCGGATGTTTACTCTCACATTTGATCTGGGAAAAAGGTTAGAAGAGCTTGGAAATTAGTTATAGAAAAACATACCTTATGTCTCCATCCGACATACTCACTGTTCATGTATGATACTTTAGACAAAGCTCGCATATCCACAACACGCGATTTTCACTGTACTCTTGTGGATAAGGTGCGGTATACCAAGTATCAATCTCAAATTCCCCGAAATGGATACATTTGATCTTCGAAGCATCCGCAAACTTGGTGTTCCGGTCCCTGTGCTTTTGTTTGGGCTGAGGGTTGAGCGATGCGGATATTACTAAACGAGTCTCTTTTTCTGATTCCGCACCAACGCGAGCCTTTCCAAAGCGGTCTCCTTCCTCGGCCCCAGGTAGAGTTAACTCAATAGATGCCTCCTCTTCAGTAAGAATCCCACGATAATGTTTAGACTTTTCATCATCTTGAGGTGAGAGATTATGGAAGATTGGTTTTGGTGTATGGGTCTTTGGCGTGGCTCTAGCAGTTGTAGATTTAAGGGGCCGTCCTCTGCGGCGCACCTTCTCTGGCTCATGGGCCTCCACTTTTTGGCCTGATCGCATTGGCTTCGGTTTCGGCAGAATGAGATTTGTGCTAGCCGGTGCAAGGATAGTCGCTAATTTGCCTGGTGTGAGGTTTTTGATATGGAGGTGGAATTTGAGTGCGGTTCCTTTATAAGTAACAACGGGTATCCGTGGTTCGTATAATTTTTGTTTCCAATTGGGGGGTGTGCCCTGTATATCTGATTTCTGGCCGCAAGAGCAATCGTGGAAAAAAAGCGTCTGAGATCGTGGAGAACGTCTTCCATCTCCGCGCGAGATCTAGGGGCAGTTCCGTATTGAAGCCTTATATCCTCAGTACAGGCTTGGGCGAAGCCGGCAAAACCCGACTCTATAAAACCTTCGGCAGCCTCCCACGGACCCTGATCCCCCTCCCCATCCCCATCCCCCTCCCCCTCCCCTTCCCCCTTCCCATCACCCTCCCCATCACTCTCACCATGACCCTTCTCACCACCCTCCCCTCCACTCTCCCTATGATCCACGCCATCACTCTCCGAAAATATTTAGAGCCTGTTTGGTTACAACGGTTCCGTTCCGTTCCCCCATACAAAAGGTCCTTTTCCTTCCGTTTCAAAACGGAAGGACACTCTTTTTACAGTGGAAACGGTCGCCGAACGGAACGGAACCGTTGTAACCAAACAGGCTCTTAGTATATTTGATCCATAGTTTCCGCTTCAGGCAGGGCTTCCTATTCCTTATATTCTGCAGGCCCCACAGTCCGGAAAGGCGAAACCCCCAATTCTTCCCCCTTGTAGGTATCCATTTGATGCTCGTACAGGCCATTGGTATTGCGGGTGGCGAAGGCGCAGTCCCCAATTGGGCACTTAAGGTTTTGGAGATGAGTACTCAGAATATGAGCTCTATATAAAATTGTTAACCACTAAACCAGCAGCAACCTTTTTTTAATACTATAGTTCATTTACTCCCTCTTGAGCCAGGCGGCGGCGCCTGGAAACTCACGGCTCGGGGGGTTGGTGGCACAGCGCCGAGTGCCAATGCTGGACTTTGTAGCGGAGGTTCAACGACGCCCGGTTGTTGTGAGCCCTGCGAACTACCCGAAGGAGTAACGATAACACTAGGATTAGTTCCCGTCACGTCATTCTCTCCATTCACCTCCGGTGCCTTATGTGGAGCCGTGGCGTAATGCCCTGTAGGAGGCTTCATGAGCATTGGAACTGCGCGGCCCTCTTCCAGATCCTGGGGCGAGGTCGTGGAGGTCAATTTGTTGCATGCAGTGTTTGCATTTGTCTCTAGGTCGTTCGTCGCGGCGGCGGCTTCCTCAGCTTGCTGTTCACGGACCTTGGCTAGCCATAGTTCATTGCGCGCCTTATGACAGATATCCATAGATTTACCGAGGCGGTGTTTAGAGGTTAGTCTCCAAAAGGCGAAGGTGTAGATGGCGATCGAGATGGTTTCGACTACGATCCCGATGATGGTGCAAACGAGGACCCAATCCTAGTTTCTTGTTAGGATCTTTTTGCGAAGGCGAGGAAGGAATTATTTTACCTGTTGACGACAAACGAGACGATAGTTAACATCGTCCTGGAGAGGCTTCCGTCTAGTATTGTCCTTGCAAGCCCATCTCCACAAATCCTTCCCTTGAGAACAGTTACGACTGCCTTGCATGATACCCGCTGCTATAACCCGAACCACGATGATGAAGATGAAGTTCCGGCGGCAAAGACAGTCCCATAGACGGCAGCCTTCTCAGCCCGATCGTGTGGGTATCCATTTGATGCTCGTAGAGGTCATCGGTGTTGCCGGTGGCGAAGGCGCAGTTCCCAATGGGGCACTCAAGGTTTTGGAGATGAGTACTTAACGGAACGATAAACCGGTGGGGAGTTGATTTGATGATGACCTGCTTATCGTGTCGCACAAGGGGTGGATAAAGGAGAAAGTATATAGACCGATTGAGCTAGAGAAAGGGAGCGTTGACTGTTCTGTGATTGCCGCTTGTTTAGTTACAGAAAGAGAAGGGAGGCTTATGTGCAGAGAATTCAGTACGCCAAGCTCTCTAAAACACAAGGGTTTCAGTTGGTGCGCAAACGCACTCCCGACTGCTAAAACTGCCCTACGACAATGCCCTACGCCACACCGCATTGGGACTAGCGTCCTTAGTCCAGAGCGAGACTCAGGGTTGGGTCTAACCGAACGCACCCTAAACTACAGTACCTAGTTCCTTATTGCCTAAAAGCATACGCAATGTCTACCAAATTCTATGAAAAACCTATGAAGCCATCCGGACCCACGACAGTACTAGTACAGTACTATCATAGTAAAAAAAAAAAAGAGAAACCCTAGCAAGATGTTATTTAAACCCCCGGAACCCGTTTTAAAAAAAGCTCTCGCCAGCAAGTTTTTTTCCGTTCAGTTTCGTCTTGTCTCTTTTCTTCCTCTAATACCTCTTTTATTTCTCCGTAGGTGCTCAGTTCATCTTCTATTCCTCTAGTATCATCTAAAATATGGATTAGGTCTCTTCTCTACCTATTCCCTCGTACTCTTCCCTTCTCCCATTAACACGACCTTTATCTCGTAGGGTAATTTTTGCCGTAACTCGTCTCGTTTGAAGACTTTAACTTGACGGGAGTGTCCGTAATGAATTCTCGGTCCTAGGGATGAGGAATATATCATCGAAGCCCGGGGTTGAGCCTTATTTATTTAAACTCCTGGTTTCGTGATGATTTTTACTTGAACCGTTGCTTTGGCTTTCCCCCTCTGGTATCCTATGCGAGGAGGCGGTTCCGGATGAATGTCCGACAATTTCTGTAGTTTCTTTCTTTAGTATATTTACAGTAGACTTGATACAATTACACATTAGGTCAGCAGAGCGAACCGAGAACTCCCATTATGAAGTCCATTGCGTCTTGTTTGTTAGACCATATGAAAGGTACAGCAAATTTAATCCGGAGAGGTTTTCCAATGCAACCTCACCCAAATAACACATCTAAGCAAAACTCCATCTCTAATCAAAAGTATTCAAACTCATGGAAAATCATAGAAAATCACGCCCTCATTAATCGTGTGTCCCCAATTGATTTACCCAAATAGGAACAAACAACTAACGTTGTGATATACTATTCAATCACTAATCCATCACTCCTCATCACCCCCCTTTCCTCTTCTCCCAATGCCTCTCCCTTCTCTCTAGTGCTAACAGCTTCAAACCCCTGACGAACAGCCCCCTAACAATCTCCAATGTCTTTTCAATCTCCCTCTCCAATGCCCCCTTCCTCCTCACCCACTGGCGAAATTGCGGTAGCACCATTATCTACCGTTTGTTTTGCAGGAGTCTCCCTTCACTAATGCTTCCTGGGCTTCAGTACAAGCCTTAGATATCAAGGATGTGTACGAGGGGTGGATTGTTCCGCGGCGATGATTTTTACTTGTTTTAGTATAGGGGGTGCTTGCGTGCGTGGGTTAAGATAGATGCGGGAGTGAGGGGCAAGTCTCGTGCTTAAATGTACTAGTACAGTTTTGATAATATTATTGTGACGAAAAATACAAATGTAGCCATCTAGAAGACGAAATTAGATACATCCCTTGAATTTCCTTCTCCCTCTCCCCCTCCTTCCTGCCAATAATGAAACGTGAAAAGTAGACACGGTTTAGCGGATATTTCTGACTTAGTACAGGAGAGATGTGGTACCGGTCTGATTTTTAGATTATGCTGAGGCCAGCTGGTATAATTGGTGCAAATTCCCTGGGAGTGGGAAGGAGCTATGGTGGGATACTGCTTCTGTGAGGCTTCCTTGGGTTTTTTAATCGGAGTTGGTGTGCGGTGTTAAAGGCTTTTCCTCTTGGGTGGATAAGGGGCTAGTAGTAGAGAATTAGTTATAGGGAAGGGCATTCCGGATAAAAGTTGGGGGGCTTCCCCGTGGGAAATGATTCTCAAAGGTTCTCCTTTGGTCAATTTTCTGTGGGGGAATTTTTCTTTAGAGGGTTGTGTTGGCTTCCCCCAGTATTGGAGCAATCTTACGAGGATCAACAATAGATCGTAGGTGACAAAGCCTGAGAGCAATAGGTGATGTCGACTTGTGCGATGCATCCGTGCAATATTGGAAGGTATGTTGGAGCAGGGTGGGCGAGTAGAGAGCAAGACTGGCCTGTATTTAGGGTATGGGTCGCGCACTCACACTAGCCAATCCTAGTGCTCTGGCGGGCTGTCACTAGCCTCTTCAATGCTGATTTTTTGCTCACCCTTTCGGAATATCTTACTCTACCTTGAGGAGCAATTCTGAACTGGGAATATTAGGGCGACCTGGACCACATTTTCCTACAAAAAGTACAACAAACCAGAAAGCAAAACACTTGTAGGCTAGCAAAGATAGGGTGGACACTTTTTCTTTCTAGCTTCCTAGACTAAACTAGTGCCAACTTCTCAAAGCCAGTACAAATATATATTAGGAGATTGCTATTTAAGACAAAAGGAAAGGTAACAAGAGAAAGTAGATCAAGACGAAACGGTAGGAAAGAAAAAAACCCATACGCCATTGCCACGTCCATGTATACCAGTACTAGAATGATTCCACTGCTGGGGGCGCCGCTGCCCTTGTAGCCGGATATCGTTGAGACAGATAGATCCCATGGTGACAATGGGGGCGCTCGATGTCTCAATAGGGTGGGCGGGTGGGTAGCAAAGATCGCGAGCTGTATTGAGCTTGATGATAGCGTGTTCGAACGGATAGGTGGTGAGGAGAAAGCTGTAAGGAGCATGAAGTTCGCAGGCTCAGGAGGATGGGGAGAACTCTTTCGTGTGGTGTCCCACGGCCCACGCGTTGGAGCTATGACCCCGCACTAAGCTAAACCACGGCCATTCCTTTTTCCGACAGCCTCCGTGCTCTCGCTTATCCTCGCAGCTGACATGGAGCTAGCGGCCCAGTTCTTATCATATTAGATGTTATTTCTGGCCGCAAGAGCAATTGCGGAAAAAAAGAGCCTGAGGTCGTGGAGAACGTCTTCCATCTCGGCGCGAGATCTAGGGGCAGTTCCGTATTGACGCCTTAGATCCTTGGTACAGGCTTGGGCGAAGTCGGCAAATTTTGATTCTATAAAACCTTCAGCAGCCTCCCACGGAACCTGATCCCCCCATCCCCCTCCCCCTCCCCTTAATCCTCCTCACCATCCTCCCTATCGTGATCAGCCTCCCTATTATCCCCTCTATCACCCTCCCCGTTATCCTCCCTATACCGCTCCCCTTTATCCCCTCCATCACCCGCTCCCCCAGAACTGCTCAGTCCGCTCGCGCCCGCCGTCAGCTTTGCGCATTCCTCAGGGGTATAAACTTTCCCAAGATGATCCAAAAAGGAAATAAAGAGATAAAATGAAACAAAAGAGAGAAAAAGAAAACGAAAGCGAAAAGTCTGACCAAATGTATCAATGTCAATAAGCCAAAAGAGGAAGAAAAAGAGAAGGAGTTGAGGCGAAAGCTGACAAAAGAGAACCTACAACTCCACCCAGTTCCACTAAAGGAGCCGTCTTCCGCTATGATAAATTCCAAACACGCATAACAAAGGGAAAAAAATCAACTTTTTTTTAATACTATAGTTTATTGACTCCCTCTTGAGCCAGGCGGCGGCGCCTGGAGACTCACAGCTCGCGGCGTTGGTGGCACCGCGCCGAGTGCCAATGCTGGAATTTATAGCAGAGGTTCGACAACGCCCGGTTGTTGAGAGCCCTGCGAACTACCCGGAGGAGTAACGATAACACTAGGATTATTTCCCGTCGCGCCATTTTCTCCATTCACCTCTGGTGCCTTATGTGGAGCCGTGGCGTAACTGCCCGGCCCTCTTCCAGATCCTGGGGCGAGGTCGTGGAGGTCAATTTGTTGCATACAGTGTTTGCATTTGTCTCTAGGTCGTTCGTCGCGGCGGCGGCTTCCTCAGCTTGCTGTTCTCGGAGCTTGGCTTGCCATAGTTCACTGTGCGCCCTGTCACGGAGATCCATGGATTTACGGAGGCGGTGTTTAGAGGTTAGTCTCCAAAAGGCGAACGCATAGATGGCAATCAAGATGGTTTCGACTACGATCTCGATGATAGCGCAAACGAGGACCCAATCCTAGTTTCTTGTTAGTGTCTTAAGGCGAAGGCGAGGAAGTAAGTGAGTATTTTACCTGTTGACGACAAACGAGACGATAGTTGACATCGTCCTGGAAAAGCTTCCGTCTAGTATTGTCCTTGCAAGCCCATCCCCACAAATCCTTCCCCTGAGAACTGTTGCGACTGCCTTGCATGATACCCGCTGCTATAGCCCAAACCACGATGGTGAAGATGAAGGTTCCGACGGCAATGACAGTCCCATAGACGGCAGCCTTCTCAGCCCGATCATGTCAGCTCCGCCAGTAAGAATACATAATATAGAGTGAGATTACCAGCGACACGCAAGCGATGACCAAAACAGTGATTTGTGGCCATTGAGGAGTGCTAATAGCCCAAGGTGGGAGATTGTTACGGGCAGCCTCCCACGGAACCTGATCCCCCATCCCTCTCCCCATCACCCTCCCCATCACCCCCGCCACCACCACCCGCGCCCCCAGAACCGCTCGGTCCACTGACGCCCAGCACCGGATCCAACATCACTACTGGTTTGCTTGGGTACAAGCTCAGGGGTCTTTCAACACATTTTGCCCTACTTTTTTTTGTTTAGGGGGGAGTAGAGAGAGGGCTGGTGTGCGAGTGAGGAATAAGAGTTTTTGTTGTAGTGATGAGGTTTCAGTTGTGTGTGGAGGAGGGAGAGTTTGTGGTTCTTGTGAGGAGTGGGGGAGAGTTCATGGGTTGGGAGCAAACACCTCCATTGCGCGTATGATCCATGCCAAGACTACGGCAGTATTTAAGGACAAAAGTACAGAATAAAAAAATCGGAAAAAATCCACATGGCAACGGTTGCTCCCGGTCAACCACACCAAGTAAATTATTGCTGCAACGGCTATCTCCTACGGTAGATCTAAACCACTTTCACTTCAGATAAGTGAGATAAGTGGGCCACTTTTAGTGCATGTGTAGATATATTTACTAGTCTACAAAATACAAACATGTATTATCTTACTCAATTTATGCTAATAACTGTGATTTAAAGCAAGTTTTGCAAAGCGGAATATTACAAAAAGAACCGCCGTACCGTAAAAATTGGGAAGAACCAGAATACGCTAGCATAGGTAAGAGTGTGCGGCTGGAAGAGAAATTGCTTCAACTGGTAATAATATTTCGCATGATCACCACCCAAGCACAGAATTTCGTCTCTTTCAGCAGTTGAATTTCCTCTAAAGGGGGGTAACGGTTTGCCACACCTTCTTTACCCTTGCTAGCGTATTCTGGTTCTTCCCAATTTATGCGGTATTGTGCACAAGCCCGATGATAGCCTTCGTGCTCACCCAGTTTTCCCTTTGCTCCATCAAAAACCTTATTGTGATATGACCACCCACACCAAAACTCCATTGTCTCTTCTCCTCATATTCACTTGTCAACTCTGCATCACCTCCAGCAGTGACCTCACATCAGCAAAAAAAAATCTCCCTCATGGATTATCTACATATCTCCCTGTACATTCTAGTAATACCACTTCCCTCAGTCCCTCCTGTCTCTCATACATTTACCACCTTCTTGAAAGGTCCAAGAGGGCTTCTGATAGCCCAATACATGCCTTTTACGCCATTTATCTTTCACTTTTGCCCGTGGCCCCTAGCTTACTCCACTAGCCAAGAGGTCTTGCATAACTGACCCTTGTTTTTTTTTGCCAACTTGGGTAAAAGTTCAGATTGGATATACATTATGATAGCTTAATAGGGTATGCTGGCCGTATACCAGATTTGGACTACTCTCATAGGCCTAGGGGCCCAAAGCACAAAGGTGAATACCATATATCTCAATTCTCAAATGATGTAGCTTCTACTGTCCTTGACTATAGCGAGCAGATATTTACAAAGAGTGTAGTAATTCATATGCACAATCTACCAGCATACGCACAAAAATTCATATACCCCAAAATTCATAGGCTCAAATTTTAATACACTCAATTCAAAAGCAGCGTGATTAATGGACTCAAAGATACATATGGAAGTAAAGATATTGAATCACAGAATAGAAGCCATCACGAGCGCTAGACATAACAACTAGGCTAGCTTCTTACATCTTTTATTCATATGCCAGCCTTCCTACTGGTAGTTTTTTTATAAAAGAGTACAAGTCCTGATATAAAGACCTCTGTTATACAAAAGATCAATTTCATCTTCACTTAATGCCATTACAAGCAGAGTCTTCAATGGCTGGCAGCCACCAGGGCCACTCTACCAACGCCGTAAGAAGCCACGCCTTCTTTCTACGATCTCATGAAATCCCTGCACGCGAACAGTCTCCATCCTTATCCCTATTCGCTGTTGAATCTAGTCCATACGTGAGCAAAGGACCAGTAACACCAACTCTAAGGCCACTGATGAGTCTGGCTCGAGCACACTTTTCAAGTAATACAAGATCTGTGCACTCTGATTCAGTCTCGCTACCCCCTAGAAACCAAGATGATACGCGGAATATACATTATCCGGCTGCTACACCCTTGTCTTTGCCAACAACCGATACGAATCTATTTGAGATCTTTCGAAATATTTATCTCTATACCAAAGAATATCATGAGAGTTGGATAGAGTAGTGGCAAGAGACACCAGGGTATATAGCATATACTGCGAAGCATCAGCAAAAAAACAGCCTGCCCCCTGTGCCTCATATCATTGAGTTTTACGTTCTGGCGCATCGTGAGTCCTATAATTGTGATATTGAAAATCCCGTTAGTTTAACCCAAAAAGACGATATTAATTCTATTTTCTGCAAAATTTGAGCAATTTTTATTAAGAACTCAGAGACCTTTTACATACTGAAGTTGATAAATTTGAGTTCATAACATCCAACTTTGTAATGTAAAATGTCTATGAGATGTTGATAAAAGTAGCTCATATTTTTCTAAAATTAAGATTAGTATCTGATCTTTAGGGGTGGGAATCGGAAGCATCATGATTAATCGGGGTCACTCGCGATTACATCAGCAAAAGTTCACATTTGACGCCCATACCTCATGAGGGATAGGGGGTATGGGGGGCCAAATTATAAAACTCAAGTTGTTGTATCTCTCGTCCATGCCCCATAACTCCGGAATAAATCCGGGGTTACGGGGCATTTTTTTTTGTGTCGGTAATTTCGTTGACATGCAACGTTTTCTGGACGCACTTCGTCCTCTTTGAGCCGTTGCACGGTCCATTCGCGCTTGACTCTTCTACCTTAGTTTATCCGGCATTACCTCTCGCGCCAGGAATTGTTCCGTTATGGATTTCTGCCCCACGACTCAATCATGCTTCCCGACAACCCAAACACGCCGTTGTCTGGTCCATTCCAGCTTTGACCTTTCCCCTATAGTTTATCCAGCATTACCTCTCGCACCACGCATTGTTCCCTTGTTGATTCAAACATCCTGTTCTGAATTTCCTATTGACAAACTCTTCGCGACTCCGAACGTCCGAAATGCACCGTTCCCCGTAGTTCTTCTGCTTTCCTAATTCTCGCTTATTTCTCCCCTTCCTCCTTGCCATTGCCCCATGACCTAATCCAGCCCCAATAATTTCTCCGTGTATACAATATCTAAGCGGACGCTATTCGTCGCTTTCGCGACGAGGACTGTCCATTATTTAATGATGCGTGGCCTTGCCCTGGCTTATTCCTTCACTGTTCTCGCCTTCCTGCCTTCTTCATGGCTCTTTGGGACTTTCCCTCGGCCCCAAGCGACTTTCCCCTGATGTCTTTTTTCACAAACTGGGTTGAAGTCTAACTCTAAGTGGCATATTCAAAATAATAATAATAATAATAATAATAAGCTCTTTTATTTGTTTATTTTATTTAAATCTACATTAGTCCCAAATTGGACGTTACTCGTCCCCATTCAACTCCTCTTCAGGAGCCTCAACTGCCTCCCCCGCTTCGGGATCTGAATGATCGTCCTCCACCTCGCTTTCCTCATCGCCTGAAATCTGCAAATCCAAATATCCTGCGGCTTCTCTGTCCTCCAGTGGGGCACGAGACTCCTGATCGGGTATCAATCCACCCTCCTGCAGCATTTTCTTAATACCTTTTTTTGTATCTTCAACGAGTTTATCTCGCACTCCTGGCGGCAGTCTTTGCCAGGTAGCACGCTGTCGAAGATAGACATCTAAATTTTCTAGTGAGTACGATAGGCTTTACAACGGCGGATTTGAACCTTTAAACGAGTCAATACTAACTTTGTGCTGTCAGAGCGGAAAAATCTGGAGGTTGAACAAATGATCCGGAACTCCAAGCCCTCAGAGAATGATACAGACATGCAGTGGTAAGGTATATCAGGACGTCGTTAGTACGATTAAGAAATGATTTATCGGTCCTCCCTCGCATTCTCGAACCCCGGTACCACTTATGAAACAAGAGTTTTGCTATCTCTGGCGCAGAAAAGCGCCAACCACAGTCCAGTCTGGGTAAGCCTTATCTCGTCTCACCGTGGACGATCTGAGTTTACTTACTTGTTGTTTACTTGGGTGGCATGTAAACCGATCATTTTCCAGCAAATAGGCAACTCGCGACTTTATTTCGGCCGGTAGTTTTTGCGAGAAGTCATACAGGTCCTCAATCATGTTCTTGCTCTCTGAAACTAGATGTGACCTGGCGCTAGACTGCCTCGATTTTTAACTAAATGTATCTAATTAGCCGTGATCAGTCTCCAATAGGACGTTCTTCGTCAATTAAAGGACTTACAAAAGTCATTGCCAGCCTTTCCATTACCCTATTTCCCCAACCTAACTTTCTAGCTGCCTTTACCCAATAACCTTCCAGAAGAGTATCGTTTTCGGCAGGCTTTACAAAGGGATTAACAAACCACGTATGATACCGGACCATATTTGCAGCGTTCTCAAAGATTATCCTTGCCTCACCCTGCAATGTATTGCTTTTTGCCGATAGTGTGATAGGGGTCCCGATATTAGACTCTGGAAAGTCTGGATCAGCTATACTATGTCGTGAATGGGACGGCATAATTTCTTCCTCTTCAGGCATATCAGGAATATAGGGTGAGAATTGTGATAAATCGTCTTTGAGATGGCCGGAATGTAATTGTGCTGCCTGCTCTTGTGATGCAAGCCCCTGCGAAGGGCCATTTAGAACCCCCTGTGAAGGGCCATTTAGAACTGGCGTTGGGGTATCCTCCGTACTCTTTCTTATAAGCATGTCAATTGAAAAAATTATTAGATTTACTTACATATCTTAACCGGCTCCTGACACGCCGTGGAAGTGGCTGCGGGAGTGGTTCAGTAGGAAGTCGTTCGTCCCATCGGCGACGTCTAGGAGGAATGTCATCATCATCGTCAACATCTGTAGGTTGCTCTTCCTCAAAATGAACTCGTCGTTGTGTTTCCGGTGCTGGCGTTGAAATATCCGCGAAGGCTACTGGAGGTCTCGACGATGATGCCTGGGCTCGGGGGGCTAGTCCTACTACTCTGGTCAAGAATGGGATATTTAAGTCTTGGGAGAGCTCACATTGGCCTCCAGAAGGCGTGACTGACCTCTGCTCGTATTTCCATTCATGATTGCGCGTTTATATGAAAGAACTAGAGGAGAAAAAGGAATTAGATGTAGAGATAAAAGCTCCGACAGGAATCGAACTCACGGCGTCGTATTGGGGACGAACAGCGTCGTATTGCGGATGAGCAAGCTTTATGTTATTGTTACTACACGGACTCCAAGCTATGACCCAAGGTCCGTGAGAATCATTGGCATGGGCTCGGACTATCCTACAGCCATTTGGCCTCCGAATGTCTCAAAGGCTATGTGCACGGATGGCTCTGAGCCGAATAGAGACTGTCTATTCGGGATTGCCGGGACAGGCTTTCATATGCGGGGCTAGGATGAACATAACTTATCATTTCAAAAGATTGAATTATACATACTAGGATAGGATAAAGGATAAAAGGGACGTTTAGCGTCCCAGAAAAGCTTTCTATTGCACTCAACTAATTCTAAAAATAAAAAGACTGCTAAAAACAATAAAATCTAAGACTTCCGGGTAAAATATAGGAAAGCCAAATGACAGCGCAAGCAGGATTAAGACAACGATTAATAGATAGAAGCAAAGCAGAAGCAAAGAAGCAAAGCCCGTAAAACCAAAGAACAATTACCCAAAGGCTCAAAGAAGACGCAGCCCAGCACAAAACGAGTCCCAGAAAACCCAACAAATGGATAGAAACGAGAGCAAAACAAAGTAAGAAAAAACCCGTGAAACGAAAGAGAGCCTACCCGAAAGACCCAAGAAGACACTACCCAGCACAAACAAGCCCCAACCCCCCCGGCGCCGAACCCATGGATAGAAATGAAAGCAAAACCTAAGAAAGCCAATGAAACAAAAGAAAAAACCACCCAAAAGCCTAAAGAAGACGCTGCCCGGCGCAAACAAACCCTAGGCATTGCCCCCATTGCCCCCATTGCCCCCATTGCCCCATTGACCCCATTGCCCCCATTGCCCCCATTGCCCCCATTGCCCCCATCACCCCCACCCCATCGCCCCAATTACCCCCACCGTTATCATCAGCGCCTTCCTCAATAGCGTCATGTACTGACACCTCACACCCGGGAGGTGGGATCCCCGGGGGAAGAGCCACCATTGGGACATCTTGTCCTGCATATCGGCATAGACGCCGGCCCTTATCTCACTCGAGCACGCGAAATCAGTTCCTGGGAGTGGGTCTGGAACCTAACAACCCTACGATCATTGCTCAGAATTCTCCTCTGCCAGCCGTTGTGGGATCTAGGAAAGGCCCTTCTGCGCCTTGCATGGCGCTCCACATCGTGCTCCTCATCAGAGTCAGATTCTGGCTCAGTGTAGAACTCGGCGACGTCGAATTGGCCGGGGAAGAGATAGTTCCGGCTGTGCCCAACAAGAGGTGTATTGGGACGAACAGGGTCCCCACCATCAGGAGGGGCAACAGCTGCTCGGTGGAGGAAGCAGGCGACAGTAAGGGTGGAGCACTGGGAGAGACGAACCCAGGCATTGACCTGATCGTCATCGATCAACTCCATCTGGTCGGTGCCATCGGGAGTGACATTCAGGCCTAGAATGTCGCGGAGAATTCCAATGAACTGCCGGGGATGCTCGCCGTCCTCTACATACCGACAGGCAGCTTCGCCGAGCTCCTGTAAAGTGTAGTGCCTGAGAACCGCCAGCCAACTCTTGTTTGGCATAGCGTTATTAGCACGGTTTATCCATGGGAGCTGGCAAGCCTGCCCAGGCTCGGTACCTGTGGTTGAAATAAATATTATTCGTACCGGTTTCTCCGTGTGAACGGTCGGTTGGGGAAGAGCAACGGCCCTTTCGTCTCTCGATCCGGATCCAGATGCACCGCCAGCGCCCCCATCTCCCCCTCTTCCTCGGCATCGGAATTAAGTCTGGCATTCCTACGAGACTCAGCTGCCTTCTTCAGGACGTCCATGATGAGAGCATCCAGAGCAACGTGGAAGGCCCGATGTTGGCCGTTCCGGGGGGAGTTGAATTTGGCTCGGAAGCCTCTGAGGGCAATGTGTGCGACGGTCTCCGTCCTATCTTCGTTCCACAAAGTGTCACCACCCTGCGTGCGAGAGGTGATATTCCTCTCGTTGCACTTCTGGAGAATGTATGTGCGAACGGCGCGGTATCTCCTCCCTTCCAGGTTCGTCCCTCACCAGTGAGGTTGAGCTCAGTCCGGAAGACGGCAGTGGTGACATGACCATGACCACGAATCGGAGGCATGCTATTAACCAATTAGATTCTCTGTAAAAAAGACTAAATGGGATGCACAGAAGACTAACCTGAATTCGGCGAGGATGTTCTTGGCGTGCAGAAGAAGACGGGAAATCCCAAAGAAATCTAGCAATAGCGATCAGTAATCATTCCATCTTGGGAAAGGTACAAATGAGACAAACAGAACACTAACTATAGGGGGGATAGCAAGCGAAAACGGGGAGCCGCTAGTGTATCTAGAGAATAGTGGTCAGCTATCGTTTCACATTAAGGCTTTAGAAGAGCTCGTACGAGCCGTGCACAAGTTCATTCAAGAACTTACGCAGCGCTTCATCGTGCCCCAGAAGGAAGTGAGAAAGACCAGGCCTCGGGTTGGTATCTCTAGGAGGCCGAGGAAGAAAGAAAGGGACGAATTGTGGCACAAACTTACTTTTAGGAGGTAGAAGCGATCGAAAAGCTTCGCTTCAATTAAGAGTAAGTTACCGGTATTCTATGGATATCAATCAGTATAGCCTACGAAAGGCCTGAGAACGGCTCATTTCGGACGTTAGGAACCGCGGACGAGACTTACCGGTATAGTTGGTGTGAAATGTAAGTGAGACTGTATGATCGCGGAAAACAGTTCTCGTTTATATATAACGTATCTTTGTGAAGGGAAAAGTTGCTTTTGGAGGACTAAAAAGGACGATGAGAAGCTGTAGATTGATTAGAAGGTAATGAATGAGTGGAGAAGGAAAATCCCAGGGTAGCGAGGGGTTTATATAAGGAAGAGCGTACTATTCAAGCTGTTTGTCGTAGTATCAAGAGTTCTAACAACTCAGACCAGTTTGAAAGAGACTGTTAAACGTCTCAACTTGAACGTAGAACGTCCTTCTGTGCCTGTACAAAAAAGTACAGATGTACAGTTGCCGTGAGGCAAACATGTAACAAGGTAAGCTTGTACACTTGAAAAGGTGGGTTGAACAAACATGAACAAGATTTTCAAGAGTGCTTTAAGGTACAACGATGTAATAGGCAGGCTTGTGACTAGCCCTGCTTTCTTGATGTGGGTTCGGATAAGGAATATTAGGGTATGGTAGATGAGCGCTTGCCATTAGGTTTGGCCCTCTCAAAGTCTGCAATACGCCGAATAAAGCACACTGAGGTTTAGGGTATAATTCACGTTGCTTATCATTTTTTAAAAAGTAATCGTAGATATGTGTTAAGTAAGGTCTTCTCGAGATTTGTAGGAGTCTGTCGTGGCCCTAGGCCGTCGTTCATGTTCATGCCCGCAGGACCTCGAACGCCCTACCTGGATTTAGTCTAAAAGCTAATGTGAAAAGGGAGTTTTGAGCCGCAGAACGTCATTCAAGTACGAGTACTAGTACAATCCTGCTCAGGGGAAGGTGAGACCGACCGGAACAGTTGGCCTTTGAATTACAAACAGGCCACACAACACACCTTGAAAGTTTTTCAAGTTCTCATATTTTTTCTATCCCTTGAAATATCTCGAATTTACTGAACAGACAGTGTGACGACGAATTTCGTCCTATTTGCACCTTTTTGCGTACAATAACATCTATCTATAGCACAGTTCCGGTCAAGAACAAGTTATTCAATTACCACACGCGTTTAAGCACAGTGAGATCAGTCTCGAAAAGTAAGTTTGATTTTCGCGTCTCTTTTGTGCTGTGTATCAAATCTAATTTCTTGTAGAATGGTACAAGAGTCTCAATGCCCGTACTGCAGAAGAAAATACAAGTCAAGTACATGGTACCGGAAGCATATGGAAACAGCGCATTTTGACTTTGTACAGCCTATTTGCGACGAAGAGCGGCATGCACAATCCCCCAGCCTGCCGACTCTGACCTAACCTCCAATCTACTCGGGGAAGAATTTAGTACGGCTGAAACGAATATTGAAGCAATGAGTTCGATCTCTACATAAAGCTGCCGATTGGACGTGGAAAGTCTTAATTATTCAGACACTGAGGAAAGCACACCATTGGTTGGACTACCGATACCGACGACGCACCCCACTGCGGGAAGGTCACTACGGGACGTTGTACAGTCCGAAAGATCTGAAGATGAGATGTGGTCACCATTCAGAAGCAAGAAGGACTTTGAGCTTGCTCGGTGGTTTATTGAAGCAAAGGTACCAAAGGATCAATGGATAGATATTTCAAGAAGACTTGGGGCCTGAGGGCAGTAATATTAACTCGGCTTATCAGCTCCTTGATGCCGTTGATCAGTTGGAATCAGGTATGGGAATGAAGAGCTGGAAAGAGGGGTTTGTATCGTTTAGCGAAGCTGTAATAAATGGACCCTACAATGTCCTATTCTAACCGAAAGTAGGAAATTTCGGACGAGGAAGGACCAGACGAAGCTTCCGTAACACAGAAATTCTTTTTCCGCAATCCATTGATTGTGCTAAATATTTACTTGGTCAAAGATGTTTTGCTCAAGATTTAGTTTACGCCCCTGTGAAGGAATGGAATAGCGAAGAACCACCTCAGAGAGTTTATTCGGAGATGCATACCGCTGATTGGTGGTGGAGACACAGGTAGGTTCAAATACGACTTTCACGGCGCTTCCATACTGTTTACTAGGACACAAAATTAACAGCAGCAAAGGATGAATTACTGGATGGAGCAACACTCGTACCAATCATATGTTCCTCAGACGTTACTTGTTTGACCAATTTCTCGGGAGATAAGAAAGCCTGGCCAATCTACATGACAATTGGAAATATCCTATCGAGTACACGGAATAAACCCTCGAAACATGCAACCGTTCTTTTGGCGCTTTTGCCCGTCCCCCAAAGATGCTGGGCGTAGCAGCAAGAGATGCACGGCAAAGGCAGGTCAACAATGAGATTCTTTGTGATTTGATGGAAGCGATCTTTGCACCAATTGTTGCACTAGGGAACTCCGGACTTGAGGTTGAATGCGCCGATGGAAAGGTCCGATTGTGTTTCTTACGCCTCTCGGCGTGGATTGCGGATCACTTGGAAAATGTAACATTGCACGGTATTCAACAAAATCAGTGCGCTGTCTGTGATGTTCGACCGGAACAGCTAGGGTCCCATTTGAGACGTTCTGCAGCCAGACGAGATTATAGGAAATCCCAACATCTCTTCAACAAATACTGTGAAAACGACCAGCAGGCCAAGCAACAACTAACAGATTGTGGTTTCAAATTGCTTCCTAGCGTCTTTTGGGGGCTTCCGAACGTTCAGCAATCCGACCTGCCCAAACCAGATATTCTCCATGTCGTGTACCTGGGAATATTCGAAACACACCTTATGAAATGGGTTATCGGATTTCTAAAGAAATACAAACGGCTACAAGCATTCGATGCTATCTGGAAGAGTTTAGATGTTTATCCTGGCTATTCCGCGCCGAACAAAGAGTATAGTCGGATCTCTCAGTGGACCGGAAAAGAGATGAAGAATCTGGTTAAAGTGATACTACCATGTTTTGCAGCCTCCCTACGTCGTCCGAGTGCCGCAGAACGTCCCATATTCACCAAAGCTCTAACCTGTGTCCGGTCGATTGTCGACTTTACTCTAATGTCACAATATACAAGCCATACCGATGAGACGATTCAATACCTCGAACAGTTCCTTAAGGCCTTTCATGATCACAAAGTCGTTTTTAAGGAGTACCGAAAGGATAAGTCCACTGCCAGGAAAGTGAGAGAGGTCACAGCCAGAATTCGAGGTGAGCATAGTGAAGTACTTAATCAACACCGCCTTTTGGGGGCTACATTTGCCAAAAGACGTCGCATTGCGGACGAGCAACGTCGCGATTTAGATGGAATTGTTGCAGATATATATGATGAGGATGTAGACTTTAACTTTGTTAAGATACATCTGTTGAGTCACTTCGGGGACCATATACGGCGCTTTGGGAACATTCAAATGTATTCTACCGAGTCGGGTGAAACAAGTCACAAAACAATGATCAAGGAGGGCTATCAGCGGTCAAATAAAAACGATGCAAGCCAACAAATACTACGATCATATTCTAGACTTGACAGCTTCAAAATTCATGAAATGAATATCCAAGCGGATCTATCGCGTCCGATTCGAGACGAAGTACGCGACAAACAGCACAAACGGCAAGTCGGTTCAGTAACTAAACAACCAATGGGTTTCACACCAACCGTGGAAACCATTTCCCAGCTCTACCAGAGTTTGAGAATTTTCCGGACCTTTTAATCGATTATTATCGACGGAAGTCGTCTGTGAGCCAACATTTTGATGTGGATTCGGTTAAACAGTTTCCAGTTGAGATATGTCGGCTTTTACGTGTCCCGGTAGAGAACTTTCAGGACGAGAGAGAGGTCACTTGGCACCTTCTTCGGTGTACCGGAACCCAGCGTTGGAGGTCAACAGGGCAGAGCAGGAATGATTGGGTATGGGTGGATTCGGGTAATAGAAGTATTTATGGAGCACTAAAAGGCTGTTATCCGGCCCGCTTGGTTTCGATAATGAAAGTTCGAGACCCAAGAACGGGTTTAGTAGATAGACTGGTATTAGTAGATAGACTATATGTTGAGAACTCGGGAAGCTCAGCGATATAACGGGACTTGTTACCGTTACTTTGGGGACGGCGAAAGGCCCAAACGGAACAACCGAGATAGTCGTTAGTATCAAACGGATCATGGGCATGGCGCATTTAGTACCCGAGACTAGTGGTACGGATAACAACCGCTGGTATGTAAATAGTAGGATTGATTTAGAAACATTTAATAGAATTTATTGAAAACTTTACAGTAGAAAGAAAGAAACAAAGAATGGTATGAAGGGGACGCGTAGCGGTGCATTTTGAGACACCTAAGGATATCGATGGTGAACTAACCGAGGCGACAAATAGGAGTGGTACAGAAAGGCAAAGCGAATCATGAATGTCAGGAGAAGGACGAGAGAAGGCACAAAAGATACGGGCTTCAGTGAAATAAAACAGATTTGGCACGCATACTTTGGAAACAGAAGGGTGTGTGGGGCCGGTACATGGGTAGAGAGTAGATGTTATGACCTGAAGAACGTCCCCAGGGGACGAAATCCATAACGGAGAAATCAAGGGGAAGAGAGAGAGAGCAAAGTGCGATATGGGACGCTGAGAGAGACGAGGTTGTTCCGGACGCGCACCAGGGGTAGAGAGTGCATGTTATGACGTGAAGAACGTCCCCAGGGGGACGAAATCCATAACGGAGAAATCAAGGGGAAGAGAGAGAGAGCAAAGTGCGATATGGGACGCTGAGAGAGACGAGGTTGTTCCGGACGCCACCAGGGTAGAGAGTGCATGTTATGACGTGAAGAACGTCCCCAGGGGGACGAAATCCATAACGGAGAAATCAAGGGGAAGGGAGAGCGCTAAGGGCGTGATGGGGCGCTGAGACAGGCAAGGTTGTTCCGGACGCGCACAGGTACAAAGCGGACGCACAACAGCCAAAATGGCCTGGATAGAAATGCAAAAAAAAACAGGGGTCAGTTAAGCGAGACCTCCTCGCTAGTGGAGCAAGCTAGGGGCCACCTGCAAAAGAGGACGATAAATGGCGCCGAAGGCATGTATGGGGCTTTCAGAAGGCCTGTTGGGTCTTTAGGAAAGGCGGTAAATGTATGAGGGACAGGAGGGACCGGGGGAGGTGGTATTACTAGCAGATACAGGGAGATATGTAGGTAATACATGAGGGAGAATTTTTTTTGCTGATGTAGCCAAAATGTAAAACTCAACAACATGGCTCACCATGGAGCACAAAATACGGATATCTGTTTTTGCTGATACAAGTATACTAGAAAGAAGAAGATAATAGACAACTCTGATCTTCGAGGAGCAGAGATGTGGAAATACTTGCAACAATACGCAGAGTGTTTAGGCCATGCATTTGGCACGCCTCGAGTGATGTGTATTATATGCAGAAAGATTCTAGCTCATATAAGCTGTACAGGCACAAGCTCAATGCATGACAACAACAGATCCTTAGCTTGTCAAAAATGTAGAAGGTTTCATGGATTTAACACTCAGGCTGGAAGTTCAGGAGGTAGAAATGTTCTTACACTATGGCAAAGTGGTACTAAAACGAGGAATAGACGTAGAATTATTGATTTGGCAATTGTTAGAGGTAGCTGATATCGCCTGTACTATCGGGCTAGACCTTATGTCTTCTAAATGGAGATTGTCTAGGAAGACTCGTAGGTAGAATCCAAAGATTATTCGTAAGGTAATTTAAGTGAAAAAAGTAAAGTGTGATAATAATATTTTTCTAGAGTGGTAACGTTTTATATTGATAAGATATCTTCTCCGGTGCTTGATGCTGTTTGTAAAGCTAGGGAGGCACTTCAATATTTATATTCTGCGTCTGAGTGTTCGTGGGCTACATGTGCTAACCATGCTAACTAAGTAGCTACTAACTATTTTCCTTCTTTTTTGGAAAGTGCGAACACCTTCTGACCCTGACAATTATTCAGTCCTTCGCTTAACATTATGAAGACGTACACTATCATATTACCAAGAGGGTGTGCCAGTACCGTCAGTAATAGGTGAGTACAGAGTACACGCAGCCCGACTAGCTAGTGTAATAATATTCTTCACCGAACCATGCAAGAAGTGGCCAACTCCTAAGGTCGTCAGGCCATTCAATGCTATGGGTTCTGCAACTGCGTATGCATTAGGCTTTGGTATGACTTTGGCTCATAATTGCGCTAATGGCTATTAACGCACAATGCCTCTACCTTACTGACTGGTTCTGAGTGGGACTGTTTGTCTCCACTATGTGTGTTTGGATCCCCTAGCTCATAGGAGAGATTTCGCCTGTGTGTCCACTCTCTTGTTTCCCTCACACCTTTGACTCTGAGGGCCTGTAACCTTATGAGATGTGGACCGATTTGGTCTGAACGACTTGCATAATTTTCGCTAGGTTGTCCTCTCATATATCCTGTGAACAGTATCCGGTTGGACGGACAGCCGCGACGTATATGGTGTTATAGCGAGCGGTCGCTTGGGAGTAAATCCTGAGTGCAAGCGCGACTGTTACAAGTACCTCATGGAACATGGTGTCCCAATGTTGGGGCCGTAGGCGTATGAGTAGGAAAATACGGTCGCGTATTTTGAGGGTCTGTGCTCAGGGGTCTGTACGCTTTGGTTGTCCGTGCGCTGGATTCCAGTACTGTGTACATGGGGCTCCAATATGCCTAACAGCAATACCTGCAGAGTTTAATCAATGCGATTTCAAACAATACTTTCTGAAGGCGTTCCTTGCGACCAATCTTGCCTTTAATTGTGCAAATAACCTTGCCTTTCATTGTGCCTTCAAGTATCTTCACCCAAGCATTGAAATACCTTGCCCAACGACATTAACAAGACATTGGAAAGGGCTTGGTATCTCAATGGTTGACAAAATTAGAATAGGCCTACCAATAGAGGGAAAGATTTCTCTTGCTGCCGATACCTGGACTTCGTCAAACAAACTTCCATTTCTAGCGATTGTACCTTATAGGATATTCGATAGCTGACAGATAGAGGAGGTTCTGATTGGGTTTGAGGAAATAAAGGGGTCTCATACTGGGGCTAATATGGCAGTGATAATTAAGGGGACTCTAGCCAAAAATGAGATTCCGAATAGAATTCTTGGTTTCACTACCGATAGTATAAGTAATAACCGAATGCTCGCTTAAGACTTAAATCAAGCTTGAAGTTTATTATCAGTTGAATAGTCTCAACTTGAAAATCATATTCCCTGTATGGCTCATGTTTTTCAACTTATCCTCGGCGCCTTCATGAGTTCGATTAAGGTTAAATCCAGGGATGGCCATATAACGTCTGGCTTTAAGGCAAATAGAGCATCAAGAATTGCGGTGAGAGCTTGCTAGTAATGATAGTGAACAGGAGACCGAAAACTAGAATAAATTGGAACTGTGGATGATTACTATTCTTGGGTAGATTGGAGGGAGGAAGGTACCGAGACAGCTAATAGTTGTATTTCTGATAATGATGAGTCACACAAGTAGGACACAACATGGTCTTTTGTCGATCAGGATGGCACACCCGTATTTGGACGAGAACCAAGTCCTAGGCTCCCTGATCGTGACTTGATTGAATCTCGATATGCGTACCCTCCACCATTTCATAGTCAAAGTCAAGATGTTGATCCATTGATGGACTCTGAAGAATCCGGTAATGATGAATGAATTTGGGATAGTGCTGTTAACATGTATGTTGGCAGCAGACACAGAGGGAGAAGAAGAATCTGCAGAGGAGGAGCCACAGATTTCAGGAGAATAAATCTGTGATCATGAACATATTCACGAGGGAGATAACCCAGATGTTGGCTATATTGAAGCTTTAGCTGGTCATTAGGAAGAGATTTGTTCTGTGGAAGCCCAGCCGGGGAACACCAATTCACTTCCCCTTATAGGGGACATCCAGAGAAAGAGCGGGACAGATTCTAATGCAGCCGTAAGGGTTAGAACCAGTAAGCGTACTGGAACCGTTGGGAAAGAAAAGAAAAGCTCCTCTTTTATCTACTCATATTTGATGTAAAGTAGTTCTGAACTCAAAGACTGGTGCAGTGAAAGATTAGATGAACCTTCTTACTTTAGGTCAAGCTATTCGGTAGAGGGTATGTTAAATCATACGCACAAAATCATACGACCAAAACAATTATATACTCAGAAAAATCACGCCCAGCATACCACGAAAATGGGAGAAACGCCGCGGTATACCATGATCGAGGAGTGCACAGCCAGTGGTGAAAAAGGTCTATTCCAGTCGTAGCTCCTATTTTATTCTTCATTCCTCCACCGGTTGTAATAATTCCTCGTTCACCACTAGTACTTGATTTCTTCAACCTTTGGTATCATGAGGTAAGCATTGAACTATAGTTCTTACTTTGGACTGTGAAGAACAGAGTTGTAACTCATTCTTTCTCTCCTACCATATACAGGAAAATGGATTATTCTAAAGCTTCAATTCACACTTACACTGGACATCTCAAAGTATAGTAGCCCCTATTTAATTCTTCATTCCTCCCCCAATTGTAATAATTTTTCATTCACCACTACTTTATTTCTTCAACCTTTGGTACTACAAGGAAAGCGTTTAACTGTAGTTCTTGCTTTGGACTGTAAAGAACAGAGTTGTAACTCATTCTTTCTCTCCTACAATATGCACGAAAATGGATTATCCTAAAGCTTCAATGCACACTCCTGCTGGACATCTCCAAGCTCCTGCCTAGATTTCACAAGAAGGAAACAAAGCTTTCAAGCTACCTGGTCCCTCCCCAGCCAATATCCTGCCGCTGAACTTTACCCCTTCTCTCTGTCAACAAGATGAGCAAGTCTCAAAGATGTTATACGACTACAAGCTTACAAGGCGATTACCCTCATAGTTAAAGCTATTAGTAAAGATGAAACGTGAAGCAGAAGCGGTACAGGAGAATGGCCAGTCTATATTTAGACACATATTTGGAAACAATTGTGAGTTCGTCCTGAATAACTTAAATAAAATATTTAATTTACTAATTACTTAGAATAGATTAATAGACAATACGATTAAAGTATTTTTCCAGATTGACTCCCATGGGGAACGCGCTCCTCCAACATCTGGCAAGGCTACTCTCGAGGACACCCAGGCTGTAGGCTCCAGTTTGGAGCTAATCGATATCGGTGATAAGGGATTCTATGTGGCTTTGAATAAAAGCTATGAAAAGAACTTAGTTATGTTTGGTGCTAGGCTGAAGTTGTTTTATGGAGATAAGATCAGAGAATATGTGTAGAAGACAATCAGTTGGAACATCAAGGAATATGCATGAGTGTATCCACCAGCAATTCCGAAGGACACATGTCATAAAGACTAACAAGAATAGCTCCTTTCGAATCCTTACCTCTGTTGGCCACCTTGAGCACAGGCTGGAGTCCATCATTGAGGAATTTGGATAGAGCAGGTACATGCCAAGCTTGGAAGTGTAACTACCAAGGTTGCTAACATGAAAGGTCATATGAAGAAGGCACTCATGCATTTATTTAAGACTATGGGAGTGATAACAAGGGCTCAGAGGATTCTATTGGCTGCCGTCGACTTAGAGTGTGTGCAAGAGTATAAGAAGATACTAGGAAAGTGTTTGGATTATAGGATATCTTTTAAGACTGATGAGCGGGAATGTTTTACACTAAGGGCATGTTTAGTGAATGTGTTTACTGAACCACATGTGGATGGTGGAGATGTGAAAAATAGTTGGGCATCAATGTGTCCCTTATCCAAGTTTGAAGATGGAGATTTTTGTATTACGGAGCTAAAGCGCAGGTTTGTTTATAAGGTAGGCTCTATTAGCCTTCTTGTTAGGGGTAGCCGATAGGGGTTTTACTACCAGGCGAGACCTGTATTTTCTAAACGGAGAATTTCTAGGAAGGGTTATGGATGTAATCCGAGAATTAATTCTAAGGTAATTGATCGATAAAAAGTGAGTTTTGATAATAATATTTTTCTAGAGTAATAACTTTTTATATTGATAAGATGTCTTCTCCAGTGCTTGATCAGAGCTACATCAATCCTTTTGTCATGTATAAATAACTATGATCTGGATGAGAGTTGAACCCGGGACCTTATATAAATTGTACTTGGCTATACCAATAAGGCTACCATACTAGCTAAGTAGCTACTAACTAATATCTAACTATTTGAAAAGTGCGAAACCCTTCTGACCTTGACAATTATCAATTCCTTCGCTTTAAGATTATGAAGACGTACACTATCATATTACCGAGAGGGTGTGTCAGTCCCGTCAGTAATAGGTGAGTGCAGAGTACACGTAGCCCGACCAGCTAGTGTAATAGTATTCTCCACCGAACCATGCAAGAAGTGGCCAACCCCTATAGTTGTCAGGCCATTTAATGCTACTACTCTTTCTGACTGCGTATGCACTAGGCTTCGGTATGACTTTTGCTCGTAATCGCCCCAATGGCCATTAACGCGCAATGCCTCTACCTTACTGACTGGTTCTGAGTGGGACTGTTGGTCTCCACCATGTGCGTTTGGATTACCTAACTCATAAGAGTGATTTCGCTCGCGTGTCCTATAACTTCTGATCCAACCGATGGATCTGCGATTTGAGAATTCCTACATGAAGGTGGAATCTCGGTCTAAGAGTGGACGCTTAAATCACTTGATCACATAAGCCTGATCGCGGTCAAGAGGACTTGTCGCATAGTATGATATCTGTCGGTGATAATAATAACTATGACATGGCTGTGAATCGAAAATGTGACCTTATGAAGAAAGTCATGTGTCTATCATCTTAAGCTAGTGCCGAAGGGGTCTGTACACTTCGGAGGTCCGTGCGCTGGAATCCAGTACTGCATACAAGGGGCTCCAATATGCATAACACTTCTGAAGAGCGAGCAGTATGAGCATTTTACTTTGAAATGAAAGCGACTCTAATACTGTTTAGTGGCTACAGTTCTTGAAGCTGTTAATAAGAAGTTCCTGGATGGTAAAGCATAAAAGTAGTAAAGCCATAAGCCCAAAAACATTAACGGAAAGACTATACACTCGGGATGATAATCGGAATCATACGCCAAAATTATACGCCTAGAATCATACATCCAGAATCATACGCTAAGAATCATACACCTAGAACCATACGCTCAGAACTATACACCTAGAGTCATATGCTAAGAATGGTATGCTCAGAATGGTAGGCTCAGAGAATCATACCCTCAGAATTATATGCTCAGCATTATATGCTCACAATTATGCTCTTGGAGAATCATGGGAATCATATCTTGAAGATTATAGGATTGGAATCATAGACATAAAATGCTTAGAAATAGAATTATACACCTAGAGTGTTACACCCAAGTTAAGTTGATAATACTAGCACTAAAGATAAAGTTAGTATTTGTTACGGGGCCTACGGGCGCTGAAAAACTCTGGGCCCAAAGTCAAATTCTCCGCCTCGCCCTGCCCAATGGCCCGGGTCCGAGCTTTCTACTTTGATTACCCGCCCCTGGCCAGGTCCCCACCCCATTCAAGGCCCTGAACGGCCCTCCGTGGATCAAATTGTCCCTTCCGGGGCCCCACATTTTCTGTAATTCCCCACCGAAGCCTCTATCTTTTTTGTATATTCCTGACCACTGGTCCTCTCATATACAAAAATATTGCCTGTTTCACTGCTTACTAGTAAGGATTCTATATTCACTTTACTGAGAAGGCCGGTCTTGATGTCCCGCCCCTATCTCGTATTTTTCTAGTATTTAAGGTGCTAAACCAGTTGTACCACCCTTTTGTCTACACTCATATGTCCAGAATCATACTCCAAGCATTTTATACTCTGAACCATTGCTTCACATGATACGCTAAGGACCTTAGGCTGAGAACGATTGCCCAGAATAATACGCCAGGAATCATTTGCCCTAGCCATACTAGTACTCCAAGAATCATATATACACCAGAACCATACTCCCAGAACCATTGCACAGCATCATACGCCGAGCATCATACGCCCAAAATTATACTTCCAAAATCATACACCCAAAATCATGGGTCCAAAATCATACGCCTGTAAGTATATACCCATAATCATAAGCCCAAAATCACGGTGCCATTAGTGAGTAACTATGCAGTGTCAATCACCTTCTCAGCTTGAGGTAAGAGGTGATTTGGAAGCATTATTAGAGCTCTATAATATATATTCATACAAGGCTACATGTATGAAGTGGAAGTGATTAAATACCGGGCCCCCTTCAGGAGGGTCCTATATATTAAATGATAGAAAACATTTAAAGAGAAGGTAATTCAGGTTGAAAACAAGAGTTACTTGAAGAACGGAAAGCAAAAGACAATTCCCTGGCGTGCTTAGACCCCACTACTGGGGCTGGCACCCCCAGCTCCCGTCCTGCCACCACCACCCCTGGAGCATGTGCGAACTGAACTTATCCACCCAGTCCCACTACCACTGCCTGCCCGTCTACAAGTCCCACTACTAGTAGTTGTAACTGGTACAGGTTACTGGTTGGTTTTGAGTATCGTTTGATACTCTATATGTTTTATGTTTGGTTTTGACTATTGTTTGATACTCTATATGTTTTATGTTTGGTTTTGAGTATCGTTTGATACTTTATATGTTTTATGTTTGGTTTTGAGTATTGTTTGATACTTTATATGTTGTATGTTTGGTTTCGAGTATCATTTGATACTTTATATGTTTTATATATTGTATCAGGATATCAGTTGATACCTGATTAGTTTTATGTAACGTTTCAAGGCTACCACTTCGGTGCCTTATTGTTATTTGATTACAAGGCTCAGGTAGCCTAAGAAGTATATTTAAGACCTGCTATTCTCTGGACTTAGAGAGAGCAGACTTCGACAGACAGAGTTTTCAATATACTTGGTTGAATACCTACTTCTTCAGTTCGCTTCAAGAATCTTTAGTATTTCAAGTCGGTTTACCAAACACGTACTATTAGGAACAACTTAGTAGTTGCGATATAGTAAGAAGTTTGTTACAACAACCTAGTCCAAGCCTCCGGTACTTAGTTTCGCTAGATAGCGCACTTTGCTATAGAGCTATAGTATCGATACCCTCTCAGAATACAGCACCACCTCATGGGGCCGTTACATTTTTTTAACTTCAACAAGTTATTAAGATTGAAGAACACCAGGAACCTAGCGGGAGCAGCAGGCCCCCCAAGACAGGTCAACAGAAACGGGCTGGAGATACCAAAGGACGATTCATCAAAGCATCTTCCAAAGAACAGTTCTCCATAGACAAAGCAGCTAGACAACTAGCTAGGGATGATGCACAACAAACCCTATCAGAGTCAGCAAGAGAACTAGCGAAGGCAGCGGCTGTAACCCCTGGGGGGTTTCCAGAATCACTATAAAAAGGAACGTCGGGCAAAGCCCCAGCAGTGGCCCTAGATAACAATCCAGGCAGCTCAGACTGCAGTAGCGATACAAACGACAGCCCAGCCAGCATGTCCCAAGGAGGAGGCCCCAGTAACCCTCCACCAGAATCAGCAGCTGAACCAGCAGCCCCAGGCAAACCTAGTATAAAGATTCTAACACCAAAGAAGTTCACGGGTGATGGCGAAGACCTCCATCCTAAGGCTTTTGATCGATGGTGCAAATCTGTACAGCTATATATATGACTCTATAAGGTAGCCCAGAGGACAGAAGGTTCGGGAAACTATTGGATACTCTACACAGACGGACAAGTTCAGGAAGCAGCGTTCCAAGTAGCAGAGCTATTCGGCGAGAACCTCACTAGAGACGAACTAGTTCTATACCTAAAAGAAAGGTTTCAGTATTTTAAAGAAAAGGACAATACCTATAGGAAGTTACATGGGATCAAACAAGTTAAGAACGGATGAACACCGAAGATATCAATCACATCGACAGACTTACTCATGTACAGATCATGATTATTTGAGGAAACTATTAGGGATTATGCATTCATACAGCAATTGTTAAAAAGCATGCATTCGAAGCTACGACAGGATGTCGAGACACAATACTCTGGAGATGAAGGCATTAATGATGTCATTAGTCTAGCAGAACGACTTGACGCAATCAACTATAGTACTGGAGCCTATGGAAAACACCATCATGAGAAGCCATTTAAGGATATGAAAAAGCAAGCACCCAAGAAAACGTTCCGCAAGCCTAATCAACAAGGACCAAAGAAGAAGGGAGCATGTTTCACCTGTGGTGGCGAAGGACATATGGCAAGGGATTGCCCCAGCTCAAAAGACAAAGGCAAGAGCAAATCGAAAGTCAAGAAGGAACCATCCTCCAACATGGTGGAATAAGAAGACAGATATGACGAAGTCTATATCAACTTAATGGAAATAGACAGCTATGCCTCAACCAAAGCCACACGCCCCACTACAATCAAAGCACACCATGATTCGAAGGATCTATGTTTATTAATAGAAAAGAAGGAAGAGTTCTGTTTGACATAGGGACGATTGGCGCAAACCTCATCAGCGCTACCTTCATTACCACCCATGGTATCCAATGCACAGAAATGGAAGCTCCCACCAAAATTCATATGGCCATGAAAGGATCACGATCAGAAAGTCACAAAGAATGTATTGTTGAAATCACAGCAGGAAAACTACAGACTAAGAACAATAAAATGATCATCAGAAACCTAGCGAAGTATGACGCCTCAATAGAAATGTCCTTCCTTCAACAACATAAGGCCATTATCGAGTGCAAAGAACTAGCGATAACCTTGCCCAAGCAGAAGGTAAAGATCAACTGTACCCCTACAAGTGGAATTATTCAGGCGGCAGTAACCAGCACAGAGGATATTATGGCTCAACACTCAGAGGTATTTCCGGAGGTAATTCCAGAAGGACTACCACCACTTAGGAAAATCAACTATCATATTCGTCTGGAAACTGGAGCAGAACAGCGATACCAGCATATATACTCCATTCCAGAATGATGGCTCTCGGACCTAAAAGAGTGGATTAGGGAGAAGAAAGATTAGCAGATCATCAAATGCAAACCAGTCCATGCAGTAGCGCCCATATTCGCTCAGGAAAAGAAAGATAAGATAAGGATGAGACCACTTGTCAACCTCACAGCAAGGAACGAAATTACCATCAAAGATGACGAAACTATTCCCAATCAAAGAGTCATCTTAAACTCGCTAGCAAGAGTGAGGTATAGGAGCAAGATTGACTTGAGCGATGCATATTTCCAAACTAGAGTAGCTCCAGAAGATAGAGATAAAAACGGTTTCAAATCACCTTTTGGATGTTTCATCAGGAAGGTTATACTTCAAGAAGATATGAACGCGTCAGGAACATCCGCAGTCGCCCGTTTCCAGGGGCTCCTATCCCCCAACCAGTGCGGCTCCCTCCCTACCCTCTCCTCCTTCGATGCCTCCACCGCGATGGTCGACTCTGTCCGCACGCTACAAAGGTCCCGCAGGAAAGTTTCCTCACTCTTCTTGGACATCAAAGGTGGCTTCGACAATGTTGATGCCTCCATTCTCTGCTCCCTTCTTCGCAGAAAGATGGTAAATCGTTATTTAATTTCTTGGGTTTTTTCCTTTTTAACAGACAGAAGATGTTGTTTGTTGTTTCAGGGCTCTCCTAAAGTTTTTTCCTCCGTTAGTGTGGGTACCCCTCAAGGGTCCCCTATTTCTCCCTTGTTGTTTGCTATTTATGTTTCTTGTTTACATGTGGCAGTGCCCAGAGGGGTTATTTTGTCCTATGTTGATGATTTTTCCATTACTGTTTCTTCTTCTTCCTACCGTACCAATGTTAGGCTTCTTCAGAGGACCTTTGGTGTTTTGAAAGCCAAAGCCAACGCAGTTAAGGTTGGTTTTTCTATCCCTAAGACAGAACTCATGCATTGGCGCACCCCCCATCAGAGGGATCACCCGAGCGGCCCCAAACCCCCTCCTATTGCCCTGGATGGCCAGGTTTTCTTCCCAGCCACTCAGCTCCGTTGGCTGGGCTACTGGTTCCTACCTAACCTCTCGACTACCGCCCACTTCTCCCGTCGCCTCGCCCTCTCCCAGGCTGCCTTTGCGGCAGTCAGGAGAATGTCGGGCTCAGGTTCTAGAGTCTCGCCCCACCTCTGCCACAAGTTGGCGTACTCGCTTATTTTTCCCATCCTTTCGTATGGGGCCGACCTCTTTGTCCCAACTAAAGGGCTCCTTCACAGGATGGACATTCACTGGCACCACGTTCAGAGATGGGTCACGAACTGTTATAGGGCCACCCCCACCACTATCCTAGCCGCGGAGGCCGCGCTTCCCCCCCTCTCAGTTCTTCTCCCTCACAAACGCCGCATGGCAGCTCTGCGCCTCTGTTGCTCCCCTCCGACCATCAACCCGGCAGCTGCTCGCCTTCACTCGTCCTTTCCTTCGGCCCTTCCCGACCGATACGTAGAGAACCTAAGGGCTCTATGTACGGGCCTCGACCCCAATGTCAGGCCCCTTCTATGGTCTACCCCCGAACGTAAACCTCCAGTCAGAACCCACCTCCCAGTTGATGCCCTTGCTCACCTCATCCTTCCACTCATTGTGGACCTCGCGCCTCTCCCCCTGTTGGGCTCCGCCTTACTGCCGGATCTCCCGTCCCTCCCTCCGAATGCCCTAATGCGGGCCTCCTACTCCTCTCTGCAACGCAAGGCTCGCTCCATGATGTTAGATTCGTGGAAGGCCATTGCCCCGCCACCGGCTTATTACTCGTTTCCCCTCACTACGACTCCACACCCGTTCATGGGCTTAGGCAAATTCACTGCCGGCCGAATTCATCAAATGCGGGCCCAGAAAAGCTTTCTGGCCGCCCACCCCACCTGGTCCCAACCTGATCTCTCCCCCCTCTGCCCCCTCTGTGGAGAGGAAAGCGAGACATTCAGCCATGCCATCCTTCGCTGCGAAGCCAAGAGTATCCCTAGAGCCCGCCACCTCCAAGGCGTGCTCTCCGTCGGGGCTGACTCCCCACTCTGGTCCTCCGCCCAGCTCCTTCTAGGGCTCGCCTCCTACATCAATGAGACGGCTACAAATTTTCCTCCTGCTATGGCCACCTACGAGTTGTCCTCTCCAGTTTCAATGGTTTTTCCTTCTTCCCCGGCTGTAAGGGGTTTTTTCGAGTCATCTCCCTTGCGTCCTGTTTGAACTAGATGTTTTATTTTAGTTCAGTTATTTTTATGCTTTATGATTTTTCTCGCTAAGCTTGTGTTGGTTTTGATTTTACTTTTGGTGAATTCCGTATGTTGGTATCGTGTCGAGTACTTGACACAGTTTGGGGAAGATGTTTTGAGTTTTTACTTTGTTATTGGTTTTGGGATTAAGGTTTTCTTTACGCCATAGCTAGCGCTGCATGCGAGTTCTTGTACCTTAACAATGAATACATGATATAAAAAAAAAAAAAAAAGAACGTGTCAGGAACATACATGCGAATAATGTCTGACCTATTCACTAATTAGATTGGCCAATTTGTGTTGGTTTATATTGACAATATCCTCATATTCTCCGATACAGAGGAGATGCACATGAAATACATTGCGATGGTATGCAACAAACTCAAAGAAGCTCAGTTTTATGCTAGCAGAAAGAAGTCCGAATTCTTTGCATCTAGTATGGATGTGCTGGGTCACATTATAGATGAGGAAGAACTGAAACTGGCACCGGAGAAGATAGTAAAAATCAAAGAATAGACCACACCAGAATCTAAGAAGCAACTCCAGGAGTTCCGCGGAACTGTGAACCATATTAGCCAGTTTATCCGTCACATAGCAACGATTACCGTACCTCTAACTGCCCTTACCGGAACTGAGAAATTTGTGTGGACACCGACTCATGCCCAAGCCATAGAAAACGTTAAGCGAGCTGTTTCACAATACAAGGTTATGAAACCAGTCGAGTACCAATCAACCACACCAATATGGTTAATCACTAACACTTCTGATAGCGGCGTGGGAGCATAGGTAGGACAAGAAGAATCAGCTGATACAGCAAGACCAGCAGCACTAAACAGCTGGAAGTTCTCTAATGCTCAGATGAACTATGGCACTACAGATAAGGAGGCCCTAGCGATTGTGGATGCACTATTGAGATTCCACTACCTCCTGGCAGGAAGCAAGTTTACGATTGTCACAGATTATCAACCCCGGATATACCTAAAGACTAGCAGGACACCCACTAAGAAACAACTCAGATGGAGGGGATTTATCGGACAATTTGATGCCAACATAGTCTACAGGCCAGGACAATGGAACTATTTAGCTGACGCATTATCCTGACTCTATGTTAACGATAAAAGGTATCCTCATACTGCCAAAGACCCAATACAGAAAGACCCTGACAACGAGAAACGCCCTCTTTCTGATAACAAACCTATCACCTTCCACAGCGAGTACCTAACTACAAACATGTCAAACTTCGAAAACCTTCCAGTCTCATACATCGATGACCACTCAGAGTGTGGTAGTGAATGCAAATTTAAGGAATATCAGCAAAATGTTTTCGCTGGTCCTGAAGTAATCTGGTTACCCTTGGTCCCCTTGAACCTCTTGATCCACCACCCAGCACCGAGGTCCAGCCATTTTACTGGGATATTGGGTCCGCGGTCCTGGTCCATGCTTCCCCTGTCCCGGTGATCTGTGGTCCATACTTCCTCGTCCCGGTGATCTCTGGTCCACACTTCCCTTGTCCTGACTATCCCATGTCCTTTCTTTGACTCTTCTATACTCTCTTGCACCTCCCTCTCATACCCCTTCTACTCCCCGGCCTCTGTCTGCCTCAGCCCAGACCCATCCAGGTCTATTGCCCTCGTCCCCCAGTTTACGCTTTTTTGATCTCAATCACCTTCTGTTCCTTGCTCCCCCCCCCCCATGTAACCTGATCCTGTCGCTTCCCCTCCACATGTTCCTCAGACCCTCTTTGCGCGTTCCGTGTCGCCCCTGTCTCTTGCTCATGATCTCCTATCCATTCTGGTTACCTGTGGTCTGCCTCTCGATTCGTCTCGGCAATATCCTGATTGTCCTGGTTCTGCCTCTACCCTCTACTGGTTCTTCTGTAGCTGTCTGACCGTGGACCAGCTCTTTCCTGGTCCGTGTTCTGTCCACCCCTATTTTCACCAGCTTCACACAGCCTTGGCTCTGAGGTCATCTGGGTTCCCTGGGTTCCGCGATCATCATTCTGCTGCACCATATACGCGTCGTACTTAACCCAGTGATTGCATCAGTACACCCTGCTGTTCTCTAAATATATAACCTATAAACAAATACTCATTACCAACGAAAATCCCCCCTGCTAGATCTAACCAATACATAAAGTCTAAGTCTATGTCACTGTGCTCACCATCAACGCCAAGTATAACAAGCATATTAATTACAGTGAGAAACAGGAAAAGCCATTGATCTACAAAATACTGGCGTGGCCAAATTGAAGCTGAAGACTTGGGGGTTGCAACTCCCAAAGTGTCCGGCTTCAATTCGGCCGCACTCGCAGTTCCTCTTCTTCCCCTTCGGACCACGATTCCACTCCAGACCACGATTCCCCTCAAGACCACGATTCCCCTCCGGACCACGATTCTTCTCCCAACCCTTAAACATCTACTCACCGCTGGACTACTATTCACCTCTGGACTACCAGACAGGGTCTGCAGACCATGCTGAAGTATTGTCGTCGCTCTCAATGAGGTCATGCACGTCATCCCCCATCTCATCCTCATACCCTGCAGTCTCGATTCGTTCTGTCTCGTACTGTGACCGGATCTTTTGCACGTGCCTGTCTATCTTTCGGATTGTCGCTTTCTTCCGCGCCTCGGCCATCTAACCCCAGATTGAGTTAGCATAATTGACCGGAGAGGCATATTTCTAGAGGAGTTTCTAGGGGAGCGGCAGTCTGCGGAACTACCTTTTAATATGTTTGATAGTACCTCTTCTAGTAGTCTGTTAACCTATTAGCTGCCTTGTTCTCCCTAAGAAATCACTTACTGAATACTAAACACTGCCTGTGAGAAATCCCCCACCGCTAAGGACTTGTGCCCAGTATCTTCGTAGTCTATTAGGGCGCAGTGAAGAGCAGTGCACATGAGAAGAACAGTGGGCCAACGCAGAGGGCTGAAGTACTTCTGCGTATACGGCTTGCAGCCCAGACTGCGCTCGTTGGCGAAAAAGTAGGCACGCACTAGTTTTACTATCTCCTCTACCGTAAACCAGCTAGTCTGAGGACCAGCTCCAAGATCCACCGTCTGGCTAAGAAACGAATCATCCTTGAGAAGGTTATTCACCATGGTCCGGCACTCAACTGGGTCCGCGATCGGCAACTTATACCACTCCACCACCATTTTCCGTGCTTCTGAAACTAGATACCCACGACAAGCTGATACACGACATTTCAGCTTATGCAACTTTTAGCCGCTAAATTGTGATTCTCATTCTTGGTTGAGTTAGGGGACTTACGATCTCCAATGAGACTGCATCAGGAAGAAGCGATGGTGCCTGTTCCGTGGGCCGCTGATTCCCTGAGAGGTAGTATTCTTCTTTTTCCCGCTTTCTCTGATCCAATGCCAGTGCCCAAGCCCTCTCGATCATATTCCCCATTACAGCCGCGGAAGGCCATGGCTGGCCTGTATAGACCTCTGCTTGTAAATAAAATTTCGCAGCATCATAAACAAGAATATTATCTGGGGGGATAAACTCTTGTTTCCAGAACTTGCGTGGTAGCTTGCCCTCAGATGTGGCACTCGCGGAGTCCGATGGAGTCTGCGGTTCAAATGTTGAGGATGTATATTCGAGAGAGCGGGGTTGTTGCCAAGCCAGCTCAGTCCGCAGCCTCTTGTGGAGGTCGTTCTGCGTTCCAGATTGCTGCCCCGAGCCTGTAGACCGCCGGTTCTCAGTTGGTGAATGTCTTCTAACAAGGGGTCTCCCGTGGCTGTTTGCAGGGACCTCAGGGTTTGTGTGAGTCCGCTTGCGAGGGCGTGTTTCCACCACATCGGACTCAGAGGAGAGATCTACGTCAATTACGACGCTTGAAGGTTCAGATAGACCGGGTATAACCTGTGCGTCTTGCTGCTCTATTTCGGTAGCGTAAAGTTCAGTGGATAGAAGCCTCCCAAACTACGTAGGGTACTTTACCAGTAGAGAATTCAGCATTGTATTCCTCTTCGGCGTCTTCATCATTAGATTCGCCATCTGAACGACGAGGAATATGCTCGGGTTCAGAACAACGAAGGGATATGCTCAGGTTCGGAACGGAGAGGGGGATGCGCAGGTTCAGAATAACGAGCGGGATGCTCGGGTGAATAGGCACGCCTGGTCCGTTCCTGTCGCCTGCCAACATGCTGAGAACCAGAAGAGCGAGAAGCTCGAATTTGGGTTAGATTGGTCTGGGTATCCTCACCTGCACGCGGCATGCCTTTAGTTGTCCGGATAGGCGTATGAGGTAAAGAGTGAAGTGCAAAGTGCGAGGTATGGGCCGGAAGATATAGGCAGGTTGTGGGGTCCATGGGTGACAGAACTCGACAAGGTATTCGGGTGCCTGTACCTCTTCAAACAAATACGTGACATGTAGATAATATTTGGTAGGCCCTTTCCGATGGAAGTCTCAAGACCGATTTCGCTCAAGAGCGATCTTATGGTGGAATAGTGCGCTGGGTTCGCTAGAGCTGAAAGAAGCATTAGCACATGGTCCCCAATTCGGACTCGGCCAAGGATATTTCAAGTCCTGAGGAAAGTTCAAAAACGCGGTCTGTGACACGGGTCTGCGTCGCCTAGCATCTCAAGCAGCATGAAATCGCTTCTCGGTGTAGGGTGTCTTGTGCTTGCCTAATTCTCACAGTTAACTCAACTAAGTCCGCAGATGTAGAATTAAAATTTTGTTATAGCTACAGAGACAGCATTCGAAAAGAAGAGAAAGATAGGAATCTCGCGGAGCTAATTAGACCACCATTAACATCTAATCGAATGCAAACCCTTGACCCGAGACCGATGAAATGCAAACCCAAAGATAAATGGAAAAAAAACACTCTACCGCTACGCACTGACCTCGTAAACTCTAAATCTAATGCTCTATCAGACGCGGACCCAAGACAAAAGAAACAAACCACCATCTATGCTGCAGACCGAAAATAAATGCTAACCCGGTACAAAACTAAAGAAAAACGACAAAATGAAACAAACCAACGCGCTCCCGCGGATGGAAGCCTAGCAACAAGAGCCTTCAAACGCGGACCCCAAAACAAAAGGAAACCACCATGTACTATAGCGTGCTGTAGATAGGAAAGAAATGCTCACAACCCAAGTAGAAATGAAAAAAACAGACAAAAGAAACAACCGAATACTGGAGACAAGAGCCTTTGACCGGGAAATCCAGAATTCATATTAGTAGCGGTAAGTCTGGCGAGGGTTAGAAGGACGAGCCCCAGGGGGACTGAGACTGCCATCATAATCACTTCCCTGGATTCCAAACCAGATTCTAAAAGAATGGAAGCACCATCACCACCCTGATTGCGAGAACGACCGGGAGCGCTATCATCACTTCCCTTGGCTCCGGAAGGATCAGGAGTACCATCATCACCACCCTGAGTGCCAGAAGCACCGGGAACAGCAGCACTGGCTTGTGTAGCAGACTGTGCCTCAACCTCACGGATCCTAGTTGCCCTAGCGTCCATTAACTCCATATAGGAGAATTTCTGCCCAATAATCCGTGCATGATCCGTGCCTCAAACTTTCTACGGCTCTGGTGAAGTTCTTCGGCCCTATCATCTACCCCTCCCTCACAATGTAGGATCCATGCCTTTGGGGTCCGCCTTTGGCTGATATGGTGAATCCGCGCAACTGCTTGACATTGCTCATTCAGGTTCCAGAACTTTTGCAAGATTAGGACATGGTTCGCTGCAACTAGGTTCAGCCCAGTGCCACTGAGGGCTGGAGTGAGGATCAGCGCCGCCGGTCTATCGACTGATGCAAACTCTTGTAGTAGCCTATCCTGGTCTCTCGAGAAAAGCCCAGAGTGATAAAAGATGGAGTGAATACCGGTACGAAAGGTCCGGAGGAACCAATTGACATAAGATGCTTGACCTGGCAACGGGGCAAAAATCACCACCTTATTCGGTACCCCTCCTTCAGGTGTGCCCAACAACTGCGGAACGAAAACATCCGAAAGCCATCTGAACACAGGCCCGCTGCGGAAGTCATTGCGATCCCAGTTTTGGCGATAGGGGACTCCTCCATCTGGAAGCTCCGAGTCATCTGAGCTCACATTGTTGTCCGGAAGGTCCATGGTGAGGCACGCAAGAGCCATTCATGCAGAACGGTCTGGATAGCATTCCACTTGTCGCCCTTGGCATCCTCAATCCAATCATCCATTGCGGATACCTCATCGTCAGTGTATTGCAGGCGTACATTGTGCTGAACGAGCTCGGGAATGCGGACTAGGGGCTCCCCGTTTGAGTTTTTAGTCTCCCCCCAGCGCCGGATGGTCCACGGCCACGCAATATCCTTGATCCGCTCATATGCCTCCTCCAATGTAATATCTTCATGCTTCGCCTCTGCTACTACTAGGTTAAGTGGACGAGGACCGTGGTTTTCCATCTTATCCTCATCTGTGACCGGAGCGAACAGCCACTCGGTCTGCACAATCCAATCACCCACTGTATGGTGCATTGGGGTACCTGTGAGCTGGATCCTGCAAGGAACATCAATTTTCATTAGGGAGTTGAAGGTCTGTGTTGCTCAGGATTGCACCATATGGGATTCATCGAAGATCCCAACCCCCCACTGGCAGCCCTCGAGGCGCTCAGGATTACCATAGCGGGCTTGGTAGGCACTATAGGATATAAGATGGATGACTCTACCCCGCCTGGGGTCATCAGGACTGAGGTTGAGTTCATTGTGACTAAGCCGGCGTTGAGAATAGAGATTGATTAGGTCGAGCCCAGTCCGGGGACTCAAACTCTGGACTGCTCGCTCCCAGGCAGGGATAAGGTTAGCGGGGACGATGATGATGGACGGTCGTCTGTATATATCACTCTCGGTGCTAGATCCGCGGAACTTGTTCCAATTGCGCCACCGTTTTCCCATCTAAGCATGGCAAGGGTCTGCCTGCTCCAGCCTGATTAACGATATACTTGAGGTAGAGTAGTGTGGCGAGCGCGCAATGAGTCTTCCCCAACCCCATATCATCCGTGATCAGTGCCACAGGGGGACAGTCCACGAGGATATGCTTCACAATAAATCACACACCCCAGACCTGATGGGGAAGGAACCGTCCATGGGGCATTCCCGGGATTCTGAGCATGCGGGGCCCAATATCACCTTGGACTGGGGTGAGGAGTTCTGCTCCCAACGTTTTCACGGCATCTTCAAAGCATTGGTGCTCAAAATCATTATTGAGCTAGTCACCACAGAGCCCGAGAAGCGCTCCATCGCTAGTGGAAGTAGGATCCGCGGCGGCAGTTGCCGTTGCATTATCGTCAGCATCCAAGGCGTTGTTTTCCCTAATATGTCGGGAGATCAACCTATCGGTTCCATTGAGGACTATCGTGTCAAGTAGGGAAGATGGTATTTCCGGAGGCACTCTATCTGCAAATTGTGGAAAAGTAAATTAGCTGGTAAATTCTCAAAGTTTGGCAGTACATTAGACCATCACATACTTGGGCGACGATGCAACTCACTATCATCATCATTACCATCATCACCATCACCATCGCCATCATTACTATCATCATCATCATCATCATCATCATCATTACCTTGGTCTGAGCCCCCACCACTGGCGTTGTCTCCAGCCTCTGTAGCCCTCTCCTTACCTTTGCTCCTGTTCTGCCTGGACGAACCTGAAGGCTGAGAAGGCCCTTCCCCATTATCTTCTAGCCCCTCGTCCCCTGGGGGATTTTCGCTTCCCGGCTCCCGCTCATTCTCGTCCTCACCGGTAGCGTCCGGCATAATCTCTTCCTCGGCCCCATAATCCTCATCATCCTCTGCAGCTATGGCTACCACTAAAAGACCGGCGTAGGATTCCGTGTTAGGGCGGTTACCTTGGGGCATCATCAATGCCGCACTCCATGATCCTTGGTCCGAGATACCCAATTCCACTCTTCCACCCTGCTCCACGCCGGGAAAGAGATCCAAGTACTTATCATTTCGTAGTGTAATAGTCGTCTTGAGCAGCATGGGCTTTGTTCTAAGTTGTGGGGCTTTTTGGCGGGTCCAAAGTACAAGGTCGGGAAACTCGTGGACGCTAGCGTAGGTTGTAGAGTGGATTTGGTTACTGTCAGGACCGCGGAAGGAAACACTGAAAGAGTTGAACCCCAACTCCGGAAGCTCCACCTGTCTCTGTTGCTTTGCAGGTGGTCTAGATGGGCATTTAGGAACCTCACCATTATCATCAAACCTTGCCCGCTTCCTGGTAGCCAATGCACTCCTGTTGGCCAAGGGGCTACTGGCTGAAGTTAATTATTGGAGACAAGATCGAAGAGCATGTGGCGAAGGGAATGGGTTGGAACATCGAGGAATATGCATCAGTGAATCCACCAGTAATTCTGAAGGACACACTGCATAAAGACTACGAAGAATGGCTGCTTTCAAATCCACCTCTCTGTTGGCCACCTTGGGCATAGGCTGGGGTCTATCACTGGGGAATTTGGATAGAGCAGGCACATGCCAAGCTTTGAAGTGTAACTACCAAGGATACTAATGTGAAAGGTCATATGAAGAAGGCACTCTTACCTTTATTTAAGGCCATGGGGGCGATAACAAGGGCTCAGAGTATTCTATTAGCTGCAATTGATTTAGAGTGTTTGCAAGAGTATGAGAAGATACTAGGAAAGTGTTTAGATTATGGACATCTTTTGACACTGATGAGGAGGAATGTTTTAAACTGCGGGCATGTTTAGTGAATGTGTTTACTGAACCACATGTGGATGGTGAAGATGTGAAAATTGGTTGGGCATCAATGTGTCCCTTAGGCGAGTTTGAAGATGGAGATTTTTGTATTACAGAGCTAAAGCGCAGATTTGTTTATAAGGTAGGCTCTATTAGCTTTCTGAAAAGCGAGCAGTATGAGCATTTTGCTTTGAAATGGAAGGGGCACCGGTACTGTTTAGTGGCCACAGTTCATGAACCTTTTAAGAAGGAGTTCCTGTATGGTAAATCATAAAAGTAGTAAAGCCATACGCACAAACCATAAACAGAAAGTCCATACACTCGGGATGATACTACGAATCATATACCTAGAATCATATGCCCAAAATCATATACCCAGAATCATACGCCAAGAATCATACGCCCAGAACCATACGCTCAGAGCCATATGCCTAGAGTCCTACGCTAAGAATCATATGCTCAGAATGGTACGCTCAGAGAATCATACCCTCAGAATTATATCCTCAGAATTATATGCTCACGATCATACTCTTGGAGAATCATGGGAATCATATCTTGGAGATCATAGGGTTAGGATCATATACATAAAATGCATAGGAATAGAATTATACACTTAGAGTGGTACGCCCAAGTTATGTTAATAATACTACTACTAAATATAAAGTTTTGTATCCTTAGTTCATAATATATACAAGTATGATAGTCTGATCGGGATTCAATAATACAATATATAGGGGTTTTGGGCAAGCATATTAGTGGTTACATAATATCACTCGAGGAGAAATATGTGGCCCCGTACAGGGTAAAGGATGGGATAATAGAACGGGGCCCGTCTAGTCAATCAATGGGGAAAGGAAATCCCCGCCCCGCCTCATAACGAACACTATATATGACAGGTGTAATCTATATAAAAAAATGAAGCTGAGAATCATTATCATGATGACGATAAAGAATAGTAGCTAGATGTAAGTGTCGAAATTGAAAGCAGTATAAGAAGTAAATCTAATTTTAGGATTCTAGTTACATTTGAGCTCTATTCTTTCGATAGGAGACAAAATGTTGTCCAAACAGCCAGGACCTACTACATCTATAGCCAAACGCAGGCGAATTGTCGGACTTGCGAACCTGGATAGTAATCAGCAGGTTTCCTTGAAGGAGATAGCAAATGAAACTAATGTTCCGCTCTCTACTTGTTTTGATATCATCTGTTTTTCTACCATTCACATCTCTGAGACCAATATTCCTGACCCCTGCTCTGGAGAAAACCTTCATCCAAGACCTACTGCGACCAAGGGTGAGAATCAAGCACTGTCAGTTGAGGAGAAGACAAGAATTATTACGAGTGTCTCGCAGGATGCCATGCATTGCCGTAAGCCACTCCATGAGCTAGTGAGTGAATCGGAATTGCAAATTTACAATAAAATGCTCACAAATATTTTATCCGCTGATGGTACCGCCACTGCCCTATACAGAAGCCCTTCTTGACTGCCAATGCCAAAGCTGCCCGTCTTGCCTGGGCAATCAAGTACTGTCTTTTCAATTTCAAAAAAGTTGTCTTTACAGATGAGTCAATGTTTGAACCTAGTTCCCTTGGTTCAGCACATGCAAAGGGTGTTTTGTGGAGAGCGGGTGAGCGATATCTTCTCCAGAATGTAGATAAGCAGTTTCCAAATGGGCAAGCTGCAATGTTCTGAGGAGGGATTATGTATGGATATGGCAGATTCCATCTTTCTTATTACTTCTTTCAAACTCCAGTTGAAACAGCTGTCGAGAGGCAGGCGGCTATTGACCACCAGGAACAAGAATTTATTCTAGAAACAGAAGACTACTACTACTTCACTACTCTAGGAAAAGAGCATACGATACCAGTTACAAAGACTTGAAGCACTAAGCTGAAAGAAGAAATTGACTGGTATGTATACTGGGAGCGCATTCTTCGGGCAAAGATTTTTCCCTTCTTGTTTCATGAAATGACTTCACGACAGAAATTACTGTACTTTCTAGAGAATCATCAGCAAAAATATTACCTTTCGTCCTGGGCAAGTGACACACAGGATGCACAAGATGCCCAAAACGTAAACTATCATTCAGGATGCAGGCTAATGCCAAGCTCACGTCAGGAAGGAACCGTCCACCGACCCAAACTCTTCAGGATGCTCATAACGCAAGAGTTATATTCCAGAAGAGCTCTGATTCACAATTTCATCTTCTGAAAGCCATCAGATCTAGCACCTAATCTTTCTGAAGTGTTCCTGAAGCCTTCAGATATATGACTATCTCTTCCGGTAGCCAAGGGTTCTCCCTTTACCTGCCTCCGACCCAGGTCACAATACTTGCTTTTCTAAAGTCCTCTTACTAAATAGTCTTCTATTCTATGTCCAATTCTACTAGTACTTATTTATATACAAGCACTTATTTATATACAAGCCCGCCCCCACCCCCCAAATCTCATCCGGATAACCCATTCCAAGCAGACACCAATATCATGTGCTTTGATCACGTAGAGATGAACCTTATACTGTTGTGTAGCTAGAGATGGGGCCAACAAGCTTCAGCAAACAGAATTGGAATCCGTCCTCTGGTTAGGGAGTTATTGGCCATCAAGTAAAGAATCTGCCAGCTTAATACCTAACACCCCCTCCACAGAGGACAGCAACTTCATCAGTTTTGACCGCGTAGGGATGAACCTTATACTGTTAGGTAGCTAAAGATAGGCTCAACAACCTCGAGGAAACAGAATTGGAATCCGTCTTGCGGTTGTGGAAACATCTGCTATCAAGTTAAAATCTGCCAGCATTGAACCTAATACCCCCTCCAGGGAGGGCAGCAACCTCATCAGTTTTGATCACGTATGGACAAACAATATACCGTTGTGTAGCTGGTGTTGAGCCCAACAACCTCCAAGAAACAGAATTGGAATCTGTCCAGTGGTTGTAGAGCTATCAGCCATCGAGTAAAGGTCAGCCAGCTTAATACCTAATATTCACTTCCACAGTAGTCAGTAGCTTTCTGAGTTTCTATGCGACAGGGACGAACATTATACTGTTATGAAGCTAGCGACGAGCCCAACAATCTCCAGTAAAGAAAATTGGAATCTGTGGAGTGGTTAAGGAGTTATCAGCCATCGAGTAAAAATCCGCCAACTTAATACCTAATACCCCCTTCTATAGAAGTCAGTAACTTCCTGAGTCTTCATGCGATAGGGACGAACCTTATACTGTTGTGAAGCCAGCGACAAGCCCAACAATCTCCAGCAAACATGATTGGAATCCGTCAAGTGGTTGAGGAGTAATCAGCCATCGCGTTTTGAAATCGCCAGCCCTGTATCTCTATCAATAATTGTCAGGGAGGGATGAATTCTATACCAGTGCGCAGCTGGCATCGAGCCTAGTATGATGCAAGTATCAGATTTATAATCTGTGATGTGGTGGTTGGGGGGTCTTCAGGGCTAGCGTGAGGTCGGTGTTGTGAATATTCAGGGTGGAGTGTGATGTGAGAAAAGTGTTGTAACGGAATCTACTAAGTATCTCTATCATTCACTATACTAACATTGGATATTACCTATTTGGGATCTTCTAGTAACGCACATTTCCACCTTCTACCTTCCTTATTGTTATAGTTTTCTATTGGGTAATACTTTCCTTTACTCACTTATTTGCACCCTTTTCCCCTGTACCCAATTAGGATACTCTACACTTTTCTACTATCTATTACTGGATTAGTACATCAGTAGTGATCTATTGTTTGTTTGATTCCATTACTTGTTTTGTTAGTTATATCCTGTCGCCTCTATGACCTTGTTTAGGACTTAGAAGTTTTGCTACACATGTAGCTTTGCATTTTGCTATTCGCCCTTTGGACAGGATATTTGGTTATGTTTTATTTTTTATTTAAAGAGCTCGAGATCCACTAAGGATTCGAACTCTCAAGCCTTACAGGAACGCTCTTCTTTAAAATACTACAAGTTGAACAGTTACTCCATTAGTCTCTCATCTTTCTTATATCTCTTTCAGAGATTCCATCGACCCTTCCCCCTCCTGTCCTTCAGTCTCGCTGGATCTCCCTCTGGGAATCTTACGATACTTAGGAGCAGGTTACAAGTGTGGAGTCACATCGCGTCAAAGCTAAGTGCCGAGAAACCACCATGAAATAGAGAGTGTCCTAGCTATCACTCACTTTCAGAGTTGAGTGAACTGGCATTTTCACTCTCTGCAAGATCAAGTTCTGAAAATAGAATACCTTATTGGCATTAGCGCAAAATTAAGATTAAGAGTAAGGTGGCTTTCTCACCAAGCGCCCACACTAACCTGATTCTCTTTGACCAAATTACCCTTTTTCTTAGTATGAGAGGAGGCTGAAAAGGCCTCCAGAAGTCGGGTACTGACTAGGGGGTACTCTGCAAACAGGGTAGCTCAGTGGTTTATCCAGATGCACCATGGTGTTGAGTAGTATGTCCAGAAGTACAAGAGATAACCTAGTGTGGTACCCTACCTCAGGACGCACTTTGGTGTGGCAACTTGCTTCCAGAGGCTCGGAACGCACAGGATGCAAATCTTGCGCCACTTACGTCTGGATGCAAGGCTGATGCACCGGACACAACTGAATTTTTTGCTGAATGTGGGGCCCTCTCACACTTGAAGGACTACAACATCACAGAAGTCTTAGATAATGGCTTCAAACAAATCCTCTTCCTCCTTGTTCACCAGATTTGAACACTATCGAGGTGGTTTGGGGCCCTATTAAAGGGCGAATCAAGTCACGAATTGGATGGAACTATCAGGATGGTGCCATACAGGCCATTGTTATCGATGAATGGCGGCATTTATCACTTGAATATCTTAATAATCTTATTTTGTCTATACTCCACTAGCTTGCTGCTGTTATTGCAGCTGAAGGAGAAAATGATTTTTCTGGGTAAACTTCATTCAATTACTTACTTACTTACTCACTTACTTACTGCCTTGCTTATTTACTTACTACTTTCTTTATTCCTTTATTAATTTGATTCTTTGATTCTTTATTCTTTCCTTCCTTCATTTATTAATTCCTTCTTCCATTCGTTTATTTGTTTGTTTGTTTATTCCTTCCTTTCTTCCTTTTTTTCTTCCTTCCTTTAGTCCTTTAGTCATTCTTTTCTCTTCCTCTTCCTTTATTCGTTTATTAGTTTATTTATTTATTTATTTATTTGTTCATTCATTCATTTGTGCATTTGTTTATTTGTTTATTTGTTTATTTGTTTATTTGTTTATTTGTTTATTTGTTTATTTGTTTATTTGTTTATTTGTTTATTTGTTTATTTGTTTATTTGTTTATTTGTTTATTTGTTTATTTGTTTATTTGTTTATTTGTTCTTTCCTCTCTTTCTTTCTTTCTTTCTTTCTTGCTTTCTTTTTTTCTTTCTTGCTTTCTTTCTTTCTTTCTTCATTCACTTTTTTGTTTGTTTTTTTGTTTGTTTTTTTGTTCCTTTCTTCGTTTATTTTTTGTTCATTTCTTTATTTGTTTCTTCACTTTTTTTCTTCACTTTTTTTCTTGGTTTGTTTATTTCTTTATTCTTTCCCTCATTGATTCCTTCTTTCTTTTTTTTAGCTTTTGGTTTATTTTTTCATTCATTCATTCACTCATTCGTCCATTTGCTTATTCTTTTATTACTTCATTCATTTTCTACTCTATTTATTTATTTCTATTTATTTATATATTTATTTAATCGCTCATTTGCTTGATTGCTGTTAAGAAGTATTAGAACTTATAGCTGATGGGTGGAGAGAGCAGTATCACGGATTCCTGTGATGTGATATATCTTAATAGAACAAACAAGATGTATTGCTAGACAGACTGAAGAGACAGAGTAAAAGAAAGAGCAAGAGAAGAATGTAAATAGGCATATAGTATTGAGTGTAAGTAAAACAGTAAGAAAGATCCCTTACCCTGTATTCATGGCCAGCGCTAGATACTAATACTAGCCTATTTGGGTAAACGTGATAGGAAAAGCGTTGTGCTTCAAAAGTGGTGTAGTGCTCAGAATACCGCGACATGAGTACTGTTTAGCATTGCCATGATGGAAATGAGAGTGGCCGTGTAGATTTGCTACCGGGTACTAAAATAGGGCAATGTTCAACATTTTAAACCAAATTGGTTGTGATGCGACCCCGGAAAAATAACCCTGTCAGCTGAGAACTGAGCACGCTACGCAGCCATGATTTTCGGCCACAGGGTAAGGGATAAGACGTTTGATGTGCTGACAATACGGGATTCAAGTAATAGCAACAACTACTAGCCATATTCAGCTATAGAACTAATATCTAATAATACCTAATTCCGAATACGCGATGAAAATGGAAGTTGCGACCCCGGCAAAATAACCCTGTCAGCTGAGAACTGAACACGCTACGCAGCCATGAATTTCGGCCACAGGGTAAGGGATAACTGAAAGCAGTGCAGGATCGTTCTTCATAATGTCGGCCCATCCTCAAAACTCTGGTTTGTTCCACACCATGTATGCTGCTAGCGCTAGCTTAAAACGTTCCCTCCGAGGGCGATTTCTCCTCTGAGTCCGGCGAAAACTTGATATTTTCAAACCGACAATTCCCAACACTAGCTTCACCTTCCCAAAAACACTTTACTCTAAATCATTCTATCTACTAGGCAATTACGGAGGTACAGCCCATAAGTATGGTATATTTTACTAGCAGGGGTGTTTGTGCTAGCAGGGGTGAAGAGGCGAATTGGGTAGCTACTATACCCAATTCGTTCCGCTTATACCTAATTCGTTACCCTTTCCTAATGCTAGGCCAACACCCCTGCTAGTAAAATATACAATACTTATGGGCGGTACCTCCGTATGTACTCGAGTACTGTAAAAAAAGGAAAAAGAAAGAACCATCACAAGATCCTATCTAACTTAAACCCCCGGAACCCCTTTCAAAAAGAAAAAGCTCTAGCCATCAAGCTTTTTCCCGTTTAGTTCCGTCTTGTCTTTTTCCTTCCTCTCTTAAACTCTTTTCTCTACCTGCTTCCTGGCACTCTTCTCTTCTCCCATCGATGCGAATTTCACTTCGTAGGGTAATTTATACAGTAACTCGTCTCATTTGAGGACTCTAACTTGACCGGAGTGCCGGTAATGGATTCTTGGTTCAGGCATGAGGAATATATCCTCGAAGCTCCGGAGTTGAGCCTTTTTTATTTTAAACTCCTACTATACAGTTGTTTGGCGGTGATCTTGGGCCTCTACTCTTTCCCTCTTGAATATCCTGGTCGATGGGGCTGGCCTTTGATGAAAGTCCGACAAGTTTTACAGTTTTTTTATTTATTCCACTAACTTTATTTATTTTATTTTTACCCGGGTAGCGTATCTAGAATGGCCTTGATACAATTACCTATCAAATCAGCAAAACGAGCTGAACACCCCACAGTAAACCCCATTACGTCCCCTTCGTGATATCGGAGACACCGCAAATCTAATACAAGTGGGTTTACTATAATATTATAATGCAACCCCACTCAAATACCACATCCCAGCAACATTCCACAGCCGATCAAAAATATGCAAAGTCATACAAAATCACTCTCATTAATCCTCGCTCACATCAACCGACAGTTCACCAATCGAATTACCCAAATGTGAACAAACGACCACGATAATATACCATTCAACCCCAATCGATCACTCCTCATTTCCCTCCCCTTCCTCTTCTTCTGGCTTATCCCCCTCCCCACTAGCACTAGCACTAGCAACCTCAAAAACCTCACAAACACCTCCCTTAACAACCCCCAAAATCTTCTCAATCTCCCCTTCCAATGCCTCCTTCCTTGTCACCAACTCGGGAAATCTCCGTAGCACTCTTCTCTGCCGTTCCTTTTGCCGCCTTCTCTCCTTCTCCAACGCTTCCTGGTCTTCCGCACGGGCCTTAGATATCGAGGATGTGAACGAGGAGTGGATTCTCCCGCGGTGACGATTTTACGGGTTTTAGTCTAGGGGGTGCGTGAGTGCGTGGGTTAGGATGGATGCGGGAGGGAGAGGCAAGTCTCGCACTCAAATGTACCGTGGTGATAATATTATTGTGACAAAAAAATACAAACGTAGCCATCTAGAAGACCAAATTAGATAGGTCTCTTGAATTCCCTTCTCCCTTTCTCCCTCCTACCTACTGACAAAGAAACGGAAAGAGTAGAAATAGTTTAGCGGATATTTCTGACTTAGTTCAAGAGAGATAGGGTACCGGTCTGATGTTTAGATTATGCCGAGGCCAGCTGGTATAATTGGTGTGAACTCTCTGGATGTTAAAAGTAGCGTGGTGGGATACTAGTTCTGTGAGGCTTCCTTGGGGTTTTTAATGGTAGTTGGTGTGCGGTGTTCAAGGGGTTTCCACTTGGGTGGATAAGAGACTAGTAGTAAAGAATTAGTTGTAGGGGGGGGATTCCGGATAAGAATTGGGGGCTTACCCATAGGAAATGATTCTCAGTGGCTCTGCTTTGGAGAATTTTATGTGGGGGATATTTTTCTTTAGAGGGTTGTGTTAGCTTCCCCCAATATTGGAGCAATCCTACTGGGATCAACAATAAATCGTAGGTGACAAGGCCTTAGAGCAATAGGTGATATCGACTTGTGCGATGCATACGTGCGATATTAGAAGGTATGCCGGAGCAGGGTGGGTGAGGAGAAACCAAGGCTGGCCTGTATTCAAGGTGTGGGTCACTCATACTAGCCAATCTTAGTGCTCTGGCGGGCTGTTACTGGCCGGAGGCTGAGACAGGAGCAACCCGTCTTAACTCCGGCAATTCCTCTTCAGCGCCGATGTTTTGCTCACCCTTTAGGAATATCTTACTGCTCGCCTCGGGCCATTCACAGCAGCTCACTCGGAATTGTAGAACCATATTTAGCCCCTCTTAATTATTGACATATTAGACATTTCTCCTAGGATTTTTGCCCCCAAGACACCCCCCTCTAAATACTCGCCCTTGTGTCGGGGAACCTACGCGAACGTTAGATTCTTAAGCTGCATGGGGTCGCTTTCCAGAAATTTCAATAGTATGAACAGTAGATCTGCCAAATCACTTATAAAGTACGAATTTTCTCGGTTTTTGGGTGTTTAATGGGGGCCCTTCTTCCTTCCCTGTCCACGGACTAGGATGCGCACCTATCTTCTGAGTTGTTAGGCTTGCTATAACTTTGCTTGGTATGGGATGTTGTGATATTAATCGTAGAGATTGCCGGGGGTTCACACTACTTGTATAGACTACTGGATGAGAAATGAGCAAGTTGCAGAGCTTCTAGCGTTACAGTAGGGAAGATTTCAACCCGGAGTACCCTAACTGCGAAGGCCGAGCACGGCTCTCACGCACTGCAGGAGTGGGAATAACGGACTAGTCAAGCTACTACACCCCACCAATCCGATCTCCGCTTTGAGCTGGAAAGGGATGAGATAAGCTTTCTTCACATGAGCGAACTCGATAAACATGTTTTGCAAAGCCGCCGGGATATACTTTATTACTCTTGAAATCGTCTTATCTTACACTTATCGTCTGGTTCTTTCTTTCACTGCTTTGTGGTGGGCCTGATATTCTGCTCTGCAAATTTACGTGGATTATGTTGTAGGCTAGAACTCGGGCTTGGCATCCTGGTATATGCGACGATCCTCTCCCGCGGGGGCGGTTTAGCTCGGTCGTCATGGATGGTGTTTGGGACTGGGTAACTTGGCGGGCTCCTGGACGATGGATGGGTGTGTAGGGATGAACGGTTGGAGAAGGAAGCCTGGTGGGTAGTTGGGGGGGGGGGGTTGGAGGATTGATAATTATTGTGAGCCACGATTTATGAGAAACTGAGTAGCAAAAAATAGTAGACATATTTATTCTGTAAGATAACCTCTGGGTCAAAAAAACATAAACAATAAAAATAGAAATAGCTTTTGGTGTGGTGGTAGTTGTGGTTGGCAATAAAGTTGGCAAGGTCCAGTAGTTGATGAACCATCATTGTCGCGCCCTCATTTAGGGTACTTAATCTGCCCCCAGCATTACTACAATTAATCGCTAGTTAACCTCGATCCGATTGAGTTTTGGGGGTTCCTGATCTTAAAAATCGACGGTGTTCCTTTGTGCCTCTCTGGTCGAGTCAATTAAGCTAACTTAGCATTTAACTAGTATTTTGGGGCTTTTCGGAGGTTATAACTTTATGAGCTCCCTTACACCACCGGAATCAACCACTCCCCTTCCCCACACGTTCGATTATGTGCCTTCTAGTTTAGCCCTAGGGGTTCTTATTGTTAACTAGGTTATCTAGAGAAACAAATACTGTTGCTGTTTAGACTAAAATACACCTGTGCCGGAGTTTTTTTATCCAGGCGCTACCATCACAACGAGTCACTCCGCCATTCGGGAGGGTAATGGGTTGAAAATATTCGATGCGGATGTAATGATTAATGGTGAGGGTTTTACGTAGCGGAGTGAAACAACTTAAGATGAGACACATAGTTTGTATTAAGCCTAGAGGAAGATCATGATTGATTGTGAATTGATAGAAAGGAAAGACTTGAGGAAAGAAGTGAAGAAGAAGGAAGAGAGAAAGGACAGGAACATCAGGAAAAAGTTTTATGTACGTTCAGAGAGGTCCTGAATGCTCCTGGTCCACCAAGGGGGGTTTTGGTCCCCGTGGTCCACATGGTCTATACCGATCCACTTTGAACCACACTTTTGAAAATTTTACTGAAAATGTGGACCAGGATGGACCAGGGGGCACCAGGGTGGACCACGGGGACCAAAACCCCTCATGGTGGACCAGGAGGGCCGTAGACATTTTCCTGATGAAGGAAATAGGACAGGGGTGTGAAACTTTTTTCATAGCCTGAGCGTCCTTTAGCTAGTAAATACGAGTGCTAGTATAGCTTTAGAGTGCGTGCACATCCCGCATCACGTGCAGTCATTACACTGTGATTTCCAACAGGATGCTTGCATTGTCTATTTTCATTCTCTATTTTCATTCTTTATTTATTATAAGTGGATTTTTTAACACTGAAAATTACCCTCCGATTACCGACCGAGATTATCCCCTGAAAGGACCTAATTTGATTCGACTAGCGAGGCTACTCAATCGACCTGATCCTGTCGCAGACTGTAGGAAGGGGTTGGGTGCGGAACGAGTCGTTAGAGTTTTTTTATGGTGCCCGTAGCATGGAGCTAGTCTCACAGTTAGGGATCCTGATTGTATTTGTTTTCCTTGATGGGAAAGAAGAAAAGTGCGGACACCTAGCTTTCTCACCGCACCTTCAAATTCACACCGGAGGACAGTGGCATATAAGTTAAGTATGACCTTGATCAAGCTATGCGACTCGTGGTTAATACCAAGCTTTTATATCACTTTCGGCTAGCGTCAGAAGTACTCGCACTGTATATTTCTTCCCTATATCTAAAAAGCTCTTATATCTACAGTCTTCTGGGGGAAGGAGAATGACATGAATTGTAGAGGAGGAGGTGAACGAACGATAGCCAAAGGGCAACAGAAAAGGTTGGCGTAAGGGAGGTTCCAAGCTACACTAGTTTTCCTCAATAAGATAGAAATCGCCCCCCTCCCTCCACCAACGCTTAATTCAGGACCAATTTTCCAAAGCCGATCGATAGTATTTAGTCTAGATAACATAGGGAAAAGAAACAAGAAACAGCCCAAGGAAAACGCCAAAGGAAATGCCCGCTCTCCGGTCCGCTCTTCTTTAGACTCTGATGTTGGTGACGTTGCCGCTGCCCTTGCCATGGGAGAGTGTTACCACCGATAAGTCCCAAAACCAAGGCAGGCTGGGCGCGCAAGCCTGTGTTGGCCTGCTGTTCGGTGTGTAACATCGCCTGTGTTCTAGGCAGGCTATTCGATTCTCTCAAGTAACTCGTCGACTGGGGAGACTGCGTTGAAAACGCTTGGACAGTGATATCCGTTCTTTGCGCGAGAACTCAATATACACCTTGTACGCGTCCGATCTCCATCGGCCTAGCGTTTAGATTTCGTTCTCCGAGATTCCAACTTCGGCCGCCCATGTCGCTGCCCCTCTTCGAAAGCTATGACCATTCCAGTTTCCCTGGCCTAAGCCCGCGATGATAGCTAATTCCTGTAGTCTTGCCACTACGTATTCCCGGGTAAATGCTTGCTGGGAGAACTTCCCAAGGCAGAATAGTGGCGCGTGATCTGGGCGGTGGTTGTCCATGTCTAGTAGTGCGCGCATTGCTTGTACAGGACATCCAGTAACGTAAGATGCTGCAATGGTGAGTTTTATTCCCTTCCGGAAGGGGTCAGTTTTGGATGCCAGCAAATTAAGTTCCATATAGGTGTCATTCTGCTGTATCCGGATACTGTGTTTGGTTAAGTACCATTTCCCAAAGCTTGGGCCCAACTCTCTGTCCGCTTCCTTGTAGGTGAACTCGCCTACCCGTAGGAATCCGGCGAATGCCAGTGTAAAGGCTGCCCGGATTACTCTGTTTTCATAGGAGTGTGGGGCTAAACGTGATAGAATTTTGAGTAGGTGCCCACGGGTCAAAGGGGTTCTCTTCCACCGTTCCAGTTCGTTGTGGTCTTGCTTTATTCCTTATATCGTTCTCTCTAGTCGGGGGTCAGAGAATGCTTTGCATTCGATTCCCAGATTCAGTTGATATGACTTTATTCCAGCGAGGTATAACTTCATTGTTTTCACTTTGATGGTACCGGCTAGAGAGCAAAGCCATTCAATTAACCATGTAGATTCGGCAGGGAAGCATCCCCTATTTTGGTGCCGGAAGCCGGCGAGAGCACAAAAGGTCGTGAAGCGCGACCTGGGAGTATCGTAGTTTCGTCTAGTTGAGGGTGTGAGCTCACGCCACAGGTAGTAGGCCGCGCTTGCCGAGAGGCCCGATTGCTGTACTTGAGTAACCTAAGTTTTTGGAGATTGTAAGGTGGGGCCATTAACTGCGGGGCAATATCAGCTATTCTATCATGATCGAACCGTGAGAGCGCATCCGCCAAAGCATTATCCTTCGTTGAGATCCATCTTGCCTCCACCTCTAAATCGTATTCCGTAGCGAGAAACAGGCATCTTCTCAAAACTTTCATAGGTGCCCCGTGGATTGACCGATTTGACACAGCATGAGCCACCGCTCTGTTATCAACGTGAATGATAAGTTTTCTCCCCTGCCAGTGTCGGCCCCAGTATAAGAGTACTTGTTCAACCACACGCATTTCCTGCGTGTTAATATGTTCCTTCGAATTCACTAGGTAACTGGGAATACTGATCGCGAAAGCTGACCCCGGCCGTGGCATTGTTTCTCCTCAGCTTATGTAGAAAGCACCGAGCCCCTTGGTACTTGCTGCGTCCGACCAAGCAAGGATAACATCTCTCGTGCGCTTGAGAATTGATCTCTCTGAAGGGGTTTGCAGGACCTGGGACCACCAAGCGAGATCTTTCTGGGCTTCCCGGGACAATCGTCGCTTGCTATGCACGCTGCCTGGGGGGAAGTATGATTCCATGTTATTCAAGCGGCGGAGAAAAGTGCACCCAAGGGGAACAACAGTGAAGACGAAGTTGAAATAGCCTGTGAGCTTTTGAAGGTCAAGTAGCAAGACAGATTTCTGGGCTATGGCGTGTTTGATTATCTGACGTGCTTTCAGGAGTTTTGTTTCAGGCAGTCTTATTACCATTTTCGCTGTATTGAGTTCTATCCCACCAAAGCTTGCCACGGTTCCTTCCTCGTTCTTGGACTCTTTAATACTCAGTCCGACTTCGCTGCAGGGTTTACCAAAGTCCTCCTTGCATTGTACGCGATCTCCAGTTTGGGGTAGGACAATTAGAAAATCTTCCAGATAATGAATTATCCTCGCCTTTGGGTTCTTTCGGAGAATTTCGTTCTCAAGTATCCAGTGAAAAACCTCTGTAAAGATATTAAAGAGATAAGGTGCGGTCCGGAGTCCAAAGGGGAGAAAGCGCTCTGCATAGTATCTTGCCTTCCAATGGAACCCAAGAAGTGGCAAGTCTAGTGGGGAGACGGGTATATGCCGAAAGGCCGCCTCAAAGTCACGCTTGACTAGAATACTGAATCTGCCAAGCAGCTGGATCGCTTCTATTGCCTCCTCGATAGAAGAGTAACTGATTGCACCGTATTCGGATGGGATTCCATTGTTGATAGAGTTGGAATCGCCTTGGGGGTAGGAGAGGTAATGTATTCGATGCTTGCTCCCATCCGACTTGTCTGTTAGCCCCAATGGGGAGGCTGTATAGTTATTAGGCAAGCTTGCAATGTTCGCATATAATGTGAGATGGCCTCTTGCCAGCTCAGATGCTATATCTGCTGTAACGAGTACAGAGTCATTATTGGCTGTGGGTAGGTTGGGATGAATTGTAGTCGTGCTACGAAAGCTTTCATGTCCGATCCTCGCACCATATTGGAATATACCCAGCAGCGCAGCCACGACTCTTTGGTCTGGGAAGTCCAACGTAAGCCGTTTCCAACCGGAAGGCTTGAGTGGTCCTGTGGGCATTTCGAGATCATGGCTGGTAAACAGGGGGTAATGGATCAATGTGTTTGGGCGGGTTGAATGAGTGGTGGTTTCTGGTGCAGAGTTGTGGGGCTCTAGCTGTGCTAACTCCGCAGGGTTCTGAATAATGAGGGGTGAATATTCTTATATTGCAGTGAGTTTAATGCTAAGCTAGGGGTTCATATAAGGAAGAGTAGAAAGTGCGCGTGTTTTGAGTATGGGTAGAGGGCTATTTGAGGTAGGGCTGGAGGGCCTAACGGCTTTGGGGGCCATTACGGGATTGATATACTGGCCCACTATTCCCAGAGGTACACTGGACGGCTCGGTGGTTGCTACCACAGGAAATACAACAATATTGGTATCAGCACAGCCCAGAACGGCATTCCCAGAAGTTCCAATTCCGGCATGCCTGGCTGGCAATGGCTATGGGACCTGTGCCAGTCGAAGCGGAGAGGGTGGACCCAGTAGCGTGGGTGTTGTAGCCTATTCGGCGCTCAAGGGAGGTAACTGTATTGGAGGAGGTGGAGGCTAGCGGCGAGTAGCCTGGGGCCGTCTGGTTATCGCGAATAGGGAGCTCGAATATTCTCCAGCTTATGGAGGGTGGTGGTTTTTGGCTTTGTAGCCATGCCTGATGGGGGGCTGCATAAGCGAAGCACTTTGAGGCAACCAGCTCACTATCGAGTTGCCGCCATTCTGCTGGTTGGTAGATATTCCGTCCACTTGCGACTCTCTTTCTGTGGAATTGGAAATGGTAGCCTTTGACCCCCTCCCATGTGTATTTCTCTAACAAGTCTTAGAGATTCATGGTATAGATCGACAGGGCTGTGGCTAGCTTATCCTGCAGGCCATGCGGAGCCAACTGGACCAGAATTCCAGTGTAGGCTGCCCATGCCTTAAAAAACCCACTCATCCGATATTAACTCTCCTTTCCATCCCTTTCCGCTTGGTCGAACTCTATGCCTCCGATGCTGATAGTACGCTGGGCTTCTGCTCGGTCCTTTTCGCTGGCTAGTAGGCGGTATATATTTATTGGCTTGAACCGGTTTTCGATTATTTGTACCAGAGTGCTCCGCTCGACTCCCGGGAAGAGCACCTCCACTGAGTCCGCAATGGGGGATGCGCTCTCACTACCTGCCGTGGCAGCAAATGAGGTTGGGTCATACGTACCAGTACCTCTCCGTTCTGCCTGGGTTGTTTGCTCCCTTTCCGTTTCTCCTCTTAATTGTTTGAGTTGTGCTTCCAGCTCTGCTATTCGTATGAGAGTAGGGTTTGGTTGTGGGGCTAGGGTGCCCGGAGCTGCTTGCTGGGGTAGGTGTGGGTGGATTGAGCTGGGCATCCGAGTGGTATCCTGAGTGCTAAGCTGGAGGAGAACGCGGTCTACAATCTCCTGTTGATGGGTCTGGAGGAGTTCCCGCATGGTGTTGAGGTTGATTGGGCTACTAGATGTAGGTACTGATAATGGGGACGAGTCCGGTAGGCTTGTCGACAATCGTGTTCTAACTTCGGCCATAGTGGCTCTCTGTGGGGGTGGGGCCGGTGTGTCTCCTCCTTGGTTGCTGGGAGGCGAGTGGCTATATTGAGGTGTGCTAGGCTCTCCCTCGTGGCTCGTGTTGGAGGCTGCCAAGGTTCCCTCGCTCTCTGCCCTGGAGGTAGATGGTTCTGGTTGGGAGCCGTAACGGTTTGGCGGTTGACGGTGACGCATATTTTTCCGTATACCTCCTCTGGCCCCCAGTTGATTTGATGGTGTCGAGCTCTCTCTACACGTTGTAACTCTTCTAGGGGCCATTGTCTGTACTTAGTTGGGGGTAGTACTTGGTGGGGGGTGGTAAATGTGAATTGAGAATGAGTTTTTCTGGTGTTTTGTGGAGGATAAAGAACGCGAGCTGCAGCTGTAGGAAATGTGGCGGTCTGTAGGAAGCGTGGTGGTCTGCAGAACAGGGAGAGACGGTGGGTGCTATAAGTCCCATGGAGTACACGGACCCCGCCCTTGGGAGCTATGGCCCCCCCACTGCCCCAGCAACCGGCGATACCTTTTTCCGCCATCCCCCAGGAACCCAATGATTCTTCCTTGCTGGCTCCGGTGTGCTTTGCCCAATTGGCAACGGGTTTCTCCAACCCAACATTTAGAAATAGAAGCCACAAATTTAGACTTGATTAGATAGATAAGAAAATCCGTAGAGAGATATGGCCGGGTACAGTGTGTGATGGGCATGCGCATTCACATCGCACGTGATTCCCTTCGCCTAGAAGAAAAATAGTTAAGCTAGGTCTCTGTGGTAGACTTACTTTGGGAGGGGAAGGAAGACGACAGCTACTGTAAGGCAGCGTTTAGACAGCGGGGGAAGGTTGGGCGGGGATGAGAGGAAGGAGGAATTAGGAGTGATAGACATACTTAAGGGGCTGCTGCGGTGCTTGGAGAAATGGCGCATAGGTTATCAATATTCGAAGGGATGATCAGGGGTATGCTTCATCAGGCTTCGGGCATGCTGGGGGGGGGGGTGGATGGTGGGGCTAGAGTGGGCTAGCAAAGACAGGGTAGACACTTTTTTATTTCTAGCTTCCTAGACTAAAGTAGTTTTTTTTTTATAAAAAAAAGCAAAACACACAAGAGCCACCTACCAACAAAGGGCAGAGGCTATTAGAACCATCCTCTCCCCCTCACAGCTGACATAGAGGTAGCGGGTAAAGCCCGGGCTATGCTTTGTTGGGCTGGGCTGGGCCTGCCCTTTTTCAACCCGGGTTAGCCCATTGGAAGGCTTGGAACGGAAAAGAGGTGGTCATGGAGTACTGTGGTACAGATAAAATAGTAGCGATTCTAGCGAATGGATTGACTAAGCCATTGGTCAAGGCAAAGCATGAAGTTTTTTTCAAGATGTGCGGTCCAAGCCCACATACATGACTGTATATGTGACTGCTAAGGTGACTGCTAACCCAGTTAACCCGACTAGAATCCTAACATCGATGAGGACAGTTCGCCCATACCATGAAGACACTTCACCCATACCGTGAGGATACTTCACCCGTACCATGAGGATAGCTAACCCGTACCTCATACTGACGTAACACTTGACACTCCCCCACAGGTGCTACCTCATGCAGATGCTAAACTAAATTTTTTTTTTTCAAACATGCACCAGTGACCAAACATGAACCAAGTCATGCATTTCCCTATATATAGCCTTGGGCCAGGCTCGTAGCTAGGAAATACAATCAAGTCACTCTTCCATCATCTCAAGGTCCAACTACTAGCACGCGATAGGATTCGGAGGTTGCGAGAATACTACTATAGGAAAGTAGCGCTCGCCTTAAACAGCTGAAACAATGGTTGGGCGAACACCGCTCTGGTGGGCCGCTATGAATGGGCATGAGGAAGTTGTGAGAATACTGTTAGGGCAGAGCAACGTCAATCCCCAGTGCACTGACGAAGATGGCCGAACACCGCTGTCAAGGGCCGCTGGGAACGGGCATGAAGGAGTCGTGAAGATACTGCTGGAAAGGAATGATGTCGATCCCGACACAGTTGATGGATATGACACAACACCACTCTTGTGGGCCTCTGGGAATGGGCATGAGGAAGTTGTGAGGATACTGTTAGGGCAGAGCAACGTCAATCCCCAGCGCGCCGACCAAGACGGCCAAACACCGCTCTCAAGGGCTGCGGTGAACGGGCATGAAGGAGTCGTGAAGATACTGCTGGAAAGGAATGATGTCGATCCCGACGCAGCTAATATATATGACACAACACCACTCTGGTGGGCTGCTGTGAGGGGGCATGAAGGAGTGGTGAGGGTACTGCTAGGGCAGGGCAAGGTTAATCCCCAGCGAACAAACGAAAATGGCGAAACACCGCTGTCAGCGGCTGCTAGGAGGGGGCACGTAGGAGTCGCGAAGATACTACTGGAACGGAATGATGTCGATCCCAATACAGCTGATAAACATTACGTAACGCCGCTCTTGTGGGCCACTTGGGGCGGGCACCTAGGACTCATGAAGGCACTACTGGAACGGAATGATATCGATCCCAATACAGTTGATAAATATTACGGAACGCCGCTCTTGTGGGCCGCTTGGGGCGGGTATGCTGAAGTGGTGAGTATACTCCTAGGGCAAAGTAAAGTCAATCCCCAAGGTGCCGACAATTGTGGTAGAACGCCACTGTCATGGGCAGCAGCGAAAGGGCATGACGGAGTTGTGAGGATGCTACTGGAACGGAATGATGTTGATCCTGACCTCGCGGACCCAACTGGCCGAACACCACTCTCGTTTGCCGCGGAGATTGGACATGTAGGAGTTGTCGGGATACTACTAGGACGAGACAAGGTCAATCCTAATACAGGTGACAAACGAGACCGGACACCACTATGGTGGGCAGCGCGGTATGGACGTACTGGAGTGGTGAGGATGCTACTAGAACGGGACCGCCTCCATCAAGCCATATTTGCTCCCATATGTGATCAAGATGGCCAAAGCCCACTGTCCATAGCTGTGCAGTTTGGACATGAGGAGACCGTGAAGATACTACTGGAACGGGACGACCTCTCTTATTATATAGCAGACAAACAAGGCCGGACGCCGCTCTCTTGGGCTGTGGCGCTTGGGCATTGGAAACTTATTTTTCTGTTGGAGCGCAATAGACGTTACTATGAAAAATCGCATTAGGCCCGAATTCAATTGATGTATACTGGAGAGATGGAATTGTCTGATAATTGTGTGATACAGGAGTTAGTTTAGGGCATGGCAGGTGTAGGGGTTGTGTGGGGTTCAATAGCCTCTTCTCATTATGAGGGTTTTCCGTGTTGGGTGTACGAAGTACGCTCACTACCTGTACTAGCAGCCCCTCTACCGCACGGTAGAGCGTACTATGCCCTGTATTGGTGAAATAGGTGTAGGCGCTAGACTGTAGGTTGTACACAGAAGCTCACGAATGTTGACTTGACTCTAAAAGAAATTTTAGATTGAGAGCTCGGCGGGTCTGTTATATACTTATTAGTTCAAATTTCATAATCTCTGTCCGCAAAGAAAAGAAAATAATACCTATATCAAAATGGGTATTGTGGAAAGTATGCTCCAGAATGAAAAGTAAAACAAAATTGCCACAAGGTATTGGCTTAAGATTAGGAGAAGCTCCGGGAGTTGAAAGGGGGGGGAAGTGTAGGGACAAACATATCTATAGAAGTGTTTTGTTCTTTGAGAAAATGGTGTTTAGGTTGGTAATAGGGTATTCGAAGGCCGTGGCAAGGGCGATGCCTTCTCAAACTTAATGTTGGCCCTGAGTCGCAGCTGTTGGATGATGTAAGAGAGCCATCACTTGCGTAATAGAGAATTATTTGTAGGGGAGGGAATCCGGATAAGAGTTGGGGGGCTTATCCGTGGGAAATGACTCTCGGAGGTTCTGCTTTGGAGAATTTCCTGGGGGGGATATTTCCTTTAGAGGGCTGTGTTGGCTCCCCCCAATATCGGAGCAATCCCGCTGGGATCAACAATAAATCGTAGGTGATAAAGCCTTAGAGCAATAGGTGATGCCGACTTGTGCGATGCATACGTGCGATATTAGGAAAAATGCCGGAGCAGGGTGGGTGAGGAGAAGACAAGGCTGGCCTGTATTTAGGGTGTGGGTCGCGCACTCACACCAGCCAATCCTAGTACTCTGGCGGGTTGTCACTGGCCGGAGGATGAGATAGGAGTAACCCATCTCAACTCCGGCAATGCCTCTTCAACGCCGATTTTTTAATCACCCTGTAGGAATATCTTACTGCTCGCCTCGGGCTATTCACAACAGCTAACTTGGAATTGTAGAAACATGTTTAGCCTCTGTCAATTATTGACATGTTAGACATTTCTCCTAGGATTTTTACTCCCCAGACACACGCTCCAAATGACCTTCCTTTCCCTAGGGAACCTACGCCAATGTTAGATTCTCGAGCCGCCCGGTGTCACTTCCAGTGAAGTTCTTTAGATAGTATGAACGATAGATCTAAATCACTTATGAAGTAAAAGTTTTCTCGATTATCGAGTGTAATGGGAGCTCTTCTTCCTTCCTTGTCTACAGACTAAGCTGTGCATCTATCTTCTCAATTGTCGGGCTTGCTGCAACTTTGATTGGTATGGGGTGGTATTGATCGTAGAGGTTGCTGGAGATTAAACTACCTGAATGGGGCTGAGATGATGAATGAACAGGTTACAGAGTTCTTTAGCGGTATACACCGAAGATTTTAATCCAGAGACTCCAATCACGATGACAGAGCACGGCTCTCATGGGCTGCTGAGAGTGAGTGAGAATGAAGAGCAGTGAAGCTACCTTAGCCACAAATCCGATCCCGGCTCGAGCTGGAAAGTGATAAGATACGCTTTCTTCCCAGTTGCAAACACGATCACGAGCCGTTCTTGCAACGGCTCTAAGATAAACTTTATCACTCTTGAAATTATCCCACCCAACACTTCTGATCCCGTTCTTTCTCGCCTTATGATGGGTCTTCCCCCCCGCTCCAGGGACCGACATGGCCCGATTCCTCACGGTTAACCTCAGGCTCACCCTCCATCATATGGGACATCCCCCCCTACAGGGCGCTTTAGCGCCCGGCTGTCACGATGGTATTTGAGGATGGGGAACTTAGCGGGCTCCTAAGTGATGAATATTTGTGCGGGGGCAAGCGTGTGGAGAAGGAAGTCTCATGGTTGGGGGGAGGGGTTGGAGGATCGATAATTACTGTGCCCCAAGATTTGTGAGAAATCGATTGAAAAGAGTGATTAGTTAACCTCGATTCGGTTCGACTGGGTTTGGCAATTCCTGATCTTAAAAAATCTACGGTATTCTGTTGAGCCTCTCTAGTCGAGTTAATTGATCTAGAATTTGGCGTTTTGGACACCAAAGAGGCTATATGAGCTCCCTTACACTGCCGGAATCAACCCCCCCCCCTTCCCCACACGTTCAGTTATGTGCCTCCTATTTTACCCCTAGGGATTCTTATCGCCAAGCCATGTAGAATAATAAGTACTGTTGCTGTCTAGACTAATATACACCTGGTACCGGAGTTTGTTTATCCATGCAAAGTCATCACAACTAGTCACTCGGCGATTCGAGAGGGTAATGAGTTGAAAATATTCGATGCCGAGGTAATGATTAACGGTGAGAGTTTTAGGCAGCGGAGTGGAACGGCCTAAGTTGAGACACAAAGTTTGTATTAAGGCTAGATGAAGACCATGATTGATGTGATAAGCTGATGGAAAGGAAAGACTTGAGGAAAGAAATGAAGAAGAAAAAGAAGAGAGAGAAAGGACAAGAAGGAAAAAGGGCAGGGGTGGGAAATTTTCTTCATAGCTTGCGCGTCCTTTAGCTAGTACATACGGGTACCAGTACAGCCTTAGAGTGCGAGCATATCCCGCATCACGTTCGGTCATTACACTGTGATTTCCAACAGGATGCTTGAATTTTCTATTTTTATTCTCGATTTATTATAAGTGGACTTTTTTTAACTTGAAATTACCCTCCGATTGCCGACCGAGATTATCCCTTGAAAGGACCTGATTTGATTCGACTAACTTAGCTACTCAATCGACTTGATCCTGCCGCAGACTGCAGGAAGGGGTTGAGTGCGTAACGAGATGTTAAGGTTGTTTGTATGGTCCCAGTAGGATGGAGCCAGTCTCACAGTTAGGGATACTTATTGTGTTTGCTTTCCTTTATGGGAAAGATGAAAAGTACGGACACCTAGTTTTCTCAGCGAACCTTCAAATTCACGCCGGAGCACAGTGGCGTATAAAGTTAAGTATGACCTTGATCAAGCTACGCGATTTGTGGCTAATAGCAAGCTTTTATATCACTTTCCACCGCGTCAGAAGCACTCGCACTTTATATTTCTTCCCTATATCTAAAAAACTCTTATATCTGCAGTCTTGTGGGGGGAAAGAGCAGAACATGAATTGTAGAGGAGGAGGGGAAGGAACGATAACCAAGGGACAACAGAAAAAGCAGGAGTAAGAGAGATTCCAAGCTACACTGGTTTTCCTCAATAAATGCCCCCCCCCCCCCCTCCCTCCACCAACACTTAATTCAGGATTATAAACAGAAGCCATAAATTTGGACTCGACTAGATAGATAAGAAAATCCGTACAGGGATATGGCCGGGTACAGTATGTGATGGGCATGGGCATTCGCGTCGCACGTGATTTCCTTCGCCTGGAAGAAAAATAATTAAGCTAGGTCTCTGTGGTAGGTTTACTCCGAGAGGGGAAGGAAGACGGTAACTACTGTAAACCGGCATTTAGAAAGCGGGGGAAGGTTGGGCGGGGATGAGAGGAAGGAGGTAATAGCAGCGATAGACATGTTGAAGGGGGCTGCTGCGGTGCTTACGGAAATGGTGCATAGGGTATCCATATGAGAAGGGGATCGCAGGGGTATGCTTCATCAGGCTTCGGGAAAACTGGGGGGGGGTGGATGGTGGGGTTAGAGTAGATATCACTCCCGCATGCGACTCTCGGTAGCCCACTAGAGTGGTGTTCAAGCTGATTCGCGCCCCTTGGAAGGGTTGACGTCGTCCCGTCTGAGTAGTATTTTCACCACTCCTTCGTGCCCTCCTAAAGTAGCCCACCAGAGTGGCGTTTGGCCATAGATGTCTGGTCTGTTGGGGTTGATGCCGTCCCGTTCGAGAAGTATTTTCACCACTCCCTCGTGCCCATTTTGAGCAGCACGAGAAAGTGGTGTCCAGCCGTACCTATTTGGTTTGTCGGGGTTAACGTCGTCCCGTTCGAGAAGTATTTTCGCCACTCCCTCGTGCCCATTTCCAGCAGCACGAGAAAGTGGTGTCCAGCCGTCCTCATCTGGTTTGTCGGGGTCGACGTCGTCCCGTTCGAGTAGTATTTTCACCACTCCCTCGTGCCCATTTCCAGCAGCACGAGAAAGTGGTGTCCAGCCGTCCTCATCTGGTTTGTCGGGGTCGACGTCGTCCCGTTCGAGAAGTATTTTCACCACTCCCTCGTGCCCATTTTGAGCAGCCCGAGAAAGTGGTGTCCAGCCGTCCTCATCTGGTTTGTCGGGGTTAACGTCGTCCCGTTCGAGAAGTATTTTCGCCATTCCCTCGTAACCATTTTCAGCAACTAGAGAAAGTGGTGTTCGGCCGTCTTCATCTGGTTTGTCGGGGTCGACGTCGTCCCGCCCGAGTAGTATTTTTACCACCCCCTCATCCCCACGCCAAGCAGCAAAACCGAGTGGCGTTTGGCCGAACGTATCTGGCTTGTCGAGGTCGACGTCGTCCCGTTCGAGTAGTATTTTCACCACTCCCTCGTGACCATTCCAAGTAGCCCAAAAAAGTGGCGTATTACCCGTGCCGTCTATTTGGTTGATATCACAACCTTCCACCTCCACTAACTCGGCGGCAATCTCATCAATCCCAAAGAGAGATGCACAGTGTAGACCACTGAAGAGGCAAGGTTCTTCTGAGTAAAGACTAGAAAAATATCAGGCGTTCTGTGCCCGCAAGAGGATCTTAACGGATACGTGGTTCCTGTAGTCGTCAAACAACTTCAGTGCAAGAATTTTTGCGCAATTTGAAAGGTCCCTCTTTGCGTGCACTCCCCAGTATACAGAAGAATATTCGAGAAAGGGCGTGTCTTGGAGATGGGGAAAAGAAACGGGTGGGAGAGCCATGATTTTCTGTGAATTCAGATAACTTAAGCAGGTTTCTGCTATTGTCGAGTGAGCTGTACCAAAAAGCTCAGGATGACCGCGGAGGTATTCTTGGAGGGTAAAGTGGATTAATCGGATTGCGGAACTCTCCTTCTCTACGACAACGAGTCCTTGGCAACAGGCTAGCAATGTCCCAATTGAAGGGAGGTTATCAGTATTGAGATCCGGTGACCCGATTTCGACTGCTAGGGCGTGGCGCAGTTCATCGACCTTCAAGGGCCGCTCCGCGTGAGTGATCCACATCAAAGCGGCCATTCCAAGCCTCGCTCTCTCCCCACCCTGTCCCTTTATCCGGTCCAGCGTTGCACCATAAGCATCCCCCAACCCCAACCCATCGGTCAGTACATTGAGCTTTTGTCGTCTGCGATGGATAGTGGTTTCTTGTAGGATTGCATCTATATTGAGCGAGACTAGTAGGAATCTAGATGTATATCTGTCAGTGTAATACTTGAGGTAGCTTCCGGAGTGTCGTTGCTTCTGCATACATTTCAGAAATATCTTCGGGAATCTTCTTCAAGATGTCTTCCTCCAGACTGCCGTCCATAGCATCAGGGTTTGTGTCTTCGCTCAGCCTCGCGCGGAGATATCCAATGACATCACCTCTCCTAGGAGTGATTTCTATAGTCGTTACTCTTCCGGAAAGGCGCTTTGCGATTTCAGGTTGAATGTGTGGTCTTCCGGTAACGAATATTCGAAGGCTTGGAGACTTTTGGAGTATTTGATGAAGCGAATTAAGGATTTTAATTCGATTCTCTGCCGCACATTCATCAAGAGCGTCGATGCATATAAATGTGGGCTTTTCGGAGGAGGTAGTCTGAAGCATCTTTACGATACCGAGAAGTTGGGGTCCTCGTCCACCGATGACCTTTTTCTAATCTTCATAAGCTTTCGTTATTTCCCCCGACACTTCTCCTAGCCCGCCTACAACCTGTTTAAGCAGGGAGCCTAGCATGCTCGTCGATGACTGCTCTTTTTGGGCTGCAAAGTTGAAGTAGAAACACGCAACGGCGACATTTTGCCCTCTGGCCTGATCGCACAAGCTGTCTACCACCAGTGAACTAATATTGTAGCTTGTTAGCACTTGCTCATTTCCTTATATTCCTTGAGGTTCGTCCTTGTTACCTAATAAATGTCTTTCCGACTCCTGGATTTCCATAGCAAAACAAAACTGCATTATCGTGTTCACCTCCTTCATTACTGGTGTACCAGCTTCTAAACTCATCGGCTTGTAAGAGCCATTCCCCTACACCCTCGACTCGGCGGTTTTGAATGTCTTGGTGCTGCACCCTGGGCTCTAGTGGGGATAGCCAGGTCAAGATCTGAGACCGGTCATCGGCAATAGTACAGTTGTTCAACACGCTGATGTTCGTGTTCAAAGAGTTGGAATTATTACTGAAAGATAGAGACATTTTCTGTTTTTCGTTGGGGAGGATATTGCAGGCGATGGGTGATGGAGTTGGTCAATTGCTGGAATTGCTGGGGGCTGAAGAGAAGCGGGGTTTTTTGTGGAGCCTTATGGATACCTCACAACCGTCCAATCAATATTTCCCAGTTCCCTTCCCCCCACCCTCTACCACCAGCCACCCGGCTGGTGCCTTCTACAAGTACATCAGCACCAAGAAATGCCAAACCTCTCGAAATGGCATCGTGTGGTACAAGTTCAACACTCGTACAATTCAGCGCAAACCTCACACCGCGCCATACGAACTCCCCCAACAGCGCGTACAATGGAATCGGCCAGCTTCTAGCACGACGCAAACAGGTAGATTAAGCCTGACGAATGAACCACCCGAAAAACCGATACCGCCCACCGATAACCGAAAGCAGTGCAGGATCGTTCTTCATAATGTCGGCCCGTCCTCAAAGCTCCGGTCTATTCCACACCATTTACTACTAGCACTAGCTTAAAGCGTTTCGTCCGAGGGCAATTTCTCCATATTTTCAAACCGACAATTCCCAACACTAACTTTACCTTCCCAAACACACTTTAAATCATTCTATCAACTAGGCAATTATGTATGTACTGTAAAAAAAAGAAAAAAGAAAAACCATGACAAGATCCTATCTAACTTAAACCCCCGGAACCCCTCTCGCCAGCAAGCTTTTTCCCGTTTAGTTCCGTCTTGTCTTTTTTCTTCCTCTCTTATGATGCCTCTTTTTTTACCCGCGGATTCTCAGTTCAACTCCCACCTCCCCAGTATCATATAATAATATCAATGACCTCTACCTGCTCTCTCATACTCTTCTCTTCTCCCATCAATGCGACTTTTACTTCGTGGGGTAATTTCTGCAGTACCTCGTCTCATTTGAGGACTCTAGCTTGGCTAGAGTGCCGGTAATGGGTTCTTGGTATTAGGCAAGAGGAATATATCCTCGAAGCTCCGGAGTTGAGCCTTTTTTATTTTAAACTCCTACTATACAGTAGTTTGGCGGTGATCTTGGACCTTTACTATTTCCCTCTCGGATATCCTGGGTCATGGGACTGGCCTCTGATGAAATTCCGACAAGTTTTACAGTTCTTTTATTATTTTATTATTTTACTCGGGTAGCGTATCTAGAATGGACTTGATATTATAAAATTACCCACCAGATCAGCAAAACAAACCGTAAACCCCACTGTAAAACCCCTTTACGTCCCCTTCGTGATACCGGAGATGCCGCAAATCTAATCCAAGTGGGTTTACTATAATATTATAATGCAACCCCACCCAAATACCACATCCCAGCAAAACTCCACAGCCGATCAAAAATATGAAAATCATAGAAAATCACTCTCATTAATCCTCGCTCACATCAGCCGAGAGTTCACCAATCGAATTACCCAAATGTGAACAAACGACCCCGATAATATACCATTCAACCCCCAATCGATCACTCCTCATTTCCCTCCCCTTCCTCTTCTTCCGGCATATCTCCCTCCCCACTAGCACTAGCACTAGCAACCTCAAAAACCTCACAAACACCCCCCCTAACAGCCCCCAAAATCTTCTCAATCTCTCTTTCCAATGCCTCCTTCCTCTTCACCAACTCGCGAAATCTCTGTAGCACTCTTCTCTGCCGTTCCTTTTGCCGCCTTCTCTCTTTCTCCAACGCTTCCTGGGTTTCCGTATGGGCCTCAGCTAATGCGGTCGTGTACGCGGCGTGGATTCTTGCGCGGCGACGGGTTTTACGATTTTTAGTCTAGGGTGGGTTGGTTAGGATGACGATGCGGGGGGGGGGAGGGGTAGGGAGAAGGGACTGTTTGAGCCATCGTTTCCAAGAGGCTAGTTAAGGAGGTTATGTCCTCCGCTTGGGAGTCGGGGTCTTGAGTTTTTGGCATTTGAATGTTTGGGTCTGGTTGGCCAGTCGGTGTTGATAGTTGATTGATAAGTTGAAAAATAGGGATATCGGGTAATAAGGGAGAAAAAAGAGGGGAGGGAGTAGAGGCATAGTAGGTGTTTTCATAAGCCTTCCGGGGAAAGCGTACGCGTCCATGAGAAAGTATTATGGCATAATCATGCAAGCTAGTTTCATTATCGTCTAACCATCAATTCCCTTCATCCCTTCCTCCCCTATCCATTCCCTTCGCCCAATGCCAATCAACTAAAACACAATGAAAGCCTAACGCCACGACCAATCTTCCTTCCCATCCGGTTCATCCAAATCCACCCAATTCATCCATCTTATCATATCGTACTAGCTACGCTTCGCCCCTTAGACCCACCTGACAACAGTACTTTCTGTAGTATGTAGGCCCAAGCATCATAATCACAAATTCGCGATTGGGGAATGATCAAAAGGCAAGGCAAGAGGAGAAAGGAACACCTTACTCGCCTCCAGCAAGCGCTTGATAAGAGAGGAAGAAAGAAAGGACATTAACTTTACAAAAGAGAAGAGAAGAAAGAAATGACAAAAGTCATGATTACAGCCCAAGCCCCCTAATTAAGGTTAAGAAACGGAAGAAAGAGAAAAAGGCTATGATACTGAACTACCACCTCCTGTTTTCGTCCTCTCTGGCTACGTTGCTATTATTGCCATCGTCTTCTTCTGCTTCCACGCGGACCAAGACCTCTTCTAGAAAACCTTCAAGAAAACCGTTTACATCCCCACCCATTCCAACCGGAGCTGTGCTATCCCATTCTTCGATTTCTCTGAATATTCCGGCGGCTTTGATAACTAGCCTTTTGAGCCTGTCATGAGCCTGTTGCTTCTCTTGAACCGTTTGACGAGCGGTTGCAAGGGATGATTGTTGAGCTTTGCGAATGGCCGATTGTAGGTGGTAGGTTCGGCGTTGGAGAGCTGCTTCCAATGCAGGAAGAATAACGCCGTCAAGCGCAGTAAGCTCCGGGGGCTCAGGTGTTGCCTCTTTATGATTGGGCGTCATCTGGCGAGGGCCATGTTGTTGATGCTGCTGGTGTTGCTGAGGGGGAGGGAGTTGAGGAAGCTGGTGATGGTTAATGCCATTATTGATGTGGTGATGAGAGGGCGGCTGGGGTGGCTGCTGGAGCCGGGGGTGATGTAATCCTGGTGGAGGACCAATCGCAGGCATCTGATGGGGTAACATTTTTTGATGCTGCAGCTGTCTTCTCAACTGCTCCTGAGCGATATCGCTAGAACTTTGCCTTGCCAATTGCGGTAGGTGAAGGGGAGGGTGGAGAGGCGGAAATCCTTGTCTAGGATCTCCGTATGCATTGGCAGGAGTTGGCACTCCCGAATTGAGTTCAACTTCTATCCTACCATCGCTAGCAATACCTTTCGATGCCGGAATAGATGCCGGAACACTGACAATTCCATTAACAGGACCTTGATTCCGGGCTAGCTTCATCCAACTCATATCTTGGGCAAGCTCCGCCTGAATACTCCTATCAGTCTCATCTACACTCATCTCTCTCTGGCGAGGTGTCTGAGCTGGCGTAAAGTTTGGTCTACGAGGGGGCGATATCGGTTGTAGTTGCGAATTTTGTTGTTGGAATTTATAGGGAGGTGGGGAGTCTTGGTTTGCTGTAGTAGGTGGAAGAGACTGATAAGATGCCGGACGGCTCAGACCCCGTACAGTGCCTGAGGAAGCGTACCCAGAATCTCTGGCTCCTCCGGGCCCGTGAGGTGGGGCAACCGGTGGCATATCCCTGGTAGGAGAGGGGTTACCGGGCAGACGAGAAGGAACAGAAGGGCCTGTCCTTGGGGGGGATACCGGGAGTCTTTCAACCTTGGATCTAGCTTGCTCGCCATAATCTTGATCAATGCTCTGCGCAACATACCGCATATTGGCCGCAGCTGCGGACAAGCTACTTAATCCGGGATTACGGCTTCCCCCGACAGCCCTGACAGTTCCAAAGTCCCACAGATCGCTCTCCGCATCCGAATCGTCCGTAGACCTACTATCCATAGTACTATCCATCTTTAAACTTGCGTCATCGTCCATGTTTTTATTCTTATTTCCGTTCTCGATAACCCAACGTTCGTGACGCTCAATCAATTCGGTCAGGTAGGTCGTCTTCTTTGCCCTCCTGACGAAGGGATGTCTCAGTAGGTCCTTTGCTGTTGGGCGATCCCGCGGGTCCCGCTGTAAACACAGGGAGACAAACTCTTTGAATTTGTCCGAAAAATTGCCTTCAAGAACTGGCGGTGGATTTTTCGGAATTAAAAACAGAACTTTCATTGGGTGGATATCCGAGTAGGGAGGTTCCCCCAAGGCCAATTCCATAGCCGTAATCCCCAAAGACCAAATATCGGCTTTCTGATCGTATCCCGACTGCTTGATTACCTCCGGAGCCATCCAAAAAGGAGTTCCGACAAAAGTATTCTTCTTGGTCATGGTAGCCGTCAGCTGTCCGGAGACACCGAAATCCGCGAGTTTGACTTGCCCGTTAGAACCCAATAAAACATTCGCAGCTAGAAAAAAAAAAAAAAAAACGAATTAGCCAATCTAAGACAACGAATTCGCTAAAACTGACAAGCCAGGAAAAAGTAAGAAGAGCCCACCTTTAATATCCCGATGCAGTTTGTTGTCGCTATGAAGGTATTCCAATCCCATAAGTAGCTCCCTGATGATGATCGTAATATAATCCTCCGCTATGACGCCTGGCTTCATCAGGTCCCCACAACTACCTCCAGAACAGTATTCCATGATGATCCACAGATCCGAGCCCTTGAGATACGACCCATAGTATTTCGTAACGTACGGAGAGTGCAGTTCGGAAAGGATGTTGATCTCCTGAATAATATCGTCGACCTCATCTTCGGCATTCTCGACGTCGATGACCTTAATCGCTACCGATTGGCCGCTGCGTTTATCGACCCTGTACACATCAACTTCATGTGAGCCTCCTCTCTTCTCCAACCTTCTGCTTGCCCGTCCCTTCGTTCCGCTCATCGTGAGTAGGAAGCCTAGCTTACCCCTTGTAAACCTTGCCAAAGCTACCGCCCCCTAAAGCGACACCACCAGCCTGTCAGTACAGCTAGAAATAAAGAAAACAAGCGAAGAGCAAGGAAGAGAGGGATATTTACCAATCTGGTTCTGCTTGGTATACAATGTTTCCGGATCCACCAGCTCGTTAGTGGCCACGTACCCTTCATCACCGCCGACACCTCCCCGATCGCTCTTGGTAGAATAGCGACTGCTAGCCATTACCCCCTTTGAACCCCTTTTTTTTCCGACAATTCTCGTGGTGGTGAGATGGAGGAGAAGACAGGGAAAGAAAGGTGGAGTACACTTGCTAGCAGGAGGAAAATGTAATCCAAGCAAGAGAGAGGAAGGAGGGGTTCGCTGGGTTTCTTTTCCTTCCGTCAACAAAATAAAGTTCCCCTTCCGAAACGGGGAGGCTACAGGTGTTTCAGTTGGTTGACTGTGAAGGTGGCAGAGCGGGTAACCCTGTGTGGGGCGGTGTGGGGCGGTGTGGGGGGTTGTTGAAAAAGGGCCGGGAATGGAAAAACAACAACAAACATCAGGTTACTGGGGTTATTATCGTGAGCTGTGATGGGCGGTTCTTCCCCCATTTGCGATTGGGCTAATGTATCGCGGAGATATGTTCATGCGATGCTCTTCTCTCAAGAAGTTGGTATCAAATGAGACGAAAGCTCGTATGGCCAACCAGGTGTAAATAACAAAACAAACAACTCCAAAAAAGCTTAGCCTTAGCACAATTATTTGAGGTGAGCTACCTTACTCAAGGCACAAATGCCGGTAACTTAATGTCACCAAACACGTTTACTGTAACCCCCGGGAAGTTCGCCAACCAGAGCATACTGTACGAGTGCACTTGTACAATTGATTGTCGATTGCCGAGGGGAATGTGATGTCAGATTCACCAATTCCTCAGTCTTCCCCGCGATGCATCTCGGAGTCAATGCCGGAGAGCCACTGACTGACTCACAAGATGTTCCAAGAATTCTGTGGTAATATTATGTCAACGATATCCCCACCCTAATGCAAGATTCGAATTGAAGGAGCTTGGAATTGAGCTTGTTCCTCGTTGTATCACAGAGAATCACTGGGCTTTGACTCATTGTCAAGGTCTACAAGGTAGGCACGATGCTTATAAACTAACGGGTGGGGAGAAAGTGTTTCTACGAAAATTTAATGTTATCGGTATGTTCATAGGTAAAACTAGGGTTTAGTCTACTAATTGCCGGGTCTTTTAGCTACTGGCGCCCGGCCTATGGCCAGGTTTGAATAGGAAATAGCAGGGGTAGTAGGTGATAGTTCCTCTGAGAAAGGCGCTATGTATGGCAGAGAACACTTCTCGAAAAACTTAGGAAAGGCGCTGGACAAGCTCTTTTAGCAGCTGGTCATATGAACCTACGGTTAGAGATGTACTGTACACTAGAATAATTTTTACAGTCAATCGGGCCAACGTAATTGCCCCGCAGTTTTTGCACCATTAGTATCACATAAGTAATCTCCACACACCCAACAACAACGCGGCAGTTCCCTAAGATGCCGTTAGTCCCTGACACATTTTTTTAGTAGTTTGAAGCTCAACTTACCGTGCAAACACCAATTAACCACTGTAATGTTGAGAACTTGACCCCTTCTAGTACTCCCCTAAGGTCTCCGACCTCCTTCTCGATCCTGGTATCTGTCTCTTTAATCTTCAGCTCGTGCACCGAACTCTCCTCTCTGATTCTCCCCTTCTCAAGGTTCAAATCGAGCCTAACACTGCTCTGAGCACGCTGTATTTCCTCACGAAGGCGAGCATTTAAGCGGGAGATTTCAGAGGTTAACCGTTCCTGGTCTGTGCGAAGCGGCTTTAGTTCTGAGGCATGCACGTTCGTAAGCTCGCTGCGAAGTTTCGAGAAGTCAACCTTTTCTAGGAGGGTGTTAGTCAGGGTAGTGCTAGGTTAGTGGTGGTGATGGAAAAGGCACGGTTATATGTTATCTTCTCCTGATCTTCTTTTAGCACCATTGTTCTCGTCAAGTTTTGTATGCTATGGAACCAGGTTAGCTCTGAATGAATTGTGGTTCCGCATGTGTCAGAAATAACGAACCTTTCCTCAATAACATCGCTCATAGCTCTCATCAACGCAACACTCTGTTCCTCCGAGAATCCTTCTTCCTGTAACCGTTGTACAAACTTTAACGTATCGAAATGATGATCTTTCAACTTCCGGACATTCGCGTGAAACTCTCTTGCTTGAATCCTTCTCCGGTCAATCGGCAATTGAGGCGGAATTGAGAGTGGTATTCGTGCCGCGCATTGTAACGGCGGAATATGTGCTCGGGTGATGAGACCACGTCGGATATGGGATATTGATGAGGGGATTCGAATTATTCGTTGTTGGAGCATGGTGGGGTTATTGATTGTGAGGTCAAGAGAGCTGGAGAGCTTAGGTATGCACTCGTTTGCCGGGTAACCTCGGCTAAACCGTAGGAATGGGCGCTGAGCCATTGAGGAATGGATGCTGATTCAGCTAAAATATGTCGTCTCATAGTTTATCACTCGATTATTTTTAACAGATTAACAACGTATACTAAGGAGAAGTAAATTAGAAAAAAAGTACTCCACCGGTACCAGTTCTAAGAGCGACCCCGCTTACCATTTGAGATGAGATAAACAGGGCCCTTAAATAGATAAAAAACTCCTTCATAGATGCAATGTTACGGCAGATATATAGCTTGTTAACACAACTTACTCCATCATGTCCTTAAAGCAGATTTCATTCCACGCCACCGCACGTAATCACTACTGTATAAAAGCAACCACTGGTATCATACCTAACATCGGTGGAGACTATGTCGATAATTTCCCTCAACTGCTGATGCTAATATTCTCTATCTACGCCCCCTAAGTGTGCATCAACCGGCTATGTGTCAGCTATCTTGCGCACTCTTGAGTCCCACGATATCTGAAGCCGTTCATTATAGAGCATGCTCTTAGTAGGGTTCTATAACACTCGGTTCAATTCCTCCTTTCATAATTTGTCTCTTAAATAACTGACTGAGTCTGGGACGCGAGGTGTCCGTTTCTCTTAGGTTCGAATGGAGTATACTCATCTAATCCAGCTCCTGTGACGTAACGCATTAAGTGAGGGAGGGGTGTGAGTTAGAGCATACCTGTCCTCACCATACTCTGCGCTCATACCATTTTCTGAGGCTGCCCCAAAATCAGCAAGACATGTGTTAAGGGAATTAAATTCACGACTCCCATTTTAAAAGAGTGGTTCTATAGAGCCTATTTTTTATATTTCTTTAATGCTTTCTACACCTCTCAAAATTTCCTGCAAATATTAGTGGTAACCGGTCCCTTGACCATTATTAGGCTACAAGAACCTGTCGATGAGATTCCCTTGTTCTGGATATTTAACACTGTAGGCGAATATAAATTCCCCGTTCTTTTCAGCTGTAAGTAGAAAGGGTGGGGTCTCCTCAAGAACCTTTTATCTTCACCAACACCCCCTCTTTCGGGTCATAACAGAATCTGGAAGGTAATGCAGCTGGGAGAGATGGTGGGACTGCATCCACACGTAGAAATGCGAGTTTGAGATGTGCCCTCTACGCTGTTGTCTGAGTCAATGAGCGCATGGGAAGACACTGGAAGAGATCCTGGGCCTTGAATGACCTATACAAGAGAGCACTTAATTTGATTTATTCGTAGGGACAAAGCAGTGACATGCGACTGACTCGTAAGTCTCTTTACACATTTATCTCGGGAATAATTGATCAGCAAATCTCGGTTGTTTCTTGGCAGTAATATTGCTAATACAACTTAGTTCATCTATCTACTCGGATCCAGATCACTTCTCCTCTGAAACATTTCATCTCCCCTTCTAGCACCGTCATGCTCTGGTCTGATAAGGAGGGGCATGTAGATTCTCCTTGCTAGGAATCTCCCAACAGCCTTTCCTCCTATGGTTAGGCTTCGCAACACCCCCGGAAATTATCCCTCCGCTGGGCTGGTCTTCAGTGAACTGCGTCCAGCGATGGTGTCTATAGGTTGTCTGGCGAACACCGTTCTTACTCCCTTGAGTGGATTCCTCTGCACAACCTTCAAGGCCTCTAGTTAAGTTCTGGGGCGCGATAGGCTTAGGAGCATCTCCTGCCTCAAGGGAATCTTCGGGGGACTGTTCCTGAGTGTAGAGCCAATCGTTAGGCTGGTGGGCAGTTCCCTGAGGCTGTTGGGGGGAGCCCTCGGCAAGACACTCAGGAAATATATTAAAGCCTATCTCTTGGAGTAGTTCGATGTCATGTTTTGATAAACTCCAGGGACCAAGTGGAGGATCTAACGAAAGGACAGGGCAAGCCGGCGGGGCGGCAGGTGTAGGGTCATAATTGCCTTCGTGGTCAAGGTTGTTGGACAGGTTTTCGGGGACTCGATACCCAGGTCGGGCCCCCTCTCCTGGGGCAAGCTCGGATTCAGCTCTGTGATCAGCCTCAGCCGAAAACTCCCAATGGGAGCACTCCACCCTTTCTTTGACTGCAGGTATCCCATCTCGCCCAAACGCGATCCCCCTCAAGAAATTCATCTGCCTCCTCATATCTTCACAATCCCTAGCATGCTTCTCAATCATATCCCGAATTTTGGTTTCCTGAAGCTCGATCCTCACTGCCTGCGCCCTAATTTGATAGTCCTGATAGTCGATAAAGTTCCGCTGGTATTGCTCCTTCTCGGCAGAGATCTGTCGAGCGTGTTTTTCCTCTTTGTATCTTGCCTCGATTATGTGCTGGAGTTCGCGGATGCGAGAAAGGAGTTGGGCGTTTTTACTCATTGCTAGTTGTTGGGGGTTAGTCTTACGTTAATAGGTTGGAGAGGGTGAGGGGATATTCACTTTGGGGAAACTAGGTGTGATGTGTAAAGGTGAGTTCCGTTCTCCGAAATTTGGAGGATAATGCTTCGTGCGCAGGAGGTGCTCGTAGTATCGATGTGAGAAATAGAAGTGTTGGTGAGAAGGAATAATTGGCGAGACGGGCCTCCTATATACTCGTAGAGAATAGTAGGTTGCTTCATTATTTTTTGTGAATTACCATTGAGATTGTTACTATGGATGGCCCGAATTGAGGGGCGTCAACTCAATAGTACACCCCCGACAAAATACGCCCTTGATTTTATATTAAAGTCCTGCTTTAGCCTCGCCTCATCTTAACTAGTATTCGTCATGGATGGTATTACGTTGCCATTGAGTTGGTAATAAACCTCAAAGTTTTCATTGTGCTTGGACTTTCTCTTGAACCCTATCTTACAAATGGAGGCTTTAACTTTTTTAACCTATGTGTCCGGGTGGAATAGGCTATTGTGCCTGGGGGAAGTTTTTGGCACTCCAACCTTTGTAAGGTATGCCAACTACTCGTCAATTCCAAAAGTATCCGGATACTTTTGGAATTGACGAGTAGACGGCGAAAAAAAAAAGAATCTGTAGCTATTTAGGCTTAGACCGAAAGTGATATTATGTGGCAAAGATGGTCTAACAAACTCTGAGTTAGATTTAGTGGTGCTGTATTCGGTATTGTGGGCTGTTTGGGAAATAATTTTAGTGTTATTTTTCCTACGTCCACCGCGCTTTGTTCGCGCTAACGGTTCCTTCGAATATGTTGCTTGCTGCTAGAGTAAAACATACTAGGCGGGAACCCATAGAAAGTGTGAAAATTCTAGCATTAAAAACTACTGAATGGATACAATACCCACATATAATTGAAGGGACTGGGACTGTCGATTTCGTGAGGGCCAATAGTCTGCTAGTTATTCAATTTGATTTTTTTCTTCCAACCCATAGCAAGGTCTCCAGTTGGCTCTAATAGAGAGAGAGGTGAGGTTGCTGCGAACTAAATGTAGAAAAGAGGGTATATCGCAATGGTAGTTATTTGTGGATTCGGCCATGTGACTGTTGTTCGGAGTGTTGGTGTGGGGAAAGTTTTTAGAGAGGTATAAAAGGGTGGCTTTCTAGCACGTACCTCTGAAGACCAACATAGACTGACAAGAAAGTCAACGAGATCGAACACAGCCACGACGTTAATTGATTCCATTTTATTCTCTCTTGTACTTTCTATAGTGTGAACCTTGCGAATACTTCGTGATCTTGCACGTTTAACTAAAAACGAACCCGAACACACATCTGATCACGTACGAAAGCCTTAATTGACTGCCTCTTCTGTTGACAGCTGCCGGTAAGTGAAGCTTGTTTAGTAATTCTATCCTCTCCCTCGACCCGATATCGTTTATTCACTGCGCCTGGGGGATGGAGAGAGCAAGTGCATTATTTGAGATGGCTAAATGGGGTGAGCAGGCCACTGATAGCTAGGGTAACGCCGAAATCCCCTGGGCCGCTAGGAGTTCACACTCGGAGGTCCTGAGAGCCCTGCCGGAGTAAAGTAACGCCAATCTTGGCACGGCTGACACCATGTCTGGCAAAACACCGCTCTGGCTGTGGGCCGCTGAGAATGGGTATGAGGAAGTCGTGAGGGAACTTCTGGAACGGGAGGAGGTCGATCCCAACGCAACTGACCAAGGTGGCCAGACACCACTCTCCCGAGCTGCGTGCAAAGGGTATGAAGGAGCAGTGAGCATACTACTGGAACGGAACGATGTCGATCTCATCAGAGCTGACGAAAATGGCCGAACACCACTATCATGGGCCGCTGGGAATGGGCATGAGGGAGTTGTGAGGATGCTGCTGGAACGGGACGACGTCAATCCTAACACAGCCGATGTAGATGGCAAAACGCCGCTCTCGTGGGCTGTGAAGAATGGGCATAAAGGAACCGTGAGGATGCTACTGGAACGGGACGACGTCAATCCCAACACAGCTGACCCAGGTGTCTTAACACCGCTCTGTTGGGCTGCGCGGGGGGGAAACGAGGGAGTCATGAGGATACTGCTGGAATGGGACGGCGTTAATCCCGAAATAGCTGATGAATATGGTCAAACGCCGCTCTCTTGGGCTGCGTGCAAGGGGCATGAGGGAGCCGTGAGGATGCTGCTGGAACGGGACGATGTCGATCCCGACACAGCTGATGAATATGGCCTAACACCACTCTCATGGGCTGCTAAGAACGGGCATGCGGGAGTCGTGAGAGTACTGCTGGAACGGGACGAGGTCAATCCCAACATCTCTGGCGAATCGGGCCAAGGGCCCCTCATGTTGGCTGCTGAGAAAGGTCATAAGGAAGTGGTGAGGATACTACTGGAACGGAACGACGTCAATCCCGACATGGAAGACGTATGTGGCTCTACACCGCTTTCCTGGGCTGCACTCAATGGACATGCGAGGATCGTGAAGATACTACTGAAACGGAAAGACGTCAACCCTAACACAGCTGACAAAGATGGCCAAACACCCCTCTTTTGGGCTGCACGCCATGGGAATGAGCGGATCGTGAGGATGCTACTTGAACGCAACGACATCGATCCCGAGATAGCTCACGTAAATGGCCTAACCCCGTTCTTGGCGGCAATGGGGCTTGGGCATGGGAGAATTGCGAAGTTGCTATTTGACCATGCCCTCTTCCCTTCTATGATGGGTAGGATCCCATGGTATTATTAGGGTACGATAGTTATTCCGGGCAGGACTACTGGCTTAGAGCCGTTTCTGTTGTTTCATGGGGTTTTCCTGTTGTGTGGGTCTTTTTGCTGTGAGTTGCGATCTCTCTCTACCTGTATATAAGCCTAGGACTAGCAAGTAGAGAGTAATCACGGAACTACGAAGTCATCTTTTTCCTCTCATACCGCAAGTACTTTCTTCCCTATTATTATTTGTTTGGAGTTTTGAGATTCTGAAGTTTACTTGCCTTCTCGGTGATTTGGCTGTCCTTAAAGTTAGCTCCAATCCGGCTTTTGAGAAATGATGCCCTAACCCCCTCGTAGAAGACTCACGGGCTTGACACCTAAACCCCGGCCCGTTTCACTCAACCTACTAGACACATCTCTCCGCATTGGTAGAAACTTTGTCAAGAAAAATCTTAAGCCCGCTAGTCACAGTGCTCTCCATGCAGCTGACAAACCGCCGCAGATGCCAAACCCCGAGAAAAGATCGTTCACCTGGAATTTCTCGTTATCTATTTAGACCTCCCCAACTATCCGACTCCCCTTCCACACTCTTTGTTATAAATTTTCCGCTTTGTTTAATCCATTACATCTGCATTTGTGGTCTGTTTGTGCTTTTTCATATTCTATTTTCTCTATTATACGCGATTTTGATTTGTCCCTTTCTCCTCACATCCATTGGGTTAAGTTAAGTCATTCGATGTCTCTCGGTAATTAACTTCAGAGGTATTTGTGGTATTGCATAGCTTGGGTGGAAACGGTGCAGAAAGTGGTGAAGAATTAATCCACTTGATAACAAGTGGATCCCCCATAGCCAACCTATAGAGACCCAGGGATAGCTAGACATGACTTAGAGACCAAGGTTTGGAAGGACCCTGCGCAAGAGGACATTACCGAAGAGTAGTTCAGTCAGGCCACTATATTCTTATCCCCAATTCTGGGGATTTGAGGCTTATTTAGGTTTTCTTTTTCACGTCTTCACCCTCCTATATTTTCCTTGAGATCTCAGATGTTTTTCTCACACTAGCCTGGCTAACGGAGTCTAACAAGTTCACGCCAGGTTACAGCACCGCGAACGAAAAACAGCTACTTCGCATAAACAGCATTTTGGTGCCTCCTTCTATGGTTCTACCCTTAACTCATGTTCATGAGAGCCCAGGAACTACCAAATGCTTCAATAACTACCACAACGTGACGGGCCTTGATTGTTTGGACTTGGCAGTGCTGTATCCAGTCAGTGTTCCCAACCGTCCCGTCCGGACGCCAGGGCCCTGGCGTCATATAGTCCCGTCCGTCCAGTCCGGGTGGGTAAGGACGGCCGGGCAAGGCGTCCGTCTTTATTAAACACGGCCGTCCTGTAGGTTGACGGGCGGGCCTGCCGTCTTTTTTGGAAATGGTAACTTCCGGTAGGGCCCGGTTGTCATGAGTAAAGACGGGCGTCCTGAGTAAGGACTGGCGTCTACCTACCGTTACCTGTAGGTACCTACAGTCCTGAGTGAGGACGGGCGTCTACCCACCGTTACCTATAGGTACCTACAGTCCTGAGTGAGGACGGGCGTTACCTGTAGGTACCAGCCGTCATTTGCAGATACCTACCGTCCTAAGGGAGGACAAGCGCTACTTGTTAGCTCTTGCTACTATCTACATGCCCCGGACACACCTTTCTGACTCCATTTCTCAAGTCCTACCCCCATACTTTTCTGACGACTTCAGGGTAGATGTTGACCTCAAAAATGAGAGCTCAGCACATAGTGATTGCTTAAGTTCTGCCCCATCAGGATTGTTAACTCCCACATTTCGGTCAAATTCAAGCGCGGGAAACATACCGGCCGGTGAGAGTTCTGCTACAATTATGGGCGATATTTCTGGCATGCATCTTAACGTTCCAGACGCGTTCCTCCCTAAGCGAAAAGCGCGATATTGCAAAGGAGGGGGATCTCTTACAGTCTTGGAGAAAGAAAGGTCCGATGGGCAAGCTCCATAACATTGGGATATGGATACTTCGAACCCCCCAACGACGCGATCGATTTGCCCAGAAGGTTCGACTAGTAAGAGGAAGAGAATATACTAGACCGCTAATACTATTGGTTGGAAATGTTACTCGCTGGTCTAGTGATGCGGATGCCCTTGAACGGGCTTTTGAGTTGAGGGATATCATGGAGGGCTTTATTGGAACCGCTATTACGGAAGAAAGGAAAGCGAAGGCCCACCGTATGTCAAAAATTGGAAGTTCTGAGTTCGAAATCGTGGACCCGGACCTTATTGACCCCGATCTTATTACTTCCGATGAACTAACTAGAGATGATTGGGATGATTTGGCTACGATACTGCAAAATTTAAAACCCTTTCGCCGTCTCACACTACAGCTTCAAGGTAGCGGCACACAAGCGAACCATGCCAATGTATGAAGTCCTGGAGAAAGGCAGGTCTCATTTCTGAGAAGCCATTAGTGGAAGTAGAGACCATGCTGCGAGATTTGGAGGATAGAGCGCAAAGGCCAGGTCAAGGAAGTGGAATGGGTTCAGTGTGCTCGGAACCAGGATCAGATATCACTGGAAGCATTAGTTGATTTATAGCGAAATTTGATATATGATAGTCAAGCCTGATCTTCTCTACATTAGAATAACAATACTTCGGTTCTTCATAACACAAACCTAATTCTCATGAGATTCAAGTATGAAACATAAACTAAGACACCTATAGGCCCGGCCGTCCGTCCCGGGCATAGATCAGGACGGACTGCCACTCAGCGTCCGTCCCGGGCAAGGGTCTCCAACTTGGCGTCCGTCCCGTCCTAGGCCAAAGACGGACGGACTGGACGCTTGGGAACACTGTATCCAGTATCGTGGACAGTTTAGGAATTAATTTTAGTGTTACTTTCCCTGACGTTCATATCGACGTATCCACAGACTATACGGAGCGGAGACTTCTCTATCTACTGTACAATGGCAGAATATCTAGCCGCCTTCATAAATTATCACTCATCACTTTCATTCTGCCTACGCCCTTATTAGAATACCCAAGGGAGAAACTACTATACCGCATTTTGTTCTTGCTAACAGTTCCTTTTGTCGAAAATGACGCTCGCTGCTAGAGCAAACATGCTAGGCGGGAACCCATAGAAAGTGTGAAAAATACTCGTATTAAAACCACTCAATGGATGCGATAAGCAGAGAAAACCGAAGGTACTGGGATTGTCGATTTCGTGAGGGTCAATAGTCTACTACCGGTAGTAATTGAACTTAACTTTTTTTTCTTCCCATTCCCAGCAAGGTCTCAAGTTGCTTCTCTAATAGAGAGGTAAAGTTCCTACTAGCTAAATGTAAGAAAGAGGATTGTTGGAAATTACATAAGGGGAAGAGAGAAAGAATCTTTCGAGCTCCTTGATCGGGGAGATGGTTCCAGGGTAGCTTATTTAAAGGGCTTCACCTCGACTATGTAGTTATTTGTGGGTTGGGCTATGTGACTGTCGTTCTGACTGTTGGTGGAGGAAAGTTTCCGGAGAGGTATAAAGGTGGCATTCTGGCACGTATGATACCTCCGAAGACCAGCATAGACTGACAACAAAGTCAACGAGATCGAACACAACCACAACGTTAATTGATTGCATTTTCTTCTCTCCTTGTGCTTCCTATAGTGTTAACCTTGCGAATACTTCCCGATTTTGCACGTTTGACCGAAAACGAGCCCGAACACGCATCTGATCGCGTACGAAAGCCTCAATCGACTGCCTTTTCTATTGACAGCTGCCGGTAAGTGAAACTTGGTTAGTAATTCTATTCTCTCCCTCGACCCGATATCGTTTATTCACTACGCCTGGGGGATGGAGAGAGCGAGTGCATTATTGGAGATGGCTAAATGGGGTGAGCAGGCCACTGATATCGAGAGTAACACAGCAATTTCTTGGGCCGCTAAGAGTTCGCGTTCGGAGGTCCTGAGAGTTCTGCTGGAGTAAGGTAACGCCAATCTTAGCACGGTCCACACCATGTCTGGCAAAACACCGCTCTGGTGGGCGGCCGAGAATGGATATGAGGAAGTCGTGAGGGCACTTCTGGAATGGGAGGAGGTCGATCCCAACGCAGCTGACAAAGATGGCCAGACACCGCTCTCCCGGGCTGCGTGCAAGGGCTATGAAGAAGTAGTGAGCATACTACTGGAACGGGACGATATCGATCTCGTTAGAGCTGACGAAAATGGCCGAACACCACTATCATGGGCTGCGGGTAATGGGCATGAGGGAGTGGCGAGGATGCTGCTGGAACGGGGCGACGTCAATCCTAACACAGCTGACGAAGATGGCCGAACACCACTCTTTTGGGCTGCACGCCATGGGCATGCGCGGATCGTGAGGATACTACTGGATCACAACGACATCGATCCCGACATAGCTGACGTAAATGACCTAACCCCGCTCTTAGTGGCGATGAGGTTTGGGCGTGGGAGAATTGTAAAGTTGCTCAGGGACCACGCCTTCTTCACTTCTATGATAGATAATTTCCCATGGTAGTTAGGCTACGATAGTTATTTGGGGCAGGATTACTAGCCTAGAGTCGTTACTGTTGTTTCAAGGGTTTTCCTGTTGTGTGGGTCTTCCTGCTGTGCGTTGCGATCGCTCTCTACCTGTATATAAGCCTAGGAATAGCCAGTAAGTTAGAGAGTAATCACGGAACTATGAAGTCATCTTTTTTTCTCTCACACCGCAAGTACTTTCTTCCTTATTATTATTTGTTTAAAATTTTGAGATTCTGAAGTTTACTTGCCTTCTCGGTGATTTGGTTGTCCTTAGCTTCAATCCGGCTTTTGAGAAATGATGCCCTAACCCCCTCGCAGAAGACTCATGGGCTTGACGCCTAAACCCCGGCCCGTTTTACTCCACCTACTAGACACATCTCTCTGCATTGGTAGAAACTTTGTCAAGAAAAATCTTAAGCCCGCTAGTCACAGTGCTCTCCATACAGCTGACAAGCTATCGCAGATGCCAAACCCCAGATTAGATCATTCACCTGTAATTTCTCATTATCAAATTAGATCTCCCCAACCATCCCACTCCCCTCCCGCACTCTTTGTTTTAAATTTTCAGCTTTTTTTAATCCATTACCTCTGCATTTGTGGTTTGTTTGTGCTTTTCCATATTCTATTTTCTCTATTATACGCAATTTTGATTTGTCCCTTTCTCCTCACCTCCATTGGATTAAGTTAAGTCATTCGATGTCTATCGGCGATTAACTTCAGAGGTATTTGTGGTATTGCATAGCTTGGGTGGAAACGGTGCAGAAAGTGGTGAAGAATTAATCCACCTGATAACAAGTGGATCCCCCATAGCCAACCTACAGAGATTTGGGAATAGCTGGACACGACTTAGAGACCAAGGTTTGGGAGGACATTATCGAGTAGTTCAGTCAGGCCACTATATTCTTATCCTTAATTCTGGGGATTGATTCGTTTTCTGAGAGGCTTATTTAGGTTTTCTTTTTCGCGTCTTCACCCTCTCTCCTATATTTTCCTTGAGATCTCGGGTGTTTTTCTCACACTAGCCTGGCTAACGGAGTCAAGTTCACGCCAGGTTACAGCACCGCGAACGAAAAACAGCTACTTCGCATAAACAGCATTTTGGTGCCTGCTTCTACGGTTCTACCCTTAACTCATGTTCATGAGAGCCCAGGAGCTACCAAATGCTTCAATAACTACCACTAGGTGACGGGCTTTGATTGATTAGACTTAGTGGTGCTGTATCCGGTATCGTGGACATTTTAGGAATTAATTTTAGCGTTACTTTCCCTGATGTTCATATGGACGTATCCATATACGGAGACTTCTCTATCTACAATGGCAGAATATCTAGTCGCCTTCATAAATTATCATTCATCACTTTCACTCCGCCTACCTTCCTATCAGAATACCCAAGGGAGAAAAACCACCGCACTTTGTTCGTGCCAACAGTTCCTTTTGTCGGGTATGACGCTCGCAGCTAGAGTAGACATGCTAGGCTGGAACCCACAGAAAGTGTGAAAAATACTCGTATTAAAACCACTCAATGGATGCGATAAGAAGAGAAAACCGAAGGTACTGGGATTGTCGATTTCGTGAGGGTCAATAGTCTACTAGTTATTGAACTTAATTTTTTTTCTTCCCATTCCCAGCAAGGTCTCGAGTTGGTTCTCTAATTGAGAGGTAAAGTTCCTACTAGCTAAATGTAGGAAAGAGGGTTGTGGGGAAGTTACATAAGGGGAAAAGAGAAAAGAATCTTTCAAAAATTCCAATAATTAGAGATGACTGTTTCGAAGTTGGAAATATTGCGTGAAATTGGCATTTAAAACCGACCTCTTTGATCGTGGAGATGGTTCCAGGATGTAGTTATTTGTGGGTTGGGCTATGTGACTGTTGTTCGGAGTGTTGGTGGGAGGAAAGTTTTCAGAGAGGTATAAAAGGGTGGCTTTCTAGCACGTACTTCTGACAACAAAACCAACGAGACCGAACACAGCCACGACGTCAATTGATTGCATTTTCTTCTCTCTTTCTTGTGCTTTCTATGGTGTCAACCTTGCGAATACTTCGTGATCTTGCACGTTTGACTGAAAACGAACCCGAACACGCATCTGATCGCGTACGAAAGCCTTAATTGACCGCCTCTTCTATTGACAGCTGCCGGTAAGTGAAGCTTGGTTAGTAATTCTATTCTCTCCCTCGACCCGATATCGTTTATTCACTACGCCTGGGAGATGGGGAGAGCGAGTGCATTATTGGAGATGGCTAAATGGGGTGAGCAGGCCACTAATAGCTAGGGTAACGCCGAAATCCCCTGGGCCGCTAGGAGTTCACACTTCGAGGTCCTGAGAGCTCTGCTGGAGTAAAGTAACGCCAATCTTAGCACGGCTGACACTATGTCTGGCAAAAAACCGCTCTGGTGGGCTGCCGAGAATGGGTATGAGGAAGTCGTGAGGGAAATTCTGGAACGGGGAGGGGTCAATCCCAACGCAGCTGACCAAGATGGCCAGACACCGCTCTCCCGGGCTGCGTGCAAAGGGTATGAAGGAGTAGTGAGCACACTACTGGAACGGAACGATATCGATCTCGTCAGAGCTGACGAAAATGGCCGAACACCATTATCATGGGCTGCTGAGAATGGGCATGAGGGAGTCGTGAGGATACTGATGGAACGGGACGGGGTTGATCCCAACACAGGTGACCAAGAGGGCCGAACGCCGCTCTCGTGGGCCGCAGATAGTGGACATAAGGGAGTCGTGAAACTACTACTAGAACGGGACTGCGTTAATCCCGACATAGCTGATGAATATGGCCAAACGCCGCTCTCTTGGGCTGCGTGCAAGGGGCATGAGGGAGTCGTGAGGATGCTGCTGGAACGGGACGATGTCGATCCCAACACAGCTGACCAAGAGGGCCAAACGACACTCTCGCGGGCCGCAGAGAGTGGGCATGAGGAAGTCGTGAAGATACTACTGGAACTGGACGGCGTTGGTGCCGACGTAGCTGATGAATCCGGTAGAACACCGTTCTCTTGGGCTGCTGGAAATGGGCATGAGGGAGTGGTGGGGATACTACTGGAACGAGACGATGTCGATCCTGCCAGAGCTGACGAACATGGCCGAACACCACTCTCGGAGGCTGCTGGGAATGGGCATGCGGGGGTCGTGAGAGTACTGCTAGAACGGGATGAGGTTGATCCCAACACGGCTTGCCGGGGTGGCCTGACACCACTCGCGTTGGCTGCGTGGAAGGGGCATGAGGGAGTCGTAAGGATACTACTGGAACGGAACGACGTCAATCCCGCCATAGATGACGATTGTGGCGCCACGCCGCTTTCCTGGGCTGCACTCCATGGGCATGCGAGGATCGTGAAGAAACTACTGAAACAGAAAGGCGTCAGTCCCAACACAGCTGACAAAGATGGCCGAACACCACTCTTTTGGGCTGCACGCTATGGGCATGAACGGATCGTGAGGATACTACTGGAGCGCAAAGACATCAATCCCGGCATAGCTGACATAAATGGCGTAACCCCGCTCTTAGTGGCAATGGGGTTTGGGCGTGGGAGAATTGCGAAGTTGCTCAAGGACCAAGCCCTCTTCACTTCTATGGTGGATAATTTCCCATGGTAGTTGTTAGGCTACGATAGTTATTTGGGACAGGACTACTAGCTTAGAGTCGTTACTGTTGTTTCATGGGTTTTTCCTTTTGTGTGGTTCTTCCTGCTGTGCGTTGTGATCGCTCTCTACTTGTAATTTCATCGTGTATTCGGAATCAGGAACCAGTAGGAACACCAGTCCCAGAAGAGAATCCTGAAAGGGAACAAAAACTAGGCTCTTGTGCTTATCCCGATTGAGTTGAGTAGCGAGAAAAACTACAAACCCAGCAGTAATCTAGCCTTCTTTTCAAAAGTTTCACTGCCGGCCCACTCCCAATCGGCCTTTCATCCTACCTCTTGCTTACAGTCTACCAAGTTTCCACAAAGCCTTCTGTCCAGCATTCCTAACTAGTATGCCCATTTCCCAATACTTTAAATCCATAAATCCTCTCCAACTATTTTCCTTTTCTTCTTGCTCACAGCTAGCATTCAGCTCTCATGAATGTCTTGCTCCGAGCACAGTTAGGCTTCAGTTCTAGCATAATTTTACAGGGAATTTTTTGCCCTTTTAAGCCTACGATTCTTGTTTCCTCAACTTTAGTTCATTTACTCGAGTTCATTACAGTCGCCATCATCACCACGGCCATCATTGCTCCTGTAACTATCGTCACCATTTCCCCTGATTTCTGTTTTGAGATTGGGTATGACATCGCTAAGCTAATTTTATCCCATTTTTATTAGTTACGGAACACTGCTGGTAGTTACCTGATTCCGAATACACGATGAGAACATAGGTACCTGTATATATGACTAGGGCTAGTCAGTAGAGAGCAATCACGGAACTATGATACCACGTCATATTTTTCCTCCCACACCGCTAGTGCCTTCTTCCTGTGTTGTGCGCTATTCTACTACCGACTCGGGCCAAGTCGCCATCGTGCTAGTGTGCCTTTGGAGTGTTGCTATACCATTTACTTAAATTTGAGATTCGAAAGTTTACTTGCTTCTCGTTGACTCGGTTGTCAGTAGCCCCCATCCGAATTTTGCAGAATAATGCCCTTCCTTAACCCCCTTGCAGAAGGACTCACAGGCTTAACACCCAAAGATAAACCCCGGCCCGTTTTACCCACCTACTAGACACATCTCTTCGCATTGGTAGAAATTTTGCCAAGCAAAATCTTAAAGCCCGCTAGCGACAGTGCTCTCCATGCAGCTGACAAGCCACCGCAGATGCCAAACCCCAGATTAGATCATTCACCTGTAATTTCTCATTATCAAATTAGATCTCCCCAACCATCCCACTCCCCTTCCGCACTCTTTGTTTTGAATTTTCCGCTTTGTTTAATCCATTACGTCTGCATTTGTGGTCTGTTTGTGCTTTTTCATATTCTATTTTCTCTATTATACGCGATTTTGATTTGTCCCTTTCTCCTCACATCCATTGGATTAAGTTAAGTCATTCGATGTCTATCGGTAATTAATTTCAGAGGTATTTGTGGTATTGCATAGCTTGGGTGGAAACGGTGCAGAAAGTGGTGAAGAATTAATCTACTTGATAACAAGTGGATCCCCCATAGCCAACCTATAGAGACCCAGGGATAGCTAGACATGACTTAGAGACCAAGGTTTGGAAGGACCCTGCGCAAGAGGACATTACCGAAGAGTAGTTCAGTCAGGCCACTATATTCTTATCCCCAATTCTGGGGATTGACTCCTTATCTGAGGCTTATTTAGGTTTTCTTTTTCACGTCTTCACCCTCCTATATTTTCCTTGAGATCTCAGATGTTTTTCTCACACTAGCCTGGCTAACGGAGTCTAACAAGTTCACGCCAGGTTACAGCACCGCGAACGAAAAACAGCTAACGTATTTTACCCAGTAATGGGTCAACCCCCAGTAATGGGTCACTTATTCTCCCCACTCCAATTTGACAAATTTGTGATTCTAGAAAGCAATAATAATCAGATCTCCTTCAAATTAAAATCCAGAATTGTCTCTAGACTTTAGAACCAGCCTTGTAATTATTGAAAACTTAATTTAATTTTCACAGCTGTAAATGGTGCAAGTGAGATATCATGATTATGGATGAAATTGTAACAAAGAAAAGGAACAACTTGTGGAAAAGATCTAGGATTTTCCAAGGTGGTAGTATAGGTGATTTATTATAAGCCCTGTTAATTATAAAAATTTAGAGCAATAATTGAGGCCAAGCAAGAGATTGAAATATTTGTTATTTTTTACTCCTATGGCACATATAATTTTAACATACAACCAACATCTTTCCAACATCCAATTTTACAAAGTACTAACACAGAAGTAATGTCAAACAAGATGCCTGACCTAGAAGACCTTCTTCAAGGAGCTATTAGCTCTGAAAGAGAAGATCTAGAACTCTCTCTAGACCATTTAGTTGATATATTTGAAGTTTCCAATATCACACTCTAGTGCTGGCTTGAAGGTATTATAACACCTTCCAAGAATACTCACCAAAGCCAGTAGTGGTACACTCACATGGAGAAGATTGTAGATATTCATAGGATGTAAGATTATAACAATAGTGACATTTCTCACTACTTGAAAATTATATTATATACAATTTATAAAATCTTATTAGCCAGAGAAGGCATAGCAGATATTTAGAAAGGGTGAGATGACAGCTTGATCCAGAGATGTCCAGGGTTCAAATCAAGCATTGTAAAGTGTATCAACAGCTATAGAGCTTTTGCTACAGATTTTTCTATTACTAGAGAGGATTTAACTAAATGCTCAGGCTATCAATGGAGGAGATGATATTTTCTCCTTCTGAACAATGTTTGGCTCTAATAGCTGTCTCAAGAACATCCTCTTGGTCAGGCTTCTTGTTTGGCATTGCCACTGAATCAATATTTTGTAAAATTGGATGTTGGAAAGATATTGGTTGTATGTTAAAATTATATGTGCCATAGGAGTAAAAAATAACAAATATTTCAATCTCTTGCTCGGCCTCAATTATTGCTCTAAATTGTTATAATTAACAGGGCTTATAATAAATCACCTATACTACCACCTTGGAAAATCCTAGATCTTTTCCACAAGTTGTTCCTTTTCTTTATTACAATTTCATCCATAATCATGATATCTCACTTGCACCATTTACAGCTGTGAAAATTAAATTAAGTTTTCAATAATTACAAGGCTGGTTCTAAAGTCTAGAGACAATTCTGGATTTTAATTTGAAGGAGATCTGATTATTATTGCTTTCTAGAATCACAAATTTGTCAAATTGGAGTGGGGAGAATAAGTGACCCATTACTGGGGGGTGACCCATTACTGGGTAAAATACGTTACTTCGCATAAACAGCATTTTGGTGCCTCCTTCTATGGTTCTACCCTTAACTCATGTTAATGAGAGCCCAGGAGCTACCAAATGCTTCAATAACTACCACAACGTGACGGGCCTTGATTGTTTGGACTTGGCGGCGCTATATCAGGTATAGTGGACCGTTTAGATAATTAATTTTATTGTTATTTTCCCTGACGTTCATATCGACGTATCCACAGACTATACGGAGACTTCTCTATCTACTGTCACTAGGCAAAAGTGTTGGTGATTTTGTTTAGTCAGATGTCACTTTATCACGAACACTTTTGCCTAGTGACAGTACAATGGCAGAATATCTAGCTGCCTTCATAAATTATCACTCATCACTTTCATTCTGCCTACGCCCTTATTAGAATACCCAAGGGAGAAACTACTATAGCACATTTTTCTTCTACTTGAGTTTTTACGGTACAGCATTTACTGGTCAAATTTGACCCCCCGCTAATGACAGCTAGTCGGCGTCCAGTTAACAGCTCCATATTCAGTAATACTTTGTAAAGTTGGTTCATATAACGAGTGGAAAACCGAAACAACTAACGGCGGGTCGATTTTGACCAGTAATGTGGTACCAATGATGATAAGGTCCTCTCCAAGGAGTGGGAACCTTCGCCAAAAAATAACCAGTCCCATGCTACAGACACGTGTACTTACAAAACTCTGGAAGGCCTTGCATTTGTGCTGTCTCCCGTCTGCAAACTAAACAATACCGGTGAAATGGTACCAAACCACCCCCTGACGATGTTAGGCAGCACACCACGATACATTTCCCTACAAAAAAATTTCCTCCATTCCCCTGTCCGCCCTCAGGCAATCATGCCCCTACCGCATAACCAATCTCAAACCCTGCAGAGTCACTTCACCCCGGATCCCCTTCAAGGATCCAGGAGAAGAATTACCGAGTCCTAAATGCAAGCTGCCTTAATACTGGACAAGAACAAGTTTGAATGTCAATCCTCAGCAAACCCTATCCGGGGAACCCAGACGACTACCAATTCTGTGTCTGCTGAGGAATATTTCCTATATTTCAGTGGTGTCACCCATGGTCACCTTCCCGAGATTGATAAAGAATTTTTCGCATCCCAACTCCGGTGCACACTACTCTTCACAACCGAAAATGGCTTAAGTTGCCTAATCTACCGAATATTGCCTAGGTGGAGGCACCGTGACCTCACCTTAGCTTCTGGATAGAGATTAAGATCAACTTAATTCTTGGCCATAATCACTAGTCGATTCACTCGTTTGGTGGCAGACGATTCGATATTAGTAACGTTTGTAGCAAGGAAGGGCATGAGGCACTTGGGCTAGCTACTTGGGGGGGTAAGGGGCGTGTGGCCTTCAGTGATGATTGAAGTTGGGTATTCGGAAGTGCTTGACTTTCTTCATTTGGATGCAAAGTGGTGGTTCATCAACTCTGCCGGCAAAACACGATTTGATGATAGTCGAGCTAATGACAGACCCATTCGCCATCCACATTGAGTGCTGGGGATGGTTGTATCAGACGATCGGCAAAAGATACAGGCTCCAGCCCAGATCCCCACCCGTGTTCAGCTTTTCGACATCGACACCGAAAGGACCGTGGCACCAGTATCCCCGGAGCTCGGCATTCCTTACTATTGAATCATTGATGACCTTGATGAGAATGCGCCAGATGCCGTGTTTACCAATGCTGAACTCACTTCCTTTGCACTCAAGTTGTTTAAGTGGCTGCGGTGAAAGGTATAATTCTTGCTGGATTGCTTATAGAGCATGGGGTTCTGCAATTGAGCGAATATGTAGATATGCAGGTATGCAGGTATGTGGCTATGTGGGTTCCGGTGGTTTGGCACTTAGCAGTGGGCTGTTGTTTTTCACACTCTATGCCAATGGACATAGGGTATTAGTTCCATAGCTTCTTCTATACCATATGCAATTAGGCATACAGGCGTTTGCGCTTTATTGGGGCAGAGGTTTAGGGATCACGGAGGATCATGGTCTTGATGGCGCGATGAAGGATACTCGTCTTTAGTTTTTGTACTATGTGGGATTGTTAGAGTCCTAAAGCCTTTAACACTGGCACCTGTAGTATATTGGAGTCTGGGGGGGGTCTTTTTTTCGGTTTTTTTACTGGTCCGGATAACCCTGTCCGGTGGGCTCAGCGCACATTACTACACTATATATCATTGTATTGCAATTTATCGTACGGCACGAGGGTCTGGTAAGAAGTTATAAAACAGCTATTCAAGGTTGACTAACCAAATATATCCCTTTATGTTCCGGTTAATGACTCCTATCCCGGTAGCTTTGTATGCCCTCTAGATTTACCGGTATGTAAACTCGATGGATTTGGAAGACGAGTGACGGTTTGTGATGATGTTGAGAACAGCCTAGAGGGGAAGTGGAGTTAAGTCTTTTGCACGTACTAGTACTGTGCTGGTATTAATCGTATTAATGTGTTATATCTAGGGGATTTCTTTCTGAGTTTATTCACCGGAAGTTTATTCTGCTGTCTCGGTTAGGTAGTGAGTGATAGAAGACTATTAATCATGCTCGTTTATAGACTGCGGAGGTTAGCTATTGCACGGCATTTAGCTTTGGTGAATTTGCGGCTCGTTGAAAAGGGGAATATTGTGATAGATGTATTGGCTGCAACAACAGAGGGTGGAGCCTCACTGCGTTGTCGGGTAAGTTACGCGAGTAAGTGCGCTGTGCTTGACAGCCTTGCTGCCTCGGGAAGCGCAGCGCCAGCCTCACAGAATCTGGAAAGTTACGAAGCGGTGGGAAGGGTCTTTCTTCTCTGTAACGACCTCACTAAGGTATCCATAACCGGTAGTTCCTACAAAGCCCCGCCTCTCCCCTTCTCTCCCCTTCTTTAGCCCCCCAAGAATTTCAGGACCGGCTGTCGACTTCCTTCATCATCCACCGTCTACGATACTCTAAGCAACAAAGAACGGAAAATGGCTCAAACACTCAGTAATAATATCGGCTCTTTCAACACAACGGTTGTTAATAACATTACCGCTCCCGAGGACCAATCTAAGATCCTAGCCTGGTTATCCCCACTGAATCCGGGGGTGCGGCATCAGGATGTTCGGAACAGCCGAATTGAAAATGTGGGGGAATGGGTCTTAGAGACTAAGGGTTTTAAAAACTGGCACGCTAGTAGTGGGGGAGGTGGATCCGATAACGCGGTTTTGTTTTGCTATGGAGATCCGGGAGTTGGCAAGACTTTTATCAGGTATCAAGGACGAATCTCGGATTGAAGAAAAAGGGCAAGTGCTAACATGCTGTGATGTTAGCTCATTGGTGATAGACAGATTGTGCGATCGGGTCGAAGGCCCGGAGATGGCGGTTGCCTGTTTTTATTTTGACTTCGCAGCACAAAAGGAGCAATCCCCGGTGAGTATGCTGGGCTCCGTGCTCAAACAGGTTGTGAGTGGGCTGGAAGAGGTGCCCGAGGAAATAGCACGAGCATATGAAAACCAGAAACGATCTATTGGTGGGCGAGGACTGCTGCTTACCGATGTTGTGAAGATGCTGGAGAATACTGTATCCAAAATGCGCACATTCATATGCATTGATGCACTTGATGAATGTGTGGCGGAATATCGAGTCAAGATTCTTGATTCGCTTAATAAAGTTCTACGGAGCTCTCCAGGCACTCGGATGTTCGTGACGGGAAGATCGCACATCGAGGCGGAGGTAGGCAAGCGACTATCTGGAAGCGGAACAGCAATACGCATCACTCCCCAGAGACCTGATATCATCAATTATCTCCACAGCAGACTAGACGATGACACAACGCCAGACGCGATGGACGGCAATCTTAAGGCAGATATCCTGAACAAAATTTCTAAAGATGTTTCAGAAATGTAGGTAGCAACGACACCGGAGAAGCTGCCTCAAGTTGTCTACTGATAGATGCATATCTAGGTTCCTGCTTGTCTCGCTGAACGTCGATGCGATCCTGCAAGGGGCTACAATCAGTAGCAGGCGAAAAAGGCTCAACGAAATGACTAACAGCTCGGGGTTAGAAGGCGTTTATGGTACAACGCTGAGTCGGATAAAGGCACAGGGTGGGGAAAAATCGAGGCTCGGCATGGCGGCTTTGATGTGGATCTCTCACGCGGAGCGGCCCTTGAGAGTCGACGAATTGCGTCACGCCCTAGGAGTCGAAATTGGATCTGCGGATCTGGATGGCAGCAATGTCCCTTCAATAGGAACAGTACTGGCCTGTTGTCAGGGACTTATCTCCGTAGACAAGGAGTCTTCCACGGTCCGGTTAATTCACTTTACACTTCAAGAATACCTTCAGGCTTATTCTGAGCTTTTTGATAGGCCTCATGCGACAATGGGAGAGATCTGCTTAAGTTATTTGAATTCCCACCAGGTCAAGGCTCTTTCGTGCTGTCTCTCTAACAATATTGGGAACATACCCTTCCCGGAAGATTCTTTAGATTGGGAATATTCTCCCATATATTCGGACACGCCCTTTCTGAAATATTCTTCTCTATATTGGGGAAGGCACGCAAATAGAGATCTATCAGATTGTGCGAAAGAGCTTGCGCTGAAGATTTTTGAAGACTACAACAACCACATTTCCACAAGAGTCCTCTTTGTCGAAGAGGAATTGACTTGCTTTGATCCCGATGAACCTTTCCAGTCCAGTGGTTTACACTATGCATCCTTCTTCGGGATTGTTGAGATTGTAACTGATTTGATCGAGGTGGGAGGTTGTGATATCAACCAAAAAGATAGCGTAGGTAATACACCTCTAGTGTGGGCTGCTTTAGGCGGGAGCGAAGGACTGGTAAAAATACTGCTCGGGTGGGACGGCATCAACCCCGACCAACCAGGTTGCGACGACCGAACACCACTCATTTGGGCTGCTTTCAGAGGGCACGAGGGGGTTGTGAAGATGCTACTCGGACGGGACGACGTCAACCCCAACCAACCAGATAACGGCGGCATAACACCACTCTGTTGGGCTGCTTTGAGAGGGTGTGAGGGGGTTGTGACAATACTACTCGGGCGGGACGGCGTCAATCCCAACCAGCCAGATAGCGGCGGCAAGACACCACTCTGTTGGGCTGCTTTGAATGGGAGGGAGGGAGTGGCGAAAATACTACTCGGACGAGCCGACGTCAACCCTGACCAACCAGATCACAACGGCAAAACTCCACTCTGGTGGGCGGCCAGGAATGGACACGAGGGAGTGGTGAAAATGCTACTTGGGCGAGCCGACGTCAACCCCAACAAACTAGATGGGTACGGCCAAACACCACTCCATCATGCTGCCCTCAATGGACATTCAGGAATTGTGAAAATACTACTCGGACGGGGCGACATCAACCCTGACAAACAAGGTTGGCTCGGAATAACACCACTCTGCGGTGCTGCTATAAGTGGGTACAAGGAAGTGGTGAGAATACTGCTTGAGCGGGATGACGTCAACCCTAATCAACCAGATAGCGACGGTAAAACACCACTCTATTGGGCTACTCTGGGACAGGACGAGGGGATGCTGGAATCACTATTCGGGCGGGGCGGGGTCGACCCCATGATGCTGGTAAAACCATCGCGCGCGTTGGTAGCTGCTAAGGATGGGCACGAGAGAGTGGTGGAAATGTTACTCAGACGGGGCGACGTCAACCCCAACCAACCGGATTGCGACGGGAAGACACCACTCTGTTGGGCTGCTTTGAATGGGAGGGAGGAAGTGGTGAAAATACTACTCGGACGAGCCGACGTCAACCCTGACCAACCAGATGAGGACGACCAAACACCACTTTCTCATGCCGCCGTAAATCGACACGAGGGAGTGGTGAAAATACTTCTCGAACGAGACGATATCAGCCCCAACAAATCAGACAAGTATAGCCAAACGCCACTCCGGTGGGCTACTTCAGAAGGGCGAGAAGGAGTGGTGAGAGTGCCTCTCAGACGGGACGACGCCAACCCTGCCAAGCGCCGCAAATTAGGTTGAACACTCTGGTGGGCTACCGAGAGTCGCATGCGGGAGTGATATCTACTCTAGCCCCACCATCCACCCCCCAGCATGCCCGAAGCCTGATGAAGCATACCCCTAGGGGGTCACCCCTTCGAATATGGATAACCTATGCACCATTTCCGCAAGCACCGCAGCAGCCCCTTAAACATGTCTATCACCGCTATTGCCTCCTTCCTCTCATCCCCGCCCAACCTTCCCCCGCTGTCTAAACGCCGCCTTACAGTAACTACCGTCTTCCTTCCCCTCCCGGAGTAAATCTACCACAGAGACCTAGCTCAACTATTTTTTTTCCAGGCGAAGGAAATCACGTGCAATGTGAATGCGCATACCCATCACATACTGTACTCGGCCATATCTCTGTACGGATTTTCTTATATATCTAGCCGAGTCCAAATTTGTGGCTTCTGTGTATAATCCCGAATTAAGAGTTGATGGAGGGAGGGGCTATATTCATCGTATTGAGGAAAACCAGTGTAGCTTAGAATCTCCCTGACTTTCCTACCTTTTCTGTTGTCCTTTTGGTTATCGTTTGTTCACCTCCTCCTCTACAATTCATGTTCTGCTCTTTCCCCCCACAAAACTGTAGATATAAGAGTTTTTTAGACATAGGGAAGAAATATCAAGCGCGAGTACTTTTGACGCTGGTGGAAAGTGATATAAAAGCTTGCTATTAACCACAAATCGCATAGCTTGATCAAGGTCATACTTAACTTATATGCCACTGTCCTCCAGCGTAAATTTGAAGGTGCGGTGAGAAAGCTAGGTGTCCGCACTTTTCATCTTCCCCAATAAGGAAAACAAACACAATAAGGATCCCGAACTGTGAGACTGGCTCCATCCTACGGGCACCATAAAAAAAGAACTCTAACGACTCGTTCCGCACCCAACCCCTTCCTGCGGTCTACGACAGGATCAAGTCGACTAAGTAGCCTCGTTAGTCGAATCAAATCAGGTCCTTTCAAGGGATAATCTCGGTCGACAATCGGAGGGTGATTTTGAGTTTTAAAAAATCCACTTATAATAAATCGAGAATGAAAATAGAGAATGAAAATAGAGAATGCAAGCATCCTGTTAGAAACCACAATGTAATGACCGCACGTGATGCGGGATGCGCCCGCACTCTAAGTACTGGTACCCGTATATACTAGCTAAAGGGTGCGCAAGCTACGAAAAAAGGTTCACACCCCTGTCCTTTTTCCTTCTTGTCCTTTCTCCCGCTTCTTTCTTTTTCTTCATTTCTTCCCTCAAGTCTTTCCTTTCCATCAACTTATCACAATTAATCATGGTCTTCATCTAGGCGGCTTAATACAAGTTTTGTGTCTCAACTTAAGTCGTTTCACTCCGCTGCGTGAAACCCTCACCGTTAATCATTACCTCCGCATGGAATTTCAACACTAATGACAGCTAATCCGCATCAAGTTAACAGCTCCATATCCAATCATACTTTGTAAAATTGGTTCATGCATAACCAGTGGAAAACCGAAACTAGCAGATTTCCAAAGATCCAGACTTTAACTCACTAATTTTGCATCCTTTCAACGTTATAAGTTTATTGGCGCAGTTAATTGGAATTAAGACGAAGTTTGAGGCCGAAATTAAATTCACTCTTGGCTCGTGGGTTATGTGTCACTGTAAAAAATAGCCCATATCGGTTGCATCCTACTCAGATATAGACGTCATGTCAAAGCTTTTTACTCTTTCTAGCATTATACCTATCAAATTAAATCAATTTTTTACCCCTGACTTTACCGTAACGAGTGTGGGGACTTTAAATCCCTGTCTATTCTGTCACTAACGCTCATATGGGAGCTTTGGTAAGAACATAAGGCCAGATAACACGAATACTATTTCCCAAATTGTCCACAAGACCCGTCACAGCACTAGCATCTGTTCACCTTCATAAATTATTATTCACCACCGGAGTGCCTTTTGTCAAATATGCTACTTGTAGCCAGGATAGACATACTAAGCGAGGAAGCGTAAAAATACTAGAATTGAAACTAGATGATGGATACAATAAGCCCATCTCAATTACCGTAAGATGCTGTTATTTTCGATTTCGGAAGGGTCGACAGTCTGCCAGTTCTTCTGCTTTCTCAATTTTCCCCTCCTAGGGCCACAGCGGGGGCTGGGATTAGCTCTCCAACCAAAAGAGGTAAAGTTCATGATGAAAATGTAGAAAGTGGCCTTTTAGCAATTCTAGCGCAGACAAATATCTCGAAATTGAGAATATAGCGTGAAATTGGCATCTACAGAGCTCTTAGTCAGGGAGATAGCTCCAGGAGTTTTTTCGGGCTTCGCCTTGCTAGTTACTATAGGATATGAAATCAAGTTTGCAGGTTTTCCTCAATTCTCTCTCTTGTTTATTTCAACAGTAGCTAGTACGGTATTTTGAGGTAGAACTAGTGTGACTGTCATCGGGACTGCTCCCAGGAGACAATCTCCAGAGGGATGAAAGGGGCGTTTTCCGGCACCTGCCTCCACAAACTAGAGTACACTAGAGCAGACCACAACGACGACAACGAGATCCTTGACGAGAAAGAGACAACAAACACAAATACAACCGGGCCCTCTCTTTATCGTTTGATTTTCCCTCGTCTTCCTATTCGTTTCATGGTGTGAACCTTGCGAGCTCGTGCGAATACGTCCTGATCGTGGACGGTTGTTTGAAATTAGACCCCGAATACCTATCTGATCTCACAAGGGGACCTCGATTGACTACCTTTCTTTTTGGTGGCTGCAGGTAAGTGAAGCTTGCTTAGTAGTTCTATTCCCTCCCTCGACTCAACATCTTTCTTTCAGTACTCAGGGTCTATGCAGAGAGTATGTACTCTGTTTTAGATAGGTAAATGAGATGCGCAGGCCACTAATTGCCGGGGTAACACAGAAACCGTCTAGTCCACTAGGAGTTCACATTCAGAGGTCGTGAGGATACTGCTAGAGCAAAACAGCGCCTCTCTCAATAGAACTGACCATGCCGGGCCGAACACCACTTTGGTGGGCCGCCAGTGGTGGGCATGAGGAAGTCGTAACAATACTACTAGAGCGGGATGAGGTCAATCCCAACATAGCTGATGAAAATGGCCGAACACCGCTTTCGCGAGCCGCGGAGAATGGGCATGAGGGAGTGGTGAGGATACTACTGGAACGGGGTGGGGTCGATCCCAACACTGCTGACATAGATGGCCGAACGCCGCTCTTGTGGGCCGCAATGAATGGGCATGAGGGAGTCGTGAGAATACTACTGGAACCGGGTGGGGCCGATCCCAACACTGTTGACCAAGCGGGGGAAGCGCCGCTCTCGTGGGCCGCAGAGAATGGGCACGAGGGAGTCGTGAGGGCACTACTGGAACGGGAGGACGCCGATCCCGACATAGCTGGCCTGTATGGCACACCACTCTCGATGGCTGTCGAGAGTGGGCGGGAGGGTGTAGTGAGGATACTGCTGGAACGGAACGACGTCAATCTCGCCATAATAGATGATCAGTGGGCCTGGACACCGCTTTCCTGGGCTGCAGAGGTTGGGTGTGAAGATATCGTAAGAATGCTACTGGAACGGAGCGACGTCGATCCTGATATAACTGACCGACGAGGCCGAACAGCGCTCTCGCGGGCCGCTGAGAATGGGCATGAGGGAGTGGTGAGGATACTACTGGAGCAGGACCAGGTTCATCCCGAGAGTGCTGACAATCAAGGCCGAACACCGCTCATGTGGGCTGTGCTGTATAGGAAGGAGGGAGTTGCGAAGATAATACTGCAACACGCTAAGGCCGATCCCGACGCAGCTGACCAAGATGGCCGCTCGCCGCTCTCGTGGGCCGCAGAGATTGGGGATGAGGGAGTTGTGAGGGCACTACTAGAACGGAAGGATGTCGATCCCAACATGGATAGCCGGGGCGGCCTGACACCACTCGCGTGGGCTGCCAGGAGTGGGAAGGAGGGCGTAGTGAAGATACTACTAGAACGGAGCGACGTCAATCCCGCCATAGAAGATGAATCTGGGCGGTTGCCCCTTTTCTGGGCTGTAGATTGGGGATATGAAAGGGTCGTGAGGATACTATTGGAACGGGATGACGTCAACCCCAACACAGCTGACAAACATGGCCGAACGCCGCTCTCGTGTGCCGCAAAGAATGGGCACGAGGGAATCGTGAAGATACTATTGGAACGGGACGACATCAATCCCAACACAGCTGACAAGCAAGGCCGAACACCCCTCTGGTTGGCTGTGCGGGGTGGAAATGTGGGGGCCGTGAAGATACTACTAGAACAGAGCGACATCAACCCCGGCACAGCGGACGTAAATGGCCAAAACCCGCTCTCACAGGCCGTGATATTTAGGAATGAGAGAAACGTGAAGTTCCGAGACCACATCGACTTCATTTCCAGACATGAATCAAGCCTACTAGCAACAGAAATTGATGGAGTAACACCATGGTGGGTTTAGGGCATAGCAGAGAGAAAGGTTGTTGGGACTGGTATTCTAGGGCTAGAGCGTTGTGCGGTCCACCATGGGTGACCATATAGATCTGTATTTAGTTCGTTCCCTTTCCTTCTCTCTAGATCATATATACATGATATACGATCATGGAGAACACATCACCATTAGCTAGCTCGAATACTAACACATCTTCTTTTCCACTTCAGTTCTAGTTTCTTCATTCGACGTTAGCCTCACGGCAGCGCCCCAGCGGTGCTTGTATCGGCAGCTTCCATTGCGCACGACACGCCCTCCATCAGAAATATCTCCCCCCGAGCTGTCTGAGCCCCCTCTCAAAAGGGCCGGCAGGTCTTGGTATCGCTCCCTCCAACTACCCCATCCCCTCTCACCTCTCTTCTCGTATTATTGGGGTTTATTTTTCAATTTTGTACATACCTACAGGCTACAGTCCCCCAGCTCCTCCCCAGACTCCCCTCTCCGGATATATATACTGCATTTTTATTTCCCCTTTGTTTCTCCTACTCATTAAGTTTGCAGGAGAAGGATCACAGCAGGAGTATGACATTAGCCTTGGAATAAGTAGTATTGGTCGTGGGAAAAACGACCTTTAGAAATAGGTTATAAATCACAATTGTACTTCAGAGGAGAGTAGACCCTCACCAACAATAGGTATATAACACAAGGTAATCCCTCCCGGACCGCCGCGTCTAACCCTCAAGTCCTGTATCAACTATCAAGTGCACTCTAGCTCACCTTCTCCGTCGCACTTGCATGCGGTCGGTTGGGCTTGCCAGTGACCAACCGTGAACACGCAAACTCATCTAGCAATTAGTTTACGGGCAAACCCAACCAACTTGAACAAGACATCCTAAACTCTTTAGCCATCCACTGAGCATGAAGTACTCACCCAATTGGCGCTACGTATTAACAGCGTTTCCAGCTCTAGCTCGCAGCTGTTAGGTGCTTGGCTAACTGGCTCGCCCCTTTGCGCGCCCAAAACGTCCCCAACATGTAAATGAATTCCGATAGTATAGTGACTCCACCAACTCACCAGTCACTACCATATCAACCCTTCAAAACACCATACCCGGAACACGAAAAGCACTTGACCCAAGCATATGACTGACATCTCCACCGGTATAGTGCCGGCAGGAAATAGCCAACCAAGTTCTCAAGACCGGATGTGGCAAGAGCTCCCCAGCATGTCCATCTGAACACCTGATTTTGAATGGTAAATGAGATTTCTAGAATTTCCCTTTCTTTCTTTCTTTCTTAGCGTGTTTTAATCGATTCATTGCCCCCTATGGCCAATGATACCTTCTGATCCAATGCCTTAGTTGAGATGTACGGTGTGATGGGCTCGTAGAGATCTGGTGGCTTCACATGATGCTTTAGCGATTTTGGGAAATATAATACAAGTACTGTATTTTCTGGTTTTATACGGGGTTTCGCCAAGACCGGGCGTTGCTTAAGGTTGGGTGGTGCCCAGAGCCTGAAATGGGCCCCTTCAATGCCCTAGCCATCATAGTAACCAAGGGGTCGATTTTAGATGTCTACCACAATGCGGCTGAATGTTTTCTAATCACTTTTTGCAAGGGTTGGATGGTGATCAAACAAGCGCCACGCACTAGGGTGAGGTACGGGACACCTAAAATCCACCCCTTAGTTACTATGATGACTGGGGCATCGAAGGGGCTCGTTTCAGGCTCTGGGCACCACCCAACCCTAAGCAACGCCCGTCCTTAGCGAAAACCCGTGTAAACTCAGAAAATACGGTGCAGTAGGGGATGAACGTGCTGACAAGTACCCGGAGTGGATAAGCGGAAGCGAGCGGTATCACGAGTTTAAGAGGAGAGTGGTCTCTAAAGGAAGCGAATAATCCGCATTACTGGTTGAACAAGGAGAAGAACGTTGAGAGAGAAAAGAAGAAAAGAAAAGAGACCGAGGGGACAGATGCTGAGAGGAAACAGGGGGGCGACGCAGTGGTCATGAAGTATCACTCGTGACCGCATCAACAAATATTAGAGCACAGCCGTAACTATTATTTCCAACAGAACCTTAGTGACAGAATAGACAACGATTGAAGTCCCCACCTTCATTACTGTAAAGTCGGGGGGTAAATGTGGCGCTGAGAGGGAAAAATTGAGAAAGCAGGAACTGGCAGACTATCGACCCCCCGAGATCGAAAATAGGACAGCCTTAATTCATTGTGACTATTGTATCCATCATCTAGTTTCAATTCTAGTATTTTCACACCTTCCCGCCTAGTACTAGTATGCCTACCGTAGCAACAAGCAGCATATTTGACAAAAAGTACTCTGTGTGTCACGGAGAAAAATGCGCGGTGGTTTCTTCTTTCTGAGTTTTAGTAGGGGCCCAGGCGGAGCGAAGGTGGTGAGTGATAATTTGTGAAGGTGAACACATAGTCTACTCTGGTATGGATGCTAGTGATGGGATAGACAGGTGCTCGAGATGTCAAAGCGTTTTACCCTTCCTGGCATTATCCCTACCAAATTAGATCATGGTGAGGGATGGGATTAAGTCTCCAACCAAAAGTACTAAAGTTTACAGTGAAGATGTAGGAGAGTGAGTTGTGGGAAATGGTATTAGGGCTAAAAAAAACCCCTTCTCTAAATTCTAGCGCAGGCGACTGTCTCGAAATTGGGGATATGGCATGAGATTGGCATCTATTGGGGATGGACCTCTTGATCGGGGAGATAACTCCAGGATTTTTCCTTGGGATTCACGTGCTGCCTACTATGAGACGTGTAATTAACTTGTAGATTTCCCTCAATCCCCTCTCTTTTTTATTGCAATAGTATGATGGCTAGTATTTTGTGGGGTTGAGCTAGGTGACTCTCCGGGACTGCTTCTGAGAGACAATTTCTAGAGGTATAAAAGGGGTGTTTTCCAGCACCTGCCCAGCAGACTAGAGTAGACCGCAACGACGACAACGAGATCTTCCTTGACGAGAGAGGGGAAAACGAACACGAATACGACCGCACTGTTTCTTTATCGTCTACTTTTCCTTCCTACCTTCTTCTTGTTCTTTTCACGGTGTGAACTTTGCAAATTTGTGCGAGTACCTCCTAATCGTGGACTTTGACCAAAACTGACTCGAATAGGAATCTAACCCCGTACGGAGTCCCCGATTGGCTCCCTTTCCCGTTAGAAGCTGCTGGTAAGTGAAGCTTGCTTAGCAGTCTCATTCTCTCCCTCGACTCGATATCTTTCTTTCAATATTCTGTGTGCCTGGAAAGAGCAGATTCTCTGTTTGAGATGGGTAACTGGGATGCGCAGGTCACTAATTACCAGGATAGCACAGAAATCGCATAGGCCACTAGGAGGTCGCATTCAGAGGTCGTGAGGATACTGCTAGAGCAAAACAGCGCCTATCTCAATATAACTGACCATGCCTGGCCAAACACCGCTTTGGTGGGCCGCTAGTGGTGGGCATGAGGAAGTCGTGGAAATACTACTAGAGCGGGACGAGGTCAACCCCAACATAGCTGATGAAAATGGCCGAACGCCGCTCTCGCGAGCCGCAGAGAATGGGCATGAGGGAGTGGTGAGGATACTACTGGAACGGGGTGGGGTCGATCCCAACACTGTTGACATAGATGGCCGAGCACCGCTCTGGTGGGCTGCGCATAATGGACATGCGGAGATCGTGAAGATGCTACTGGAACGGAGCGGGGTCAATCCCGACAGAGCTGACAAAGACCGCGGCCGAACACCACTCTTGCAGGCTTCACGGTATGGGCGTGTGGGGGTGGTGAGGATGCTACTGGAGAGGATCGACGTCAATCCCACCAGATATGACTATAGTGGCCAAACCCCGCTCTGTTTGGCTGCGCAGTATGGGCATCAGGGAATTGTGAGGATACTACTAGAACGGAAGGGAGTCGATCCTGCCACCCCCAACATATGTGACCAAACACCGCTCTCTTTGGCTGCACGGTATGGACATCAGGGAATTGTGACGATGTTACTAGAACGGGACGGGGTCAATCGCTTCACACCCAAAATATATTACCAAACACCGCTCTCTTTGGCTGCGCGGTATGGGCATCAGGGAATTGTGAGGATACTGCTAGAACGGAACGGGGTCAATCCCGACGCACCCGACATACATGGCCGAACGCCGCTCTGGTGGGCTGCTAGGAGTGAGCATGAGGAAATCGTGAAGATGCTGCTGGAACGGAAGGACGTCAATCCCGACATCGCTGACAAATGCGGTGAAACACCGCTCTTACTGGCCGCGATGCATGGGTATGAGGGGATCGTGAGGGTACTACTAGAGCGCAACGACGTCAACCCCCGCACACCTAACAACTATGGCCGAACCCCGCTCTTAGCGGCAGTGGGGTTTGGGCATGAGAGAATTGTAAAGTTGCTCCAAGACCATGCTAGCTTCACTTCCAAACGTGCTGCAAGCCTACAACCAACAGAGCTATCCTCCCACGAGATATCCAAGCCGTCTGGGCCTCCTCTCAAAAGGGCCCGCAGGTCTTGATATTGCTTCTGTTGAAGCCCGTCAGCGGAACCGTTGATTTATGTTTAGTTTCTCTTCTATCCTGCATTCGTTCTTGTTTGTCTCGCCTCACCAACATCTGGGGCACTCCTGTTACCGACTACCAGTAGCCTGTATCATGTGGAGGAAAAGTTTTTCTAGTCGTTTTCCTGTTGCATCGCTTTCATAGGATAAAAGCACGATATTTTTCCTTATTGTTTTACTCGATCATCAGTCTTATTTGTTCACATCTCCACTCTCGTATCTTGTCTCTATAAGTTAGTCAATCAAATTGCATCCGTTTCCCTTATGGCAAATCAAAAGCTCCCCTCTAATTACCCTATTCCCTTTCACCTCTCTCCTCGTGGTATTATTGGGGTTTATTTTTCAATTCAGTACGTACATACCTACGTCCACTAACCCCTCCCCACACTCCCCTCTCCGGATATATATACTGCATTTTTATTTCCCCTTTTTTCCTCTTACCCATGGGTCTACAGGGGAAGAATCACAGTAGGAGTATGATATTAGCCATGGAAGTAGTATTGGTTGTGGGAAAGGCGAGATTTGGAGGGTTATAGATCACAATTGCACTGCAGAGGGGAGTAGGCCAAGCATCAACAATAGGTATATAACACATGGTTATCTCGCCCGGACCGCCGCGTCTGACTCTCAAGTCCTGCATCAAGTGCACTCTAACTCACCTTCTCGGTCGCACTCGTATAGGGGTTGGTTGGGCTTGCCATTGACCAACCATGAACACGCAAACCCCATCCAACAATTATTTTATAGGCAAATCCAGCCAACTTGAACCTTCTAAACGCTTTAGTCATCCACTGAGCATGAAGTACTCACCCCATAAGCGCTACGAATTAACAGCATTTCCAGCTCTAGTTCGCAGCTGGTGAGTGCGGTGCCAGCAAATATTTATCCAACCAAGTTCTCAAGACCGGACCGGGCAAGAGCCTCCTAGCATCCTCGAACAGACTAGGAACCATGCACGCCACCGTTGCGCCACATATTGCGAAAAAAAAGAAAGCCCATGCCGTCCAGACTAACATAGCGCAGAAGCAGGGGCCTAAGGTATTGACAAGCTATATCTAAATCTCGCTCAAGTCCTCGGACCGGAATTTTCCACAAAAAAAAAACCAAACCTTCGAATTCCGTTCCACCGAAGGGCGAACCCGAAACATCGTACTGTACCTGATGCTAGATAGTAAATAAGATTTCCAGAATTCCCTACTCTTTCTTTTTTGGTGCGCTTTAATCGATTTACTGCCCCGTATGGCCAATGATACTTTCCAATCCAATGCCTTAGTTAAGACGTACAAGTACGGTATGATGGGCTCGTAGAGATATGATAGCTTTACACGATGCTATAGCGATTTTGGGAAATATTACAGTGCACTACCGCGCCGCATAGTGCTTTTTACTTATGATACCTGCGCCATTAGATTTGAGGCTTACTCGTGCGTCCGATGCGAGAATTGGCCCCGTTCGTGCTTTCCACAGGGCCATAGTATAATATTGTAGGTAAATTATTCCGGAAAAATTGCCAATTCTTGAGGCGGAAATCCGAGTATTTTGCCTATCGTAGTTCCAATGAGCCCGGTCCGAACATAGCTTAACTCTTAAGCACCTACTTGTACCAGCCCGACACTTACCCCCCTCCCTTCCAAGCAGCAGACGACGGCAGGCCCCGATGTCTTGGCACCGGTGCAGAAGCACTATGATAACCTATCCGTCCGATTCCAACCCCTAGACAACTAACTTAAGCCGTGCTCGAGCACTCTACGTATGATATCGGGGGTTAAAAAATGATGCTTTACCTAGATATTTGCCCCAAAGATCAAGATTGGAACTTTCAAGCCTTCAGCGGATCGGGTGTCACTTCGTTAACAGTCTACCTTGAGCCCTTTAATTTTTCGAGTCGGAATTACCTACGGGTATTATTTCCAGTTCTCTTCGTGCTGTTTGATCTCTTGTGTGGATATGCATTACGAAAGTGTTAAACGATTGCCGGTATTGGACACCCCCCACCCACCCTAGTTCCCCACAAGCCAAGCCTGTCATCCAGAATACTATGGCTTATTAATAGCACGAGACACCGCTACCGGTGGTGCGGTGCCTACACCAAACCGTACCATAACGGTATTCCAATCACAAGAAAACCTTCCACCTTCCAAATGCCCCGTAGATTCCCAAGCCTTCGTACCTAGTACGGTATCGCCCTATACCGGTATGGTATGATATAATGCGATAAGCCTGATACCTACCTGACATAACATCTACGCCATGCAACGATACAATACCTGCCGAATGAGGCGAGGCGAGAGCAATAGTATACGGTAGCCAACTAAGTCACTATCCTTCCGAAGCTTATCTATCGGCCGGTAATCGTCGCACAGAGTGCGGGATGGGCTACCCCGCGTAACTAGCACAATTGGCACGCGGGCAAGCGGGGTGAACATACCATTTCCTACTCGCTTACCTACCCCCCTGGAAGCAGAGCGGTGGATCCCGATTGTGTGGGGGTGATCGTAGGATCTTAGATCACCTTATCGTAGCGATTGTGCGCTAGTTTATTTCCCTTTTCACCCCACTCCCGCTCCAAGATCTATTCATCTTTTAACTAAAACAAAACAAGCAATCAAAGGAATTGAATTAGTGGATCAGTTTTATCCCTTCCTTTCATCCCTCCTTTACATCTTTCCCTCTTCTCTTCTCTCCCCTTCTCCTTGTTCAATTCTAAGGTGGGTGGCCAAGGCCCGGATATGGTTATACAACATAGCACAACACAGCACGGCGATGTCGGGAAAAGAAAAAAACTCCCAACCCGACAAAAAAGCGTGAAGGGTGGCGAAAGGATTAAAAAGAAAAATATTTCCCGAAGCAAGCTAGAAAGAAATAAAATGTAATTAATTGTAAGGGGGAAAGCGGAAAATAAATGGGAAAAAAGCGCAAAAGACAAGCAACGCTAGGCTATTTTAACAGAATAATTTGTAACTGTGACGTATTGTTAGCTCACCAGTATCTGTGCCCTGACAAGGGAGATAAGGGATGGGGTTAGAAGGAAACTTACTATCTCTTCCACGCTGGCCAGGAGGCTCTCTCCGCGCGCTCCTCCGCGAGGATCCGCTCGAGGTCTAGCTCTCTACGCCCAGTGACAAGGTCCATGTCCATGGAGCGGATGAATGGTGTCTTGTAGTAGATCTTGTAGGGGATGTAGAAAGCTAGAATGATAGGAGCAGCAAGGTAAACGGAGAAAAAGCCGTGAGCACTGGGCTTTCCACCAACAGGCCAGACAGCGACCCAGAACTGAGCGATAAGAACAAGGCAGTTGAGGGCAAATCCGAGGGCCGATCCATACACACCGGGTAGCGAGGTGTATGCCAGCTCATCGAGAGTGTGACCCTGCTTCTTCCATCCGCGACGGAAACGAATATGTGCGAGACAGATGGATCCCCAAGTGAAGATGGAGGACAGACCGGAAATAGCCAACATCCATGTGAATGCCTCGCCTTGTTTACTCGAGGCGGCGAGATAAGCAAGAAGACCGAGAACCGCAGAAAGGGCGATACCAGCCATGGGACGACCACCGCGATCAATGTAGGCGAAGATACGGGGGGCTTGGCCTTGCTCGGCCAAAGCAGCAAGAGTACGGGAAGAGCCGTAGACAGAGGAGTTACCAACAGAAAGAACAGCAATCGTGATGACAGCGTTCATGATTGAAGGGAGAACTTTAATTCCTGCGTCGTTAATAGCAATGACGAAAGGAGAAGCTTTTGCATCGACGCTCGAGCTTCCATTGAGAAGGCGATCATCGGTGTGCTTAACGAGCAGTCCAATAATGGTAAGGGAGACGATGTAGAAGAGAGTGATACGCCAGAAAACCTGCTTGACAGCAGAAGGAAGGGACTTGCGGGGATTGGCGGTTTCGGCAGCGGCCAGACCAACCAGCTCGGTTCCAGCGAAAGCGAAAGCCGCCGTAACAAACACGCTACAGAGGCCCTTGAACCCGTGATTGAAGGCTCCGGGGTCGTGCCAGTATGCGCCTCCTATGTATCCACCCTTTGGAGCACCCCCACAGTTAATGATGATGCCTAGGATGCTACGGTTGATCAGTACGCAGTTGCCAAGTGGGAGTAGAGTTTATAAAATGTCTTACATGAAACCGATAACAGCGATAACCTTGATGAGCGAGAAAACAAATTCTGCTTCGCCATAACCCTTAACCCCGAATAAATTGATCACGACAATCATAACCCAGAAAATAGTGACCCAAACAGCCTTATTGACGGGGGGGTTCCAGTATTCAATAGTAATCGAAGCAGCGACAATTTCGAGTGGTAAGACGATAAGCCATTGCATCGCGTAACTAAATGCCCAGAATCTTAGCAAAAACGTCCAGTAGTTGATTAGAAAATATGAAACAGGGGTAATTCTTACTTCCATCCCATAGCGAAACCCCAAGCTGGATCCAAAAACCTAGTAGAGTACGCGGAGAAAGAACCAGCAACCGGGAACAAGACAGCCATTTCACCAAGGGCATGAACTACACAAAACAACATAGCCCCAATGAGACCAAAGGCAATAAGTAGTGACGCGGGACCGCCAGTGCTCAGGGCACTACCAGAGCCAACAAAAAGACCAGTACCAATGGAACCACCGATAGCAATCATCTGTAAATGCCTTCCCTTCAGCTTCCTCGAAAGAGGAGACTCAGCAACATTCAGTGCAGCTTGCTCAACATCAAAGTGGCCGGTACCAGCGGCGGCAGCCTCCTTCCTAGCAGTGTGGACTGGATGAGGCTTGAACCCATCAATAATACCCCGAAAAGGCCATCTTGATTGTGATGAAGTTGGGCCAATCTCCCCAGTTTCGATGGTAGGAGAGTAAGCGGGGGCACTCTCCTTCTCACCGGCCATGATGGGCAATTACTAGCTCGTGATCAAACCCTTCGATGTTTGATGGTTTCTTCTCTCTTCCTTTCCGCTGGATCGCTTCTGTCTTGATACGTGAGTAGGAGGAAATGGGAGGGGGAAAGGGTGAGGAAGTTAAAGTGGTCTGAGAGGGGGATTGAAGGAGAGAGAGCTAAACCGGGATCCCATGGAGGGGAGGGGAGGGGAAGTGTTTAAGTATGATGGATGGAGTTGGCGGGGAGGAGAGGGCGAGATAACTTGGGGTAGAACACGAAGGTTCCGGCAAACTACGCCCCAAAGATAGATGGGGAGGGTAGATACCGGCTATAGTAGCAGGAGCAAGTCACTTGGTCATCCGCAAAGTATCCGGACACCCTAACATTAATTAATACCTATCTTAGCATTAGGGTGTCCAGATACTTTACGAACGGCCAAGTACTCGTACAGTACAGCAAGGACGAATTGGTACAGCTCTCGTAGTGCACCATACAAAATGTCCAGATATGCCAAGCTCTTTGCGCGAGTACTAACTTCCGCTTGGGGAAGTTTGATAGAGGAAACTGAGCAGCGCAAGGATCTCTACGGTACCGGTATGTCGAGAGTAACACTTCTGGAACTCCCTCCATCGTTCCTTTTCGGTCTAGTGTTATCATCCACCCACATTCTCTTTCCGTCTTTTTTTTTTTCTCCACACCGCAAAATCTCTTCCCCGTTACATGGTAAATCTTTGAAAAGCTCTTGGAATCCTTGGTTTTGCAAAGGGACAAAATTTCTCAATGGAGAGGACCAAGAATTCACCATCAGATTTTGTGAAACTTAGACCCGTGGTCGGTTAACGGACTGAGGTGCATCTAAACACTTGCATCCTTGCAGCCTAGGAGTACTGTACTTATACGACACTGCCTCCAACCCCCTGCCTCCCAAGCACTTGCTGGACGCACATCATGGATACAAAAATATAAAATATAAAATATAAAAAAACTGCCTTGCGTTGATGGTACCGTAGGACATTCATCAAATTCTCGAGATTAAAGTTTTAATTGACTGCTACAGGGAGGGTCTAGAAAGGAAAGGCATCAAGGAAGGATAGGGATACCCAGTGGTTTGGCTGTACACACCCGAGGGCTTTTCGTAGCGCTCGAGGAGAGGGTTAAAAAGGGGGGCAATTGGAGATATGAGGGAGGAATGTTGTCCCCCCGGTGGTCTACCAATTCCTATTTTTGGAAGTCGTGATAAGGAATACTTGTTACGATGGAGAGATCACAATGAAGAGAGGGGTTTAGCTGAAGCGGGTGTTGGTAAAGGCGCGCTAGCCCCTAATGTAAAAACATATAATTCCCGAAGATACCTCCTTCCCTCCTTTCCTTCACTTAGGAGGCCACCTTAAGAATTAGATCCCAAGCAACAGCGACGAGAATAAGGCAGCGGCGGCATCTTCAAGCAAAGTCCTATCTTACTCTCACCTCAAGTCATAGCCTCCTCCAATTACGAATACCGCTGTCGAGATGAATAACAAAATTTCATGATTGGATAAACAAACAGCAAGCCCATCTAATACTCGAGGACAACCCACCGTATCAAGTCAGGAAAACCCCCCCTCCCCGACACCACGACCCCGTCCGGAGCATTTACTCTATTAGACATGGACTCATCAACCCCCCAATAAATCCACCAATCGTGGCAAAAACCTAAGGCATCAGCCCTACGAACCGTCCCCTCCTCCCTATGATTCTACCAGCACCGCCCCGTCACCGTACTGTACAGTACTTGTACCCGCAACGCTGTGACCGTTGTGACATTTGCAGGACGGACTTGCTATTGCATGCCGCCAAAATCCCGAAGCTCTGGCCAATCCTTGGCTGTATGCAATAGCAGTTCGTTTTACAAATGTCAAGGCATACTGTAGGTCACCTACTGTGCGATACCGGAAAGGACTTGAGCACCTCTAACTGAAACTCACCCCTACCCTACCCCCTAAACGGGTACGGTAAGCTCTCTCGACTGTCATGTGAGAGCCTGCGTGCAGGCCTCAACTCTCCCAGCACCTTCCAAACTCACTCGAGTATGATCACGAGGAGGTAGTCGGGGGTGGCGGATCTCGTTTCTTCTTTGTACCTCGGCCTTGGTATACCGGTACTCGAGCACAGAGAATCATAGCAAGTAGGAAAATTAGCGCGATGGGCTGATGCAGTGACCTGTGCTCGAGTGCATTTTTATCGCAGATTGCATGTAGAGGTGGAGATTTATGGAAATTATTCATCCCTTTTGCTGCTCGTCAACTATTACGAGCGGACTGAAAGGATGGAAGCGAATGACTACTCCCTAGCTAGTGTAGGCCGTGGTATTGAATCTTGGTACTGCGACGTGGGGCCCTGGACTAGGACCCAGCCTAATTGTTTCTCTCACAGCGCGATAAAGTATGATAGTTCACAGCTTCTACTTTCGTGAGGGCAGCCGCGAGTCAAGCTGACACATCTACACTCAGCAACCACCAATCCCAGCAAAAGCCCACTCGCACATGGGAATGGCGTACCGAGCTATGGCAAACAATCACCACCATCCGATACAGACAGCCGGCGGTCTGCGAGCACGGATACAGCACTCCAGCCCGGAACAAGAAAAAAGGCGGAGACCTCCACTTAAGCCCCTTGAGCGTACCCCAACTCCGATCTCTCTACGCTTCATCCTTTGTTTTTTTCCCACTTCGTCAGGTCTTTTACTCGAGTGCAAAAACCATGGTCAAGTAGAGGATATTTCTTTTTGCTGGCGCAACATTGTTTCAGAGTTTGTTTTTTTCTTTCCTCTTTGGATCTGATGTCTTACGGTCCCTTCCGAAGTGGTAGATCCTCCCGCCATCGTCATCAGCAATAGTTGCTTTTTTTCATTTCTCCAAACTCGATAGGGAAGGCGAAACACGGAGCAAAGTAAGAACATGGCTTCTCCGAAACGCCACAGCAAAATGCTTTTTTTCCCCCCCACTAGTATTTCATTTTTCCGACTCGTGTGTTTTCACATCAAGGTGGACATCCCCAACCTACCGGTATTACAAGATGTTCAATTTCTCTTGTTAGCACCCCTGGCTGAAAATTCTTCTTGTCAGGCTGTCAGCGGTAACAGCAGCGCATTCCTAGCCGGTCGGTGGGGCATCACATCTGTGAAGGTTAGCTTTTAATTTACCCTAGATCGTGCACCTCAATGAAGCGCAAGGTTGACTTACATGATCATTCATCCATCCATGCTCGGTGGTTCCCTTTCATTTTTTTTTCAAGCTTACATACATCGCTCGAGCACAGCACCGGTAGGTCATCGGTGCTCCCCGTCTTGTTGCTTAATTAATCGAGGTGTCATTGACGGATTGCTTACCGTAGGCCAAATCTTAGCGAAAACGACCTTCTCTAGTTCTAGTACTGTACTCGAGTACAAGCGAGAAGAATTTCTTTTACGCAACTCAACTCAGGCGCTCCACTTTATCTACTCTCGAGAGGTACTGGCCTTGCGCCAGTACGGTAAGTGGTGATTGGGTAGTTGGAAACCCTTCCCGAGATGTTGCGTTTTTTGCGGGGAAAAGTTCAACCAACGGTAGAGTGTGGGGAAGTACTGTATCCGCAAATTCCGGGGAAAATCGAGCCACCGCTATACCCCTTAATGTAGCCACTGTTTCTCTCAAGGCCTGATCCTGTGGCAAGTGCGCTTTTCTGAGGATAGTAATTAGCAAACAGATAATAGCAGAAGGTCGAGTTTACCCAAAATTTACGGTACTGTATCTTGTATTAGCTGTCGAGGGAAAGTTCTTAAATCAAGTTCTGCCTAGGCAGTTGGACGTGGTATGTGTGCAGTGTGCTGTACAAGGTGACCTACCGGTAGTGCAAGTACAGTATTTGGTACACTGGCGTAGCTAGGTAAGTATGAAATGAGCATTCTTGATAGTTGATAAACCCGATGGTCTACCAATACACAGTCAAGATGCTAGGACACTCTCCTCTAGACGGCAAAACCTAAGAAAATTTCTAGTACTACTTGCGCAGTACCGGCACCAGCACTAATTCCCCCGTTCCCCCGGTGCGGGGACGCCTGTCAGCGTCCGTTCGGAGTGTCCGATACTCAAGTGGCCGAGTCGAAGTGGCGTACTAGTACTGTGGTGGGCTTTTTCACCTGCCAGCCAACGAAAAGGCAAAGATATCGAATATCCTTTTGACGTGATTGGCCTGCTGATCAATTCCTGTGTCGGGTACGCGACTTAAACTCGGCAGCACGAGTGATAAGAGTACCGTACCGGTACAAGCACTGTAGAATAGAAAGAAAGAAAAGACCTGTCGCGTATTGTACTACGGTAATAAATTCATTGTTTCCGTTTCCGACTGCCGCTCCCTCTTCCGTCTCCGGTGAACGTTAACTTATCTCTTGGTATCCTCGGGGGCGAAAGAGAGAAATGAGCAGGTTTGGTAGGGAATTCCTGCCAGTAACATCATACCAAGATAAGCGCCGTTCAGGAAGTTAGCCGGAGAAAGAGTAATGCCTTATTATATCCAAATCCCCGGTTTCTTGCACTTGAGTTTTGGGTCGCGGGTTGCGTTGGGAGCGAATATCATGATGGCCACTTGAATTAATTAATTTAAAAACTAATAATAATTTCCCGAAAATCAGTAACCACAACTGCACCCCTAGGTAAATACCGTATGGCTCCATAGAAGCCCCTATAAGATATCCTTCTCTATTCCCATGGTTTCCGATTTTTCAATAAGGGTTTTATTCGTGTAGATGGCAAAATTTCGAATTCGCCCCCGAAGCCATCCTAGCCAAACCCCTGTCTTTTGTGTGGATTATGCAAGTGGGTAGGTTATCTGCGAGTGTTGGTTTCAAAGGCTGGGCATCTTGCCTGTCAACCTTCCTTGCTTGTGCTTTGGGTGGCCAGGTGGATGGCGGACACGCGGGTCTAAGGTAAGGAAAGAAGGAAGGCGAGGGATCTGCTTAGCAGTGGGGCGGTAATCTTGGGTGGTTTGTTTGCGCCAGAGTGCATAAACCGCGCATATGATATCTAGAGAATACCAAAATATTATTATTTTGGATGAGTGAAACTCACACAGTTATTGCGCCGCATTGAGAGATTCCTTATGTCATACATCATATAGTAAAGGAACATAAGCACCGGTACAGCACCCTTGCCTTGCTTTCTCAATTGATCCCTCTCTCCATCTCTCCGACCGGGACTCTCTAATACAGTATACGCACAGCCTTCGCACGATGTAACCATCAAAAGTGGGGTCTTTAAAATGCCCTACCCTACACCTACAAGTACACAGCACGATGCACAGGCATTTGGTCGTGCCAATCTATTTATGATATTTAACGATGGTGTACAGTACAAGTACAACTACTACTACCCCACCCCAAGCTACGCATACAGTACCGTACCACACAACAGACAATCCCTCCCCACTACCACACATCACATATATACGCAAGCACATGATCTTAGCACTGCGCGATATTCACGGAGAAATGTGGTTCCAGAGACGTCGATTAGGTAGCGGCGGCGCCCGTAGCCGGAGGAGGAGTGCCCGAAAGCAGGGGTCGTGAATGTATGGGTGCTCAGATCGCACGTTTTTTTTGCCATATATCTTGCTAGCCCCCGGCTTTCGGGTACTTTTTGGTTACTGCGAGCACTTTAGGAGATAGAAACGCCCTTCTGGTGGTGGTGGATACGGTATAATATTTGGATATAGGCTCTGGTCGTAGTCGTTCGTACGTAGCGGTTGGTTGTGGTATACTGATTGTATGGCACTGGGTGCGGGTAGACCTCGTTCCGATGAAGGCGGGGGGGGGGGATGTGGTGCAATGTGATACTGCATGTTCATGTCCATCGTAGATAACGTAAGATAGATCTGAAATATATTACAGGATGGTTAGTGGGTGGGTGGTGTTCGTTGGTGGAGAGTTTTGCTTTAGGCTAGGGCTAAGTTGAGTTATAGCAGTGCAGTCCAGATAGCATGATATCGTGACTATTATGCTCTTACCTACTGTAGATAGTAAGTCAATACCTCCTTTCTCACAGTACCATGCCCTCCAGTCACCAACCAACCCCAAGACACAAACAAATTCTTGCCGAGGCCACTCCCCACTCCCCACACTGCACCGCCAACTATACGCAACCGGAGTCGCCGCAGCAAACACTACGAACCTACCACATCCGCGAAATCACACACACAGTCTTCCCAGGCTCCAGAGAACCTCGCCCTCCCTCCTATCATTCTAGCAGGCGGATTCTGAAAGTCAGGATGGGAGGTCTTGTTAGGGACATCCTAGGCAAGCAGTCTACATTGCGTGAGTGAGTGGGTGTACTCGAGTAGGAAGATTAGACATGCAACGGTCTATCCACCGGTACGGTATCTGGTGATGCCCTCACATGCCACTAGTGCTTGTATTACGGGGTTAGGGCTGGTCGGACAACTAATCGTGCTTATTGCCCGTGTAGCAAGGGTAGGGTAACTACCGCTCACGCGACGCACGAGATGAGGCTTAAAAAAAAGAGGGGGAAAACCTTACTACGGTATTAATATCAACCATCTTACGACAGGAAAATTTAATGATGCTACAAACCACTACATCACAATATTATCATAATGGCGCTAAGTTATGGTGCTGTACCCTTGGTTTGATTTGGTGTGAGGTTTTTTTCTTTTTCTCTTTTTTTCTAAGAAGGATTGGATGGGTTAGCCACGTGTGGCTGCGAGGTTGAAAAAAACAGTTCCGCCACGGTTGAACGTTTCCCGCTTTGACTCGTATGATACCGGTATTGTACCACCAAGACTCCCGCTTTAGAACAAACACCATTTGAACTTACCCTACTCACATACCTCTGCACTCCCACACGCTCACAGCACCACTGCCAACACCACCGCAGACGCAATGCGGACCGAACCCAGCGAACCTGAACAAACAATGCCCGCTGCCCCTCTCACCGCTCCCGCTCCCTCCAATAACCACCGCGACATCGAGGACCCCTTGCATCCAGAAACGAAGGCGAAATTCAAAGCGTATCACATAATCCTCTTCTCTTCCTTCCGTCCTTTCTCTAACGAAAGACTAATCGCTTACGAATAATAATTATAGGAAGCCGTCAAGCCAGTACTTCGACCCTTGTCAGGAGGCCGCAAATCGTTCGATCCGGTGTCTGAACAGGAATGCGGGGGATAGAGAGATGTGCTTGGATTATTTTCAGTAAGCCTCTATCTTCTCGCTAGCTTGCTTGGCGGGGGGTTGGCGCTGATTGGTGACGGTAGGGCGTACAGGGATTGTAAGAAGAGATGGGTATGTTTGCCTATGGGCCTAGGAGGTCGGACTTACAGAGTACCAACTCTAATGACTCGGTGGACAGATCGAGGATATGAAGGAGGAGAAGAGGAGAAAAAACAGGATGTCGCTTTTCTAGGTTGCCTCTCTTTCTCTATGTGACATTGGGTCGTATTTGCTCTTGTGTGAAGTTCGAGCTAGAATAAGGCAATTCATTGTGTAATATTTGTTTCACATCCTTTGGTGCGTTTATTCTATTTCTAGAGTCGTGGCTGCGCTCATTTCAAGGGGGTGGATAGCTTTATGCTTCCAAAGCCTGTGTTTGACATTACAGGCGTCATGAGGTATCACTCGTTACTCGGGACCAGATCCCATGTTGGAGTGGGTTACCTAAGATGATTTTTTAGGTAATGGGATTCTGAGCGGCTTCTTTGGAGCGCTTGGGGGAATACTTGGCTGTTTCATGTGCCAACCCACGTGATATATAATAACTTGACCCTGAGACATGAGCTGGGGGCCTGATCCTGACGGTGGAAAACCCGGGAAGCGAAGGAAGTAGGCTTTCGCCTCGGGCCCACCCGAGATGGCTTAATACTAGAGGAGGTGTCGCAACCAGGTACCGCTAGTTTGTAAGATCCAAAGTTTCCTTCCGCATCACTCAATAGAAGCCGAAGAACTATTAAACCATTGGTAGGGCGATAGATAGCATTGCTGCTCCCTATTATCGGCTAGAATGGCCGCCCGCATAATATGATACTCTTGGGTGTGTACCATTTCAGGTTGAGGATGCCTATCGTCGATACATTATTGGTTCTTACTGGTCTCGATGGATGGTTTCCTGCATTGCTCTAGCTCTGCTCTCTCGGCGGCCCAATGATTGCTTGCAAGTCTCGCTCGATCCCACCATTATAATTAAAGATTTAGGGCTCGTTGCTTCCTTTTCAACTGTAGCTACCGCGCCTAGATGTTCACTGGCCCCAATGCACCATACTTAATGATATTTTCGACTATGGCAGTGCATGTGTGTTCGGTTAGGGACTTGCAGACTTGGCTGTTGGCTAAATGCTCGATATTCGCTGGTATTGTGTTTGCGTGTGCGCTGATTATTGGTCGGGCTGTAATCAAACGTGGGGAGTTGAAGATTAAGCAAAAGAAGTCATGAGGATAGCTAGACCCCGCACGAGTATCTATATAATTTACAGAATACCTACCTTTCGTTCCCCACCGTTCAGCCCTGAGTACCAAGCCTCTTTACCACACAGCTATTTACTATCCCCAATCAGTCAATCTATATCCTCCGAGAAAAAACAAACCACGATGTCAGACGCTGACTCTCCACAGTCTCAAGATGACTACATGGAAACCTACGACCACCTCCGAGCTCGTAACCCCCCACCCCCCCTATCACCCTCCTCTTCCCCGCCCTGCCAAGCTAACCCTCATCAAAAGTGGCCTCCTCCGAAGCCCAAGCCCGTCACATCTCCTTCACCGCCTCGCACCAAGCCTACGCCTCCGGCGACCGCGCGCTCGCGCATGCCCTTTCGCAGAAGGGCAAGCAACACGGCGAAAACATGAAGGCATACAATGAGCAGGCAAAAAACTTCATCTTCTATGTCAACAATGTCGCCCTCCCGGATGACACAATGGACCTCCACGGCCTGTACGTGGAGGAGGCAGTCGACGTACTAAGGGGGCGTATCGCAGATATCAGGCAGGAAGGCTTGTGGGTTATTGTAGGGAGGGGGAATCACTCAGTTGGCAAGGCGAGGTTGGGCCCGGCGGTTGTGAGGTTTTGTAGGGAGGCCGGGGTACAGGTCGGGCAAGGGGTGGAGGAGGGAAGGCTGTATTTGCATTAGCGCGGGGATGCGATTGTAAGATTTTTTTTCTTGTCCTTTAGCGGGGGATTCCTCCCCCTGATTATGATGGTGTGTAGTATTTGGTATCGTACCCTCCTTCCGGAGATTCTTTGTAACTGCTTAAGCACGTTTTTTTCTTCTTCCGAACTCACGCTTGCATTCATGATGTCTCACTCGCTATATTTGTTCTTTAGTATCTACTGGTGGTATGGAGTTTTTGGATTGCAGAGTTGGTAGCTCTACGGATTCAGTCCTGACCTTGCGCTGTGAATTTTGTGTTCGCGTTTATAGTCGGCGCTATAGTATCCCTACAAGTACGACTAGAACCTGGAGGTTAACACCTGCTAACGATGGTCTATTGAGTTGCCAGCGCCCTAGCCTTCTGATGGGTTGACTAGGGTTTAGAAAGGGCGGCCCGACCCGGCCGAGGCACGGTGGATGTTTAACCCGGCCTAGCCTAACCCAAAACAAAGAACCCGAACCATTGGACACCTTGCCCTTCCCGTTAAAATCTAGAAATCTAGCTTTCCCGTGGGATAAGTATTTCTTCCTGAGTAAATATTCTATGAACTACCTGGCTGGCGCAGTGGGTAACATATTAAAAGCTAATTAATCCCCGCCATAATTAACAGAAACCCAGGAGTTCAATTCACGTTTACAATGAGTTATTATCGAACGATTCATCATGTGGGGCCGGAGAATTAAGAATCCTGGCTTAAGGAGACTGGGAGATCGAGGAACCTAACCTTCCTTATCGATCGTGGCCGTGTGGTCTGGCTTTAGATTTTCAGGCTGGTGACTGAAGGGGTACCGTGTTTCACATAGTTAGCGGTCATACTAGGTAAACGAGAAGCCTTACTAAAAGCAGCGGTTTGAGTACACATAATCCTGACGTTCCGAATTAGAATTCAATATGTTGATACCGGTCCACGGTTTAGTTTTTGAATACTCCTAAGCCTTTAAACAGAGTTGCTATACTGCTAAAATGACATTTTTTGTGTTTTGTCACTATGAACCTGCAATTCTTGCTACATAATCTCGATCGAAAGTTGCGGGACTGTAAAAAAAAACGAGAAACGGGGCCTTATGTTAGAGCAACGGCGTGCTAATAATATTGTTAGCTCGGGTAGCCCGGATTGTGGGTCCCCTGTGTAAAAAAACTGTTAATTACTATACTAATTTTCTTCTAATTTATAAGTTACTCGGTGGATGGGGAAAAAAATAGGAACTGGTAAAAAAAAATATATTGAACAGGGAGTAGGGACAACAACCTATATGCCTGCAAATCCCCGAGGCGTTCAAGACTGCGGGAACGACTATCCTACAGTCTTCCGAAGTTAGTTGTTTCCAGTGACCTCCTGCCGGGTGACATGTTTTACTAGGACAAACACATTAGCAGAGCAGAAGAGAAAGAGGATGCATTTTGTATTTTTCTTGGAAGTGTAGTTGTGGTCCTGAAAGTTATTTAGGATTTAGTTATTTCACCTTGGCCATATATTCCCCGTAAACTTCTTTTTTTCAGCGAAGTGGCGTACTGAGGGTGTTTAATGAAGGACACAAGATCCGCCTAATACTATATTGATTGTTGTAAACTCAAGCTCCCACCAGAGCTTCTCTAAATTTCTTATAATTACAGACATGCAAATTGGCTTGGGTTTAATTAATGCCCTTCAATAGGCCAAGAGAGGGGTATATAGTGATAGCTCCCTCCCGGATATGACCCCGCAGGCTCTTCTAACATAGGATCACACAATGCGTCAAGAGGGATATCATACATGGAAACAGCTAGCACAAAGGGTAGGTCCAGCCCCTCTGGTGGCTAAGAAATATTTTATCACAAGACACCGCTCGTATGCTGTAGTATCTATGAAGCAGAATTTGGAAGTTAATGCTGAAGGGAAGCAGGCAACGCCAAGCTGGGGGCATGGGGTGGCGGAGGTAGTCCCATCTACCCGGTAAATGAAAATAATATGGCGAGCGTGTGGTTATATTCGCTTTGAATCGTTAAATCTCAGTTGAAAAAAATTCAAACCTTCTCTTTTCTATTTATTTATACTTGAGGGCCCATTCACATTGAAAAAGCTGCGGTAGCTAATGTCTTGTTATTGCTGCGGGTATTTCTTCACTTTCTGCTGGTATACGGAGTTGCATGGAGGCTTGGATATGCCCTTGGCTCTACTGGCTGAGTTAATTGTGGTATGATAGGAAAAAATTTATTCTGTAATATCGCTTCTATTCTTTACGACGAGGGCACAGCGAAAACTGACCCCGTAACTCGCGCTTAAGATAGAAAAAAGAAAAAAAGAAGCCAGGCATTGCCGGCAAAGGCAACTCCGACGTCTTAGCGTGAGGTTCAATTATTCAGGTTCTTACGGCAATGGCTTGGTTAGGTAGTTGGCTGCTTGCGACCGCTGTGGCTTGGAGGGAGAAAGTGAAAAGAAGTTGATGGAACAAAAAAGAGGGATGCCCTAAGAGGTGAATGGTGAATTAAAAATTGTTATCAATGCTCTTTTTTATAAGAAGTGTGTCCGGATGTCGAAAGAGGGACACTAGGTAGCGTTGGTCAACTACGAACTCTGCAGTGGGTTGCGCCCTGAGGCAATGAGAATGCGTTACTGGTAGGACAGTACGGCGGTATAATGTTGATAATTTAGTTTAGGAGGAGGACGAGCGAATGAAGTTTCTGATTAAACCTCCCCTTTGGTCTAATCCTACCAGTAGTGTAGTTCATGTGTTTGGCCATTGCGCTTCTTGTTAGTCACCACACAATGCCTCCTCCCCACTGTCCCATGGCACAAGCCAAATAATCACTTCCAGCGGGAAAGCGGTTCACCGCATAGGCATATTTATCACTTCCAGCCTGGCGTTTGGTTACCGGGTTGGTTGCGGGGTTGGTCGCCATTGACGTATTTTTGATGCCGGACTTTGGTTCTTATGTATCGCGGTAAAAGGCCACTTTCACAGCAAAAACGGTCGTCGCGACCAAACAAGGCCCAAGTGTTCTTTTGTTACACCTTTGTTACACAAATATATGACTCATATATGAAAATGAGTCATAGGATTAACTTAGTAATACCAGAGAATTTTCTCTATAAAAGAGAGGCATGTCCTAAGTTTTCTTCATGTTTCTCCCACTCCTGAATTTTACTTCTACCCTAACCTAACGCCAAGACAAGGCCAAACCCAGGGTTTGACCTTTGCAGAAATATGTAAGATCAGATTCCTACTATCACAAAATTAGTATACTAACCTGAGGCAAAGACAAGGTGAAATACAGTTTTTCACCTTGGAGAAAAATGTAAGATTAGGTTCTTGCTATCATGATACTAGTATACTAACCTGAGGCGAGTATAAAGAGTGAGATTTAAAATTTCACCTTGGGAGAAAAATGTAAGATCAGCTTCATATTATTTTACAGCTATTATGCTAACTTGATTTTTCAACAAAAGTCAAATTAGCATTTTTGCTTTTGTAGAAATTGGTAAGATTGCTATCTATTATGATACTCTAAGCTGAATACTTAGGAATATATTTCTTAAGTTTATTAGACTAATGTAATAATAGTCCTTTATTCTAGCAGGGCTTATGAAACTTCAAGAATTTAGTAAGCTTCAAGTTCTCTGATACTAGTAGAGCTTTCAAATTCAGACTCATCAGCAAAAATAATACTCTGCGCCCCATGCGCCCTGTGTGTCTAGTGCACTTGGTGCACATAACGTCAACTGCGAATCAGGACGCAACGTCGATCTGACGTTGGGACCTGATTTTGCGTCGCTTAACGTCCCATCCCCTGACGCCATTCCGACACGGACCCCTACGCCCTCTGCACCCTGACGGCATCTGGTGCTCTGCTCTTGCACCCTGACAGTGCCTGGTGCTCTGCTCTTGCGCCCTGACAGCGCCTGGTGCTCTGCTCTTGAGCTCTGACAGCGTCTGGTGCTCTGCTCTTTCGCCCTGACAGCGTCTCATTCTCTGCTATTGCCCCTTGAACACCTCTTATCTCGGCTGCCGCATCAGGGTGACGCCTGATCATCCACCACTCCATCCTGATCGGTTCTGATCCTGGCGTCTTCCATCTTGACGTCCGATATTTATCTTCAGCGTCTGGGCTCCGCTCATTCCGACGCCTCATATCATGATCCCCACCTTCGGCATCTGGGCTTTGCTCGTTCCCATGCCTCATATTAGGATCACACGATTCTGTTCTCTCTCGTCCTGGCGGCGCTCCATTATCCTGATTTCACCCTGAATGTGCTCTGCGTGCTGGTCGTAGCTAGTCCTTTTCCTTTCTATCTGGACACTCCTGTGTAATATTGTGATACTTCTCCGACTCGTGCGCACTCTCTTCTGCTCCAACTTGACGCCGTGATGTTTACACTATCTACATCACCTAGACACCCCCGTGGTGCCTACCCTTCACTGATTCTACTCCAGATTTTGCTTTACGTTCTCATATCAAACGTCAAACAAATAGTATTAATTAATTAAGCTACTCGACACATACTTCTGTTCTTAGTTACCCTCACTAGCGCTCCCATCGCGCCTCTCTTATTTATCCTCCTGTTCACCATGACTTCTCCCCTCTCGCGCAGACTCTATTCCGTCAAGGCTCAGCGAGAGGCGTCACGATGGAGTAAGACTCACAGTTCTGTCCAAGGGTTGTCCCCGGTCACCTCCAGTGAACTATCTGGACTCGGCGGATCAGAATCTAGAAATCTGAGAACCCGGGCAGCTGACGTCTGACGGAGTTCAAACGACAAGTCAGTGTCCTGCGAATCGTTTTGACTATCCTGCTGCTCCACTAGTGTCCCAACACGCAGGCGGCTGGGAGTTTGAATTCGGTGGGCTGGCCCTCGCGTAGCCTGGCTGGATAGCTGACTCTGCAGCTCGGCGGCTCCCGCTGCCCAATCATTGGGAGTTTGACTTTGGTGGGCTAGCCGTTGCGTAGTCTGCCCGCATGCCGGACTCTGCAGCTCGGTGGCTACCGCTGCGCAATCGTCGGTATACCCTTCACAGCGAGCTTGTCGCACGCCGTACTCCTTCTGTATCTTTGCTCGGATGGTCCCACGAATATTTTCCAGAATTATCGCCTGTATCTGCTCTGGGCAATTGGCCCACGTCTGAGTTTGCCGGGTAAAAATGTCTTTAGTGGTTCGGATCATGTTAGCGTCTGGAGAACACGAGGCGGGTTGGGGTTCTGGCTGACCTCCTACCGCGCCAGGCTTGAAATCGCACGTTTCCTTATATACTCTTGTCTCCCATGCTCGTAGGGTATGACAGAGAATTGCACAGGTTAAGCAAATCATCGCACCATTGATACCCCCAAGAAATTCTGGTTCGAGAATCCCACGCATTTTCTTACCTCTGAAATACTTACCCCATATGGCATCAGGAATCTGGAGCGCCGCGAATCGAAAGGTCAATTTCTGGGCGGAGTTTAATACTTGTTAGTTATTCGAAGAAGGCTCGCCAACTAGCGCACACCAACCTTATATCCGTTTGGGGAGCACATAAATCTATCCTTTTCCAGCAGGTAGTCCACCCTGCGCGCAATAGCCGTGGGATCTTCCGGGAGGTCGTATAATTTTCTGATGTCATCTTTTACGTGGGAAACAAACTGGGATCTTACACCAGAGTGTCTACTGCGTATCTATCTTTCAGAATTAGTACTACACCCGACGTCAGGGAGGCGTCATTCCTGTGTATCTGTGTCCACTTACTATTTTTATATTTTCCTCTGATGCTTCCATATTGCCTGCATCGGATATATGATGGAGCCCCTCAAGCCAAGCACGGTGCACCTGAGAGGTCAAAGTAACTGGGTCTGGCAGTGGGTCAACAAACAGGGTGTACCAGAGAATGAGAGCTTTGGCATGCGATACCACAGCCGCCTTAGTGCCTCTCGCGGTATTTCGCCGTGACGGAGTATTTGGCCAGATGCGCTCATGGTGTGGCGTGCTCGATTCGCCGGCTGGACTCGAACTTCTAACTCCCGACGTAGTGGCAATATGAGTGGCCAGTGGGGACAAATATCGCGCTACACTGGATGACAGGAGCACTGGTCGAGTATACACTCTACCGGGCATTATACGTCCTCGAGCTGCTGGCATCCGCCAAACGAGTGCTGCCTCCTGTGATCCGAGGTAGTTGAAACTCGAACAGTTGATACTTGATTGTTTGTTTGTCCGTCCGCTGTTTATGACCGATGACGCAGGCCTGCTCCAGTAGCCTCTGGAATATCATTGTCTTCTGCATCTGGCTCAGTGTCTGATTCAGTCTGATCCGATCTGCGAGAGTTTTGGTACCATCACAGCTTTCATCGCTTAGCCGAACTGTTCCATTGGTACTTGTGCGTCATGTTCCATTTCAATATCAGCAAAGTCGTGCTCTGAATAGTCCTTCTCAGGTACGCTTTGCTGGTCTTTCGAGTGCTCCAGTTGCGTTTGGTGGTGCATGGTGCAAATGCGATAACTGCCCGTTCGGCAGTGTACTCGGCGAGTTACGGGATTGGTTTTGTTGGTTCCCGACCTCGATCTCGCGGATCCTACGCCATCGGATACTGCTTCGCGTCTACGTCCGCTCATATTTCGTACTCGGGGAGTTAGCTGACCGCGTCAATTGGCTTGTGGTTGTCTAGACATGGTGGAATTCTGAATGGTAGATTAATGTTAGGTAAAATAGGAATTAGGAGATAGAATAATGGAATGTATCTTTCGTATCGTGAAGATGAGGAATCAGTGGTTATGTTCAAAGGATGCGTCAGGTCTTATACACTAGGACTTAGGGGGGGGGCTGGTAGAATCACATACTATTACTCGGTATTGAAAGAGAATATTCGCCTATAAAAAGGGGTTTTCTGCTTGTTCAACATTATGATGGTAATTTCGACGCTCTCCGGTATCATGATCGTCCTGACTCTGGTTGACAAGGTTCGACGAGATGGGCGTCGTTAGTGTAGGAGGCTAAGTAGAATCTAGCCACAACGAGTATTGGTTAGCGACACTAATTCTAGCAAGACACTCGCCACGCCTAAACTGGATTAGGATATCAAACCTCATCTTCCGATGTCGAGTCAACACCACTGAATGTCTAGAAATCTAGATTCACGCCGTGCACTCATGAGTTTGACTAGTTTAGTTCGCCGATGGCAGCCCAGTTAAGGACAGAATGCGTGGCGTGACTGATCGAGGAAAAAAAGAACTCGGATGTTAATGCAAGGAGGCGTAAGGACTACCACTATCATAGCAGATCGGGACCGCTAGCGAGAAGCTGAAGCAAGGGCGCCCAATGATATCTTTACTATCACATACCAGCTAACGAATCACAAACAGAAAATTCTAACTAGAGTGACATTAAGATCTAGCGTAAGGTACTAGAGTTTGGGAAAAAAGAAAAAGAAAAAAACCCCCTCCTAAGAAACTAGAAAAATCCCAAATTATTTGCGTCCAGCCCGGCGTCTTTTTGAGCGGCACAGTTGGGGCGATGGTGATTGGGTGTTGCTTGGAGCACTACCGGCACCAGGCGTCGTAGAAGGCCTGGGCGCCAGATATGTCACGGGAGCTGCCGGGTCAGTTGTGGGATCTGCTTGTTCGGTTCCTCTCTCTGGAGTTGTCTGAACCTGCGTATCAATCAGTGCAACGGTGGGGGAGACTGGGTGTTCGTCGCGGATTACGGGTAGGCGAGAAGGAGAGTCGTCCTGGGCACCATCAAATCCCGAACGCAGCGCAGCTGCTAACCCGTTATCTGTCATGTAATCTAAAAGCCAGGGCATCTCCCATAGAACCTTCCGGACATCACGGTGTTGGGCTTACGTAGATGGCGCAGAAGGTCTAGAGGTCGATTCTTGTGAGCGTGGGACCGGCGGATTAGAGCCCATGACTTCCTCTATTTCTAATGAGATAGCCCTCCTTTGTGTCGAGAGGCCCGGGGCTCCCGATTCCTCTTCCTACGTCATCAATTAGCTATTGTGTTTTGATCTTTATGTTAACTGGCACCCCGTTAGGTGTTGATACTTACGTTGTCTCAAACAATCGGTCCCCTGTCTGGAGGCGCCTGCTGTTCCCTCTCCCTCTCAGACTCTGGCCATTCCTCCTGCTCCTGCTCCTGCTCCTCCTCTTCCTGCTCCTCATCCGCTTGCGTGGCCCCCACGGTAGCGTCCCAAACCTTGCGACTGAGAAACCGATATCTCCCGTGTGTAGGCTCGGGCGTGTGGGCTCCATCCTCACGTGACTCCACGACCAAGAGATCGAGGGGATCTTGGCCATAGTTGGCAAGTAGCCACGCTAGAATGTTATTATTGCTATGGAGAAAGATGAGCTGTCGGAGGGGAAGAGGTTTTTCAGGTTCTTGACGTAAGATGACGGTACACTCACCAGTCGCCCCGATCAGATATCGTGGGTATCCGATACCCTCCGCCACACGCTGCCCTCTAACCACCCTGTGCAGACATTTTATACTCGGTGTTGCCAGGACACCCCAGGCGATTCCCCGGTCGGTGTCGCTAGCACACTAGGGATGGCCGAGGAACAGATGCCCCGTTTCTGGGGCACCCGTTTGGTAAACCATATGGATTCTTACTGCCCTTGGGCAATAGGTTAAGGCCAAATCGGACTAGGACTCTGTCAGAATAAGTTAGTGTGAGGCTGACGGAAGAGAGATGGAAATGATCACTTAGTCGGAGATTCCGCGACGTCTCCACCACTGGCTCGTGCCGCCATTCGACGCAGGTTAGACGTGTGGAGTTTCTGTTGAAATTTCATAGTATTCCCTATTTATATCCATGATCACTGTCGTATATTCCTATACTTAGTTTAGATTTCGGTACCCCCTGTCACCGTTTACATTACTACAGCTAGAGCATGTATTACGGCATTTCATTACCTATTCAGGGATAATATTTGGGATTTCCTTATCCATTTCTTATCTGATATTCGGAGCTTCACGGAGGACTTTCTTACATATTTATGCACCTTTATCGGTCATAATATTTCTAATTATCTCCTAATAATCTCCTCACACCACTTCAGAAGCATGCATATTATTTAGGATTTACTTGGCAGGATTTCAGGGTTAAACATTGTTCGCACTTTTGTTTCCCTTATATTTCTTTCTTACACTTGGTGTTCGCACTTCTGTATAAATATGGTTGCTATCGCCCACCTCGATTAGATAGAATAAGAACCAGAACTCCTACCAATCTGCTCTACTACTTTCCACCTTTCTTGCTTAGCGTGTCCCGGCAGCACCTCTCGTACCTGCCTAGTATTATCCATATAGAATAGATCGTGCCTGAGTTCACATTTGAATAGGTTATGAGCCCGGACCCTTCTTACTCTATAAGAAATACCCTTACACGCTACCTCCCTACAGTTCAATCAATTCAACTTCCAGTTGGTTGAACGTGTCCCCCTTGTTGTTGTGGAAACGGAAACATCTCGGCGATTGTCTCGGCACAACCCCTTTTACATCGTTTAAAAGGTGGTAAACCCCCGTTGCAACACAAATTCCCTTTCTCCCCTCAACATACCCGGCACCTAACTCAACCAAAGTTTCTATGAACCCTATTACCTGATCAATCAAAGAGGAGTGACAGGAAGACAAAGTTACAAAACAGTGTACATCTCTTATAGGTGTTCACAGAACACTAAGGTAGGACTTGCTGCTGGAGAAGTGCTGAAACAAGTTCCTATCATTTTTTCGAACAATTTGTTCACACTTTACCTTCAAATATGTCTGAAACTGGTGGAACAGGTGATACCGGTGAAGCTGGTGGATCTGCCGCTCCTCCTCCTCCTCCTTCGGATAGAGGACAAAATACACGATCAAAGTCCAAGGCTAAAGGAAAGGCACCCAAGCCTCCCTCTCCGTCTCCCGCACCTTCTCCTCCACCTAGCGTTTCGATACATTCCAGAGACAACCATAAATCCAGCACTAAGAAAGTCATGCCCCCCAACTACAAGTTACGTTCCGTACCGAAATTAACTGGCCCGGAAAACTACCGTCTTTGGAGAGATATTTCCCAATATGTTTTTGAACTGTTCGACTACTGGAACATCGTTTTAGGAATAGAAACTGCTGAAGACTACGAGGATAACGATAATGATGACGATGACGATAACTCTGCCGTTGGCAACTACCAGGACCGATACCAGTATGCGGTGACATACTTCATCCAAACCGTTGATTCTCAATGGTTGATACTCCTCGCTACCCACAAAACTCCCTCCAAAATTTGGACGGTACTCGAGGATAAATTCGCTAGAGAAAATACCTCCTCCTTCTTCGATCAACTCAATTCTGTTTTCGATACCAAGTACGATGCTGTGGACCGTATTTCAGACCACATCAATAAGTACGATACCCTTTGGAATCGACTACAACTTCGATGCTCTACTGCTGTCTCCACCGATGGATATCCCCTACCGTTTGCCTTTAAAACGGTATTCGAATCCTGTGAGGCTAAGGCAGCCCTCCTCCTCCGCTCCCTTCCCGAGTCAATGAGTAACATCGTTGACAACCTCCAAACCAAGGAGGACCTTACCCACGATCATGTCTACCAACGTTTGCTAGACTTGAAAACTCCTTCTGCGGGTAACTCTGCAGATAACAAAGCGTATAAAAGCGCTGATGTTAAAGGAAAAGGAAAGGCTACTGGAAGGAATCCTCCCCGAAAGGGACCCTCGGCCAACAAGGAATGTACTTGGTGCATGAAACACTACGGTGGCGCCGGTGCCAAAGGATATACCTGGAATGAGTGTCATAAACTCAAGGCCAAGAACGAGAACGAGAAGAAGAAGAAAGAAGGAAATGCCAGTAATACGGCAAAGATCGGAACGGAAGAAACTCCAGAACTGGTCAGTACATTATCCTCCCTCCGAACCACTACCAAAACTCCCTCCAACCCTCGATGGGTTATTGATACAGGCGCAAGCTCACTCATGACAAGCAACTTAAACCTTCTTATAAACTTCGAGACTGAGAAAGGCACCGTTAGGTTAGGCAATGACTCTGTAATAGAGTCATGCGGCCGTGGTACAGTCAAGATCTTGGCCAAAACATCTGATGGTCATGTTTCTCCTGTCTACCTTGAACATATCCTTTGGGTTCCAAGTTTGGGTTGTTGTAATTTGTTATAATGGCGCGCTATTGTTTCTTTGGAAAAAGGGTTTTCTTTGGTTAGTTCCGGACCGGATTGGTACGTTCTTAGGGAAAATAAAAGAGAGGTTGTTTGGGGAAAGCTTGATGGACATGATTACGTTGTGCAAGAAGAGAAAGAATCGGCAAAGAAGATGACTTACCAACAGTGGCATGAGGCCTTTGGACATCCTTCGCCTGACTATCTCAAAAGCAACCATTATTCTGACACTTCCATCATCCCCAAAATTCCGAAAGATTGGCAATGCGAAACTTGCATCACCTCCAAAAGCACCAAAAGAAAGCCTACATCTTCATCACAAGAAGAGCGAGCAACTACACCTTTCGATTTAATCCACTTCGACCTTAGCGGAAGATTCTCGAAAACATCATTTGGCAAATCAAACTACTATGTTATGTTTATTGATGACTGCACTCGATACGCCTGGGTTTACCCTATTCACGCTAAATCCGATACGGTCAAAATCTTCGCTAGTTTTATCCAAGAATGTTTGACACAGGATCATGCTGTTATCAAAAGATTCAGAACAGATAACGGAGGTGAGTATGTCAATGCATCCATGTTAACATTGTTAGAAAACCATGGCATAATACATGATCGCACTCCTCCCTACTCTCATGAATCTAATGGCGTCGCCGAACAGTACAACCGTACCATAATTACCGCCACTCGCTCTATATTGACAGGCCTACCTTTAGCTTTATGGGCTGAAGCTGTTGCAACTGCTGCCTATCTTCGAAATAGACTCCCTAACCGATCCATAGGAAAATCGACGCCCTATGAATCTCTCTACAATAAAAAGCCGTCAGTTAATCATCTCCGCCCCTACGGTACCAAAGTATTCATTCACCTACCAGAGGAGAAAAGACAACCAGGAACGAAACTGATGCCCCGGGCAATCGAAGGATATCTTATCGGATACACCTCCTCCGATAAAATATATAGGATCTATATCCCTTCGGAACATAAGGTTTCAGAAACTTGGCAAATCCATTGGACAACTAAGACGATACTACCGCTTGGACCAAACACAATGGAACCACTAATCGCCGAAGAAACTTATGTTAACGTCTCTCCCCCATTTTTTTCATTAGCACCAATATCTACGGATAAGCCTATAAAACAGGAACCTGAAGAGACAACAAATAAACCAACCTTTCAACCAACTACAAAGGAACCTACCTTAGCGGCCCAAGAGCAACATCTACTGGCCACTAATCCTGAAATACTTGACGCACCCACCAGTGAACCTCTCCCTCCAATACCCAAAGAACACGACCAGCAACAACCTGTGCTGGATGTTCAACCTGGGGAAGCACCTGGACCCTCGCGCACTTCAGCAAGAATCTCTAATCGACCCGCCATCGGATACAAACACCAAATGAGCAAACACGGAAGTCGTAAAGACACCGGACGTGCCATGAGCGAGTTACCCGATGAGGACCCCACTACCTACTGTAAGACTATGGATAGCCCACACTTGATAAATGGACCTTGGCTATGAACGATGAAATCAAAGTGCTAAAGAAGAATAAAACCTTCGAAGTTGTTGATAAACCAATAGGACGGAACATTGTCGGAAGTAAGTGGGTATTTAGAACTAAAAGGAAAGCTGACGGTACCTTGGAAAGATATTGAGCAAGAGCCGTTGCCCAAGGATTCTCACAAGCACCTGGCTTCGACTTTGAAGATACTTTCGCTCCTGTCATTCGATATGAATCCCTACGATTACTCCTTGCAATCTGTGCCAGAAATAAATGGCGCCCACGACAATTCGATGTTAAATCTGCTTTCCTATACGGAAATTGAAAGAAGAAGTTTACATGCAACCACCACAAGGGTTCAGTGATAGAGACAAAGTATGAAACTTAATCGATGCATCTATAGACTTAAGCAATCAGCGAACGAATGGTATGCTCTCTTCGCAAAATTCCTAATCTCCAAGAACTTTACAGCATCATACCAAGACCCATGCATGTTTATCCACAATAAGTACGACTGTTACCTATCGCTTTACGTGGACGACATTGCAATATATTCGGCCGATACACTCCACCTTACCACTCTCATTAAAGACCGGAAAATGGCATTTGAGATCTCGGACCTTGGGGAAGCTTCTTTCTTACTCGGCTTACATATTACCTATACGCCAGAAGGCATCGCTCTTACCCAGGAACTATACGTCGGAACTATTCTCTCACGATTTGGAATGGAAAACTCTAACACCGTATCCACCCCCTTACCAAAAGGAATTACACTTACGTAAGGGACTATGGAACAACCAAAAGACCAAGTTACACTATACCAATCGATGATAGGATCTCTTATGTACCTCGTCACTGGAACAAGACCCGACCTTGCGTACACCATTTCATTTCTCGCACAATTCTCCTCTTGCCCTACCGAAGAACATATAAAGGCTGCTAAACACACCTTTAGATATATTAATGGAACTCGGAACCTTGGCCTATTTTACCCTTATACTACGATAAACGCTATTGATGTTTATGTTGACGCCGACTTTGCAGGATGCATCGACACCAGAAGATCCACCTCTGGTTAAATTGTGCTATTCAATAACTGTTGCATCTCTTGGTTCTCAAAGAAGCAATCCTCCGTCGCAAAATCAACTACCGAAGCAGAATTCGTTGCTATGTCTTACGGTAATCGCCATATCCGATGGCTCCTTAAAGGTCTCTCTGATCTCCGTCTTTCTGCTCCTATCGCTATGCATGCCCATAAGAGCGGTGCAAACTTCCTTGTTGTCAACCCTCAAATTAACGTTCGAACTAAACACATCACCGTGGATTACTTCAACACCTGCAAAGCGTTGCATGACAACTTGTTCTTTCTCCTTAAGGTTGAATCAGTAAATAACCGCGCCGATATCTGTACCAAAATCCTAGCGAAACCGGCACATGAACGGATGGTATCATTATTGGACTGTAGATAATGTGGGGAAGTGTTGAAATTTCATAGTATTCCCTATTTATATCCATGATCACTGTCGTATATTCCTATACTTAGTTTAGGTTTCGGTACCACCTGTCACCATTTACATTACTATAGCTAGAGCATGTATTACGGCATTTCATTACCAATTCAGGGAAAATATTTGGGATTTCCTTATGCATTTCTTATCTGATATTCGGAGTTTCACGGAGGACTTTCTTACATATTTATGCACCTTTATCGGTCATAATATTTCTAATTATCTTCTAATAATCTCCTCACACTACTTCAGAAGCATGCATATTATTTAGGATTTACTTGGCAGGATTTTAGGGTTAAACATTGTTTGCACTTTTGTTTCCCTTATATTTCTTTCTTACACTTGGTGTTCGCACTTCTGTATAAATATGGTTGCTATCGCCCACCTCGCTTAGATAGAATAAGAACCAGAACTCCTACCAAGCTGCTCTACTACTTTCCACCCTTCTCGCTTAGCGTGTCCCGGCAGCACCCCTCGTACCTGCCTAGTATTATCCATCTAGAATAGATCGTGCCTTAGTTCACATTTGAACAGTTTCCTGGCTGAGTCTTTAACTAGGATCCTCAGTTGACGAGTGAGTGGTCCGACGTCATCTACGTCGTACTTGTTTTTAATCAGCATGACCAGAGCTCTCACGGGTGAAATTGAGCGAGCGAAGGTAGTGATTGTATCCACTTGGGAGTCTGTCAAGTGGGCGGGGTCCAGTTTGCGGACTGTCATTTAGGCCTTGAGCTCGTTAAGCCAATTGGAGTAGACGTCTGATTTCATGCCGGGATCCAGGAGCCCATACCACGATTTGGCGTATGCAACGTCGCCATAGCTCTTCCTAATTTTCTGCTCGATTGTTAGCGTGACTGATTCTGATAGCTAGGTGGAGATTTATTTCGAGTTACCCAGTATCTGGGTCTTCAACGTCTGGCTCGAACTGTGGGTGCTCTGCCGGGTGTGTGTTTACAAGAAAGTTGCTTGTGAGCGCTATATCCTGCAACTGCAATTCTGTTGTTTGCTGTGATTACTTACGCTCTCTCCTCCGCCAGGCGACGGGTGACTGTACGCGGCAGAGTCTTTCTTTGTTTTGCACTCTCAGTGCCAATCCTCTGGTCCTGCGTAGCGGGACGCCTAGGGCGAATGGAAACATTTAAATTGTTTACAGGTATATATAGATGTAGTTTACTTACTTTCCCTTCTGTAACTGCTGTTTCCGTGAGCCTGTAGGTGCCATGGGGGCTTGTACGATCTTTGGATTGAATAGAATACAAACAATGAAAAAGAAAAAAGAAAAAAAAGGTCTACCGATACGTCAAGCAAGAGGCGAGGATCTCGGACGGATGTTGATGTAGGTGGGTGGGAGCCCAGCATCAGACATGTGGGTGTGGTAGAAGAGCGAAGAGGAATGTATGGAGAGCGTGAGCGCAAAAGTGAAAGGAGGGGCAGGAGGACTCCTTATAAACATCTCGTCGACGCTGGGTGTGCATTTCCTGATCGTTAGCCCTAGGGGGGTGTATCATACGAGCAAAGAATGCGATGTAGGGTGTGCTGGTTCAACGACGTCGCACACTGAAGTGGGATACCGGTGTCATGTGGGAGATATGAACTAGCAACATGGCGGTTGGACGAATTGCGATGGATAAAGATGTACAAAATTGACAATCCAATGATCGTAAACAGTCTGAGTGTCAATTGAGATTTCCACCATTTATGATGAAAGAAATAAGGTTTTACGTCTCACGAGGATGCAGATGCTAAGAGATCTGATGTGCGACGTCTCTTGGCGTCTGCCAAGACCCAATCGACATCATGAAATGACTCCATCAGGCGTAAGAGCCCAACTACTGTTAAGGTTGCTAACGTGAGCGAAGCCAGACAAATATGAACTGATCTGATGAAGATCGACAGGCAGGTTATATCAAATTTATTCCAACACTCTAAGAACTCTAATGCTAAACAATATCACTAATACTCAATACGTTTAGGTAGACTCAGCAAATGATAGACGTGCCGTCATATCCATCAAACTCTCGGGGTCAAAACTCGCACGGAATCTCTTAGGCTTACGCTCTTCACTCGCATCATCATCAATAGAGGCACTCAGGCTGCGCTTCCGTACCTCCTCGCTTTCCAAACATTCCCTAGACGTAGAAACCAAACGAAATCTCTTGGACTTGTGCTTATCAGAATTTTCGTCGTCCAACAGACCCCTGCGCTTGCGTCCCATCTCGCCTTGAGCAGCACACCGTCCTTCCGCCCACTGTTGTATATTGAACCCGCTTGACGACTTGAGGGCGATGGATATACGTTTCGCGGGGGATTCCCTTCTATCTCCAACGGAGGATTTCAACATCCCAACTCTACCCTTGCCTCCATCCCCGGCGCCGGAGACATCTGATGACGCGCTGGATAATGCTGCAAGTAAAGGGTCAGAGCCATGTCACTCTTGGGGTTCACCTGCTTCATTGACCGGCCCGGGATCAGCTCTGGCCTCCGGTTGTCGTGTGCCATACATTACAAACCTACTTGCTGGCGCTTCATGAATACATGCTGGTGCTTGACGAGCCCAATTGGAGACAGCACCTTGAGAACGATAGTTGTGCACACTCAACGCCGGTGTGGGTTCCCTACTTGCATTATTCGGATGATGGCTATAGATCAAGAGATGAAGTGGGTCTTCAAGAACTGGATTCGATTGGAGCCAGGCCCTTACCGTTTCATCGTCATCGATGAAGACATAATTGACCTAAGAGAGCGGGATGTGGGGATAGTCTCGTAGTCTTCGGCGTCCTTCGCCGGCAGCGTCAATTATGTACCGAATCGTGTCATGTGTTACGGATCTCACAATCATTGCTGACAGTCCACGGATGTCATAGGAATTCAACTCAGCAAACCGTACCCGGTTGACACGGCGCCAATTGAGTAGGCGAAAATTTGTGCGGCCTGCATCGCGATCAGCCGCGTGGCAGATCCAAACAATACGTGCTGCACGTGGACGTTCAAGCAGAGCACTCCAATCTACAACTCCATAGTCAGTAAGTGAATAACCCAAACAGGCAGATTATGTTGAAAAGGACTCGCCTGTTGGCGCCCGGCAATTTACCAGTGGATCAAGTAGGATCGGCGCAGGCGCAGGGCTGTTTGCTGGGCTGCCAGGTGAGCTACTGCTTGAGCTGCCGGCCGAGCCACCGGGTCGGGTATAGAGTACGATTGGTGCTTGGGGCTGGTCTACTTGCGCCCGAACAAGACCCGGATCGACTTGTCCTTGCACCTGTAGTTGGTCAAAGGGCGATGGAGGTGAGCCTGGCACCAATCCTAGTCGACTCGAATAAGGTATTCCCCGTCCTTGCGCCCGAACAGCACCCGGAATGGCTTGTCCTTGTGCTTCTGGTTGGTCAAAGGGCGATGGAGGTGAGCCAGGCACTAATCCGACTCCACTCGAATAAGGTTTTCCCCATTTTTGCACCCGAACAACACCTGGGGCGGATTGTCCTTACGCTTGCGGTTGGTTAATCGGCGGTGGAGGGGGGGGTACCACTAGTCCTTGCACGGGAGGGACTCCTGGAGCGACTTGTCGTTGCGTCGGAATAACACCCGGCACGACTTGTCCTTGCGCCGGAACAGCACCCGGAACGACTTGTCCTTGCGCTTGCGGTTGGTTAATTGGCGGTGGAGGGGGGGGTACCACTAGTCCTTGCGCCAGAGTGACTCGTGGAGCGACTTGTTCTCGCCCCTGAACAACACCCGGAACGACTTGTCCTTGCACCGAAATAGCACCCGGAGCGGCTTGTCCTTGTGCTTGCGGTGGGTTAATCGATGGTGGAGGGGGGTGCACCACTAGTCCTTGCGCCGGAGCGACTCCTGGAGTGACTTCTCCTTAGGCTGGAACAACACCCGGCACAAATTGTTCTTGCGCCGGAACAATACCTGGAGTGACTTTTTCTTGCGCTGGAACAACACCCGGAACAACTTGTGCTTGCACCGGAACAACACCCCGAACGACTTGTCCTTGCACCGGAACAGCACCCGATACGACTTGTCCTTGCACTTGCAGTTGGTTACCCCCCGGGAGAGCATTTTTGAGAGCGGGAGCTGGGTTCGGATCAGCTGTAGCAGGACCCCATCGAACTCTGGCGCCCATAGGTAGTAGCACGGCCGGAACAATTATCTGCGCAGTGGGGATTCCTGGCTGGCCTAGTGGACCGAGAGGCTGGCCCTTAGCCATACCCTGAGTCCGGTTGTTCATCGTGGTTGTCAACCTACTAATACAGTTCTTAACAAGTTGAACGACTGCCTCATTGGCCTCTTGCATACGAGCTACATTATTGGCAGCCGATGTTGTGGCGAGCTGATCGCACGCAGGGCGCAATCTCGTCATTCCTGCAACGATTTGCTGGAATTCTCCGATAGGGAAATTAGTGAGTGGCGTATAGTTCGTTGTTACTAGCTGATCTTTCACGATTCGCTGCCATTGCTTATACAACGCCCTGCCATTATTATTATTTGGAATACCCATGTATATCTTATGGCGGTTAATCAACCGACTCCAAGGATTAGGGCGTACTGCGCTAATCTCTCCGATGAAAGAATTAGGCAGAAGTTGGTACGGCTGTCCCACTTGAGCCTGCTGTGCTCCTGGATTCTGGATATAGACGTATCGTACGTGTATGATATTGTTGGCCATATTGGATGATTATTGGTGTATATAGATAAGAGTATTGGAAATATAGTGGAATATGGATGTTCTGAATGTGGATGATTTTTGTATGAAGTCCCTTCTATGTCCAATTGACTTTATATATACAACTCCCAAACATTCTTGAGCGTTTGAAAGAATCACACTGTGTTTTGAAGATTGGCTAAGAATAGGCAAATCAGACGCTCAAGGACATTGTCCGATTCAACTTGGATAAAGCATCATACACATGTTTGCTCGGGAGCATCTCTGATCTTGGAGCTTCTCTGATCTTGAAACTCTGCTGATCTTCAAACTTCACTGGTCTTGAAAGATACTATAGCTGACGGCACGTGATGTCTGCGCTAAACCCCATGAACGACTAGTTCCTCTTCAGAGCGTCTAACCTCCGTAACATCCACACGCGTTGGGCCCAAGACTAAATACTGCAGTATACATACCCCACAATGTAGACAAAACCCACTATATAGACTAAGCTGACTCCTACCATGCCTAGCAGATGTCCATTCTGCCGACGAAAATAGATCCGGTCAGGCGCATACGAGAAATACCGGCGAACTGCGCACGCAAATCTAGACATTGTTCTCGCATCCACCATACGATATACTTCATCCGTGGCTATTATCAATGACCCGGAAACAAGCATATTGAACCACGGAGAGGCGAGCGAGCTCCTGGATTTCCGACAATGAATCCGATCCGGATCTCACCGGACACGACCTCGACCCATTTACTACTCATGAGTCTGAAACTGTGATAGCGCACGACCCTAACTCTTCGTTACTCGGCAGACAGGAGGATTACCCACACACCGGAGAACAAATTGGAGACATCGACAGATATGAGCAAGAACACAGCGATCTCTGCGAGAACCTGTGGGCACAATTTAGTAGTGCGTACGGTTTCAAACTGGCGTCTTAGTTCATTCAGGCTAAAGTATCTAAATCACGAATCAATGAAAACTTCTCAAGTGGCCTCCGTAATTCTACGTTAGCCGGATATAGCTCTATGCATACACTGGAGAGCCACCTCCGCTCTTTGGACCCGTACGGCCCGTATCTGGAATGGTTCGAAGGACAGGAGGAGGATAGCAAGAGAACTCTGACATTCTTCTATCGTAACGTCCTGGATTCTGTCAGATATCTCCTTCATCAGATCGCACACCGAGATAACTTTGTGTACGCACTGCGGAGTGAATTCGATGCTAATGGTGAAAGGATCTATGCGGAAATGCACACTGCGGACTGGTGGTGGAACGTTTAAGTACAGCGCCCCAACCTCCTTTACGTTAACGTTAGCTGACTAGTTATAGAAAACACTTCCACCTGGTGCGACTGTGGTTCCCATTATTGGGATGTCCGATCAGACCCATCTCAGCAACTACTCCAGTGACAACAAAGTGTGGCCTGTCTATATTACGCTCGGAAATCTTCCGTCAGCCCGGCACAACAGCCCTGGATCAATCGCTGTTCTACTTCTCGCACTATTGCCTGTCCCCTCCAAATTCTCAAAGTCCACCAAAGTAGATCAATGCCGGAGACAAGTAAACGTCGACACACTGCAAGACGTATTCGAATTCATTTTTGTGCCGCTGCAGTACGCAGTGCTTGATGGCGTCCCAATTGATTGTGCCGATGGGAATGTTCGGCGGTGCTTCCCAATCTTGTCTGCATGCACTGTAGACTATATGGAAAACGTGATGCTGCAAAGGTTAAAATCCAATGCTTGTCCTACATGTGAGGTACCTGCAGGGAATTAGGAACCAAAGTCAAGAACTATCGAGCACGAGATTACGCAAGATAAGAAGGATATGTGTATGAAAAGTCAGACGGCACCCATATCAAGTTCGGCGGTATTGGTATCAATTTGGGCAAAAACGTTTTTCATGGACTTCACCGGGTCTCGGTGCCTGACTTGCATGTCCCGGACATGCTCCATACGGTTTATCTGGAATTATTTAAGCACATGATGGACTGGATCCAAGGCTTTCTCAAGAAACACGGGCGACTGCAGGCATTTGACGATGCTTGGAAGACATTACCACCGTACCCAGGATTTTTGGTACCCATAAAGGCCTACTGTGAGGTAGCGCAGTGGCAGGGGAAGGAGATGAGGAATCTAGGACGCTGAATTTGGGGAGTTCTCGCGATGGCACTGCGCCAGCCACAGAGTTCATAAGCGATACCTTTCAAACATGCGCTCAAATGCGTCAGAGCTCTCGTCGACATCAATATGATGGCACAATACCGAAGCCACACGTCTCACACCATAGCTTATATGAATGATTATCTGGAAGGATTTCACAAGACAAAAGGTATCTTTTTGGAGTTTCGAGTAACTAAGCGTACACTGGCGAAGGTTGACGAGCAACAGAAGGAAATACGATATCAGAGAACGCAGATGTGCCAGCCCAGGGCCCCCTCTAAACGGTGCTGTATCTGTGACGACGATCGTGAAGAAGATCACGAGTGATGTATGGACTTAATCTATCGCGAATCGCATTTCAGCTTTATCAAGATACATCTACTAAGTCATTTTAGTGATCATATGAGCGAGTGGGCAATATACCGATGTATTCCACGGAATATAGAGAGCTCGCGCACAAGGAACAAATCAAGGAGGGATGGCCACGATCGAACAAAAATAATGCTGCGCGCCAAATCATACACAGCTACGGTCGCCAGCACAGCATCCGGATAAGGTTATTGAACCTCGAATCTCGTCGATGCTTGGGAGCCAATCTCGCTGCAGATGTCCTGCCACATTTAGTGAGTACAACAAGTGCCGTAACAACGCCGGTCGACCGTAGGAGGATCCTGAAAGGATGTCGGGATGACGTGTCCAACGTCTTGGATTTTAGCAAGGTGTCGGCATTCTCCCTCCACAGTATATGTCGCGAATTGATCAGATATAGCCGGCGTAAACTACCTACAGAGCACCGGCTCTCTGAAGATCATGCGATACTTCAATCACTCCTGGTTGAACTACTAACGCAACTCAAAATCCCGGTTCTACCCTTCCCAGAAAGCGACGTTTACGATATCGACCTTGCGCGATGCACGGGCACCCTATACTTCAGGAACCAGGGGAGTCGCAATGATTCGGTTTGGGTCCAGGCTAGTACTGAAGAGATGTATGGTGCGCTGGGGGGCCGTCTGCCGGCAGGGCTCGTGGCGCTCTTCAAAATCAGGGACCTCACCAGGGAGAATGCTGTGCGTCGGGTGGCGGCTGTTCGCATGTTGAGTGCAGTCAACTCAGGATACCTCTCGGACATTCTTGGCCTTGTTACAGTGTAGATGAGAGGGGACGCTCGAGAGTTTACGATAGTTGACGTAGGGGCAATCCTCGGCCTGGTGCACCTGATCCCAGAAGGGGAAGGGCGCTGGCTGGTTAATAGCCGGATTGATTTGAGAACATTCAACGAAGTATATTAAGGAATCAGGATCCTGGCGGGGGGGGGGCTGGCTGTACGGAGTGTCATATTGCGTGGCGCTGCCGGGACGAAAAATGCCATCTAACAAATTGTGGTGAGGAAGTTGGGGGAACCTTACCACAATTTGACAGACGGCCTTTTGCAGGCGCGAGCATATCCTCAAGCTGTATATGTTTATAGAAACCATTTGTCTAGAAAATAAGAGTAAGAAACTATTATACTACTAGCTAGTTTGCCCTATACACATGAGATTCAGAACTGGGGTGTGGGCCAACGACGGAGATGACATGAGAAAATACGTCAGAATGCGTGGAAGAGGCAATGTGAAGCCGGCGCCGTCATGAGAGTGAACCAGAGCTAAGTTTTAGACAGGGCGTCAGGAGAGAGAGAGCGTTGCCAGGCAACCCAGAAAGCACAGGATGCGTGCGTGCGTTGCAACGCAAGTCAGGGCGCACCTGACACAGGGAAAGCAGAAGTCACGTTGTTTGCGTCAGGGCGTAACGCCGACTCATCTGATGCCAGGTGTTTTTTTTCTGATACTAACTAGGCTTTATTCTACAAAATATTGGATTTTTTTAAGATAGTAAACGGCTTAACACTATCTTTATCCTGTCTGTCTCAGTTGCCTCTCATATACAAGCACCAGTTGTTAGTCTTATATACTTTCAGATTTCCAAATCTCAAATATCAGTTCAAAATTCTACTGACTATTCTTTTTGAGTTGGCTTATCCCATCTTCTGTCTAGCGATATGAGGTAAGATTCTCCAACTTGCTCATTTGGTCTTCAGCACTGCTTGTAAGATTATAATTGTTTATATCTTTGCCTCTACTGTGGTAAATATGGATAGCTGATATATAACTATTTTAATAATACGAATGGTAATAGTCTTCAGTAACCAGTTTATATCAGTTCTTCTAACAGTATTCACAATTCTCACCCCTGCCAGTATTTAGCAATCTACATCCAGCCCAATACCTAGTTAGACTATCCCACTCCCATCTTACCTCAACAATCACAAGATTATTGCTCTTTTTGTCTTTGTCTTGACTGTGAGAAATATGGAAACTTGAAAGACAACGGTTTCAAAAGAAATCAACTAGCTTGACTCAAACTATACTATTAAATAACAATATCAATCCTGCTCTGAGTTCTATGTTGAATTACTTACTATTTTTGCTTACATTCTTGTCTCGACAACCAATCGACCATAATTGTCATTCTCGTCTAATAGCACTGGTGCCTCCACATTCATATTACAGTGATTCATCATATCTCTGTCTCTACTGTAGTGGGCATGGACACTCAGGATTCAACTGCCAGTCCTTAAACAAATTCATCATTTCAGCTTCACTAACAAATAGCGGGAGCAGTTCACCTTCCTATTCCACAGAGCTATCTCTAAATTCCAGATCCCTCTAAGATTATATATTTCATAGAAAAATACCAAGATTACTATATCACTTGAATTTTGTATACTTTAGATCAATTTCTATTCAACTACTCATATTATACTATACTTATAACTCTTTTATCTGTGTCACTCAGGCATTCATTCAGCCTAAGTTTTATACTTCCTTTTGAATATTCATATCTATCACAGCCAGTTTTGACACCACTTTTCCTAAATTCCATTGATCCTGTATTCTTACATTTTCGAATTTGTTTCTCAGTTTCTAATTATGCTTGATAAGACTTGAAACAATTGTTTTTGTTTAGATTGTATTACTTATTTTATGTCTAGTTTACTGTCTTATTTTGTGGGTAGTTTCTTTTATCTTTTCTTAAATTTTTATATACTGTTTAAATTTTTATCTGATTCTATTTTTCTGATTGGTTTATAATTTTTTATATATCACTTCAAGTATGATTTTATGCATATTTTATTTTATATTTTCTTAGAGGTTATAACATGAATACATGTTCCAGAATGGTATACAGGAGTGGAGTGCTTGGATTTCTTTTGTTAGTTTTGCACTTGAAGTTATTTGATGTGATTTACTTTGAATACAGCCCTGGCACTTATAAGCAAAAAAAACAGCCTACCCCCTATACCTCATATCATTGAGTTTTATGTTCTGGAACTTGGTGAGTTTTATGATTGTAATATTAAAAATCCCGTTAGTTTAACCTAAAAAGATGATATTAATTCTACTTTTTTTACAAAATATAAGTAATATTTATTAAGAACTGTTACAATCCTCTTCCCATCAGGTAATACTTGCAGCTGGTAACTACTAATCCTATGGCGATCTCTTTCCTCTTTGCTTTTCTGTATGACCAGAGCTGAGTATACCGACTCCTGTCTGGTACGATATTTGCTAAGCTCGTGAGAGACACTATGATTTTGGCCCGATAGTATAGAGTGTAAAGATAAAGTATATTGTAAGAAAATAGCTTAGATGGTTACATGAAGAACGGTTAACAGAAGAGACCATTTTTGTCTTTTTTTTTGTATCATACGTTCATCGTTTTAAGGTACAAAAAGCTTCATGTAGCGGTAAGCTATGGGAAAAACAAAACCTATAAATCAAAAACAAACAATAAAAGAAACCATTTCCCACGCCTTTGATAGTACTAAGTAAGGAAGCCAAAAACCACCGGCCTCATCTGTTAAAAACATAACTAAATATAGGGAAATTCCACCATATAATGCGAAAATATTTTCTATGTAAGGAAACATTACTGCGGTCACGGTAGTCATAGGGTGGTGGGGAAATGAGGGGGACGCGCAGTCGCGGGCCTGGAGGTGGGATGTGAGGTAGGGTGTTCCGGAGGAGGACGGGGGTGTATCGTTAGATGGGAACCCAGTTTGAGTATATAGAATGTAGCGGCAGAGCACTGAGAGAGAGAGGGGGAAGTTCCATACTGTGCTCGTGGGCGAGAGGCTGTTGACAGTACTCAGATGACGGCGTCAGGCATCAGCTCTAGAAGTGCAATGGAGGACGGCGTGGGAGAAGAACTCTGGTGCTTCGTAATACTGAGAGCAGGGGGTTTGGCGATTTGGGTCTTCACGCCAGGTGGAATGGGCCCCCAGGTAGCCTGTTCCGGAAAACCTCTGCTGGATTTGACCAGTAACAAACTTATCTAGGCCCATGAAAGGGTGGGGGGCCAGGGAGGCTGGGTAGGGGTAGTCTGGGGGGGCCGGGAGAGAATTCTCCCAGTCTTCAAGGAGGAGGGCGTGGGCCCTACTCCTGAGGGCGGCATAGGTGTGGGCTATGAGAGGCAGGGGGGGGTATGTCTCTTTGGAGGCTGGGGGGGCCGTTTTCAGGATGAGGGTGAAACGCAAGAGCCCATGTGCTAAAGGGAGGGCAATGTGGGTGAGGGCGTCAATACAGAGGTGTCTCCTCAAGGGGGGGACAGGTACTGGGGTCCCTCAATTAAGGGGGAGGTAGCCGGATGAGAGGCCTACTGTAAGCCATCGAGAGGAGTCGGAGGATCTGAATATGGACATCGAGTGGCAGGAGGGCAGGAGGTGAGCTGCTGCCGGGTTGAGAGTGCGTCGTGAACAGCAGATTCTGAGTGCGGCAATACGCCTCTTATGTCTATAGTATAAGGCTAGTGGGGGGAGGCAGGATTCCCTAGCGAGTATGGAGATAGGTGTGGCGAAGAAGCAGTTGGTGGTTTGTCTCTGGACTTTGTGCCAAAACGAGCTCATGCAATTAATTGAGCGGGGGTTCGGGGTGACCAGATTGGCTCCGTAGATGAGGATCAGGAGGAGAAGTCCCATGGCGAGTCTGTGCGAGAGGAATGGCTGGACTCCTGCATCGGGGGAGGCAATCCTCTTGAGCAAGGCAAAGACTGCCTTGGCCAGGGCCAGCTGTCTCTCGAAGTGGTGGATGGAGTTTAGAAGCGGAGAGAACCAGTATCCAAGCAACGTCACCCCCTGGGAGGGCCAGAAACTTTAGTCATTGAGAACGATGGGGTGTTTGGAGTGGGGGGAGAACCTCTGGCTCGGAGTGTACCAGTGGATCAATTCTGTCTTGGGGATAGAGAAGGAAACTCCTAGAGTAGCAGCCCACTGCGAGAGGGACTCGAAACGGCTTTGTAGGTGGCGTATGTTAGACTTGTAGAACTGGGAAGAAACTGTGAGGGTGAAATTGTCGACATAAGACAATATGAGGCCTTCCTTTATGTCTGGATGGAGGGAGGACACGTATATGAGAAAAGGTAGCAGGGAAATAGGGGACCCCTGTAGGGTTCCAACGGTAACTGTATTACGGGGCAACTAACTCAAAGGAATAGAGAAAGCTAGGCCGTATTGTATTTGAGATAACGGAGGGAAGTCAGGAAGACTCAGGTAATGATGGTTCAATAAAGGTAAAGTAATAAAATAGAAATTCTCGAATTTTTTGACTTAATAACTTGTTATATTGTTAAGGTCTCTTCTGCTTTGCTTGATTTTCTCAAACTCTGGGGAATAGCCCTTACTACTTATACTAAATTCTCGCTACTTCCTGTTTCCTAACAATTATATATCTTGTAAGATTTCAGCTTCGTCAAGGGAGGTGCGAACACTCTTTCACCCTGAATAATTGCCCCACTCGAACTCAGAGAACTCCAGACATCTATTTCATCTGAGGGTGTCCCAACTCCACCAGTAGGTACTCTTCGATCTCTTCGTCCTAATAGACTAGTAAGTTCATATATGCGGTCACAATGCCAATATACCAATAGTCTGTTATCGTCAAGTATCGAGTGATCAGTTCGAATAGCCAGATAATAACACATAAGGCATAATATGCATATGCACCGGATAAGTAGTAAAATATTCTCACTTTATCTTTCCAATCAGTAGTCAGCTTCATGGAACATTAGTTCTTCCGGTATCCCGAGTAGTCAACATAGATGCCTCAAGTTGCTCCTACTCTGGTGAGTTGAGGTTGGACCTACACTCCTTCATTACAGTGACGCAGTCTCTACGAATAATACTAGTGAGCTATTCTCGTGTGTGTAACAGACAGGGGCGGGGGTCTTGGGGGAGCCCTGGAACATCAGAGTACACCTACGTTCGGGGAGAAAGCAGGAGACCCAGTTGACCATGTATGTGGGAATTCTTTTTGACAGGAGCAGTCTGTGGAGGGTGGAAGCATTAACATTGTCGAAACCTGCTTTGATGTCGAGGAAAAGGAAGAATACTTTGCGGTGAGTGTGCTGGACATCAGCAAAAAACAAATAGTCTTTTGTACTGCCCGGTGAGCCATGTCGTTGAGTTTTACGTTTTGGCTAATTGCGAGTGACTCCAGTTAATCATGATGCTTCTGATTGTATCTCCTAATGATCAGATACAAATCTTAATTTTAGCAACATATGAGCCATTTTTATCAATATCTCATAGACATTTTACATTACAAAGTTGTATGTTATGAACTCAAATTTCTCAACTTCGGTATGTAAAAGGTCCGTGAGTTCTAAATAAAAATTCCTCATATTTTGCAGACTATAGAATTAATATCATCTTCTTTAGTCAAAATAATGAGAGTTTTAATATCGCGATCATAGGACTCACGATGTGCCAAAACGTAAGACTAAACGACATGACGCACAGGGGGCAGGCTGTTTTTTTGCTGATGCGAGGGTTTTGATTTCGTGTACGCGCATGGCGCAGCAATTGAAGGTACCGAGGGTAGGGACTGAGCTGCACTAGTTGGGATGCAACAGGCCCGATGACCTAGCGAGTGAGAAGAGGTGAGCTACCATGATCCTTTCTAGGATTTTAGAGACGGTTTTTAGCAGTACCATGATACGGAAGGAGGAAGGAGAGTTGTAAGATACCTTTCCTGGCTTGTCCAGCATGACGCCGTTGGCCACTTTGACCGAGGGGGGTGATAACCGTACGACAGAAGGGGGCTTAGAAGGTCCAGAAGGATGTCAGGGCAGTATTTGTGAAGGTTCTTCAAGACTGAGTAGAGGATTTTGTCTAGACCAGGGGCCGAGGAGGGGGAGGATTTCGTAAGAGCCTGGAGGATTTCCTCCTAGGTCAGTGGAGGGGTGTCCGGCAGGGGGGAGAGTCTACCCCTAGGCGGGGGCTCAGCTTTTGGGGGAACGAAGTGGGCAAGCAGGGCGTTGTTGATGGCGACAGGGTTCTGTGCATCAGGAAGTGAGGGGAAGTGAGTAGCCTGTCGAGGGGCCACAAGTTTCTTGGCTCTCCAGATGTTGTCCGGGGTGGTTGTGGCCCGAACCTCAGCCCAGTAGGAAGCTTTGGCGCATTTGATGGCCTTAAAGTACCCATTTCTGGAGAGTCTAGCAGTTTCTGTTGCTTGCAGGGTGTCAAGCTTCTTGGCTTTCCTTGTTGCTTTGTTATATTCCCTGCGTAGGGCGGTGAGGAGTGGGGTCCACCAGTGTTTGGACTTGGCGGAGGGGCATGAGGTGGGTGTGGCCGTCCTGAGGATAGAGGTGAGGCTAGAGAGGGAAGATCATGTGAACCAAGAGTTGAACTGTGGAGTGGAGGGGTGGGGAGGAGGTGGTCATACAAGGAAGATCTTGAGTTGGTCTTCCATGGCTGCCAAATGTAAATTGTCCCACTTGGGTTAGTGGGGAGGGGGATGACGGTGGAGGGGTAACAGGAAGATGGAGATGGGGATATGGTCTGACCCTGTAGAGGGGAGGGTAGGGGCATCCCATGCAAGTGCGATGGGGGTAATGAAGGTATTTGTGAAGGCAAGGTCTATGACACTGGGTCTATGCGGTCCGGAGAGGGGGTAGCGGGTGTAGACCCCTGGAGTGTTACTGCAGGCGAAGCCTAGGTCATCATCCCTATTATAGTAGGGGTCTGTGGCCTTTGTTTCCTGAGATGAGGGGATGCGAAGGGGGTCTGTTCTACGGCTGTTGATATTGAGGTCGCCCAACACGAGGTATGGGATATTGAGAGGAACGAAGATCCATTCTGGAGGGACCGTGTGGGGTTGTGGGTGCCTTGAGTGAGAGTAAATGTTTACTAGGTGGAAATAGAGGTGGTTGGTTTCGAAACACCCTGACGCAGTATAGACGTCAATATGCATGTAGTTACTCGTGTCTGGCACGAATCTCAGAAGTATAGTATTGAATTTCAAAAATTCTAAAGAAACGTAACAGGCCATTTAGGGGAGAGGCGAAGGGGGGGCGAACGATTTGTACCTGTTGTACGAGCGCAGAAAGCCTTTAAATGAGGGAGGGTCTTGTAAAAATACAAACTAGGGATGGTGGCACGCTTTGAACGACGAAAGAGGGAAAGAAATACATCCCAGCTACTCAGGCTGTTGTGCTGAACGAGAGTGATAGGCATTGGCGGGGCTAGCCCTCCAATCGAGGTAGAATGGTTGTTAATCATGATGGGGACGACCCAAATGGTTGACAGGTATTACGGAGGGCCAGGGGGGCTGTGGGAGCAGGGCCCGCCTCTTCTGTTGTTTGTCTTGAAATGGCAGTTAAGTGGCATGGGGTGGCAGGATCGATACCGGTGGCTGCAGGAGCTTGGGGAGTAGAGGGTGCTGGACTGCCATCCTCTTCCACATTCATGGTTTCTTCACTCTCTGAGGATGAGGAGGAGCTGATTGACTCTGAAGGGGCCACAGGGCGGGGGGCGGGTTGGGGCGGGCTTTGCATTCTTTGGCGTAGGCCGTGTGGTCGTCCCCACAGTTGGCGCAGTGGGGGGTGAGATGGGGCAGTAGTTTGTGATGGGTTTTTCGTTGCCCCCCTTGGGGGAGGTGGGGTTCTGGCAGTAGTGGATGGCTTTGGTATGATGAAACGCACACAGGGGGCAGGATGGGTGCTTTTGCTTACAGCCAGCAGTGGCATGGCTGAAACGGCAGCAGTTGGTGCATTGGGTGTAGCGGTTGGCAGATAGTGCTTTTTCCACTTTGAGGTGGCTGAAGTAGAGAAAGATTAAGGGTGTAAGAGCGGATATGTCCTTGGGGTCAACTGAGATGAGTACCGAAAGCGCTTCTTTGGCGGTTCGAGTAGCTCAGTGAGGGTTAAGGTACCTGGCCGACTGTATCTGCACCTCTTTCGGGAAACTAAGAGATGTTTTGAGATTGGGGTAGAGTTGCTCATTGTCTTCGGGGATCTCATAGGTGGGAATGCTGTGTATGACCAGCTGTACAGTGGTGGGAGTGAGGTAGAAGAGGAGCCAGGAGTTATCCTCTGTGGGGAAGGCTTGGTTGAGGTGACAGGTGAGAACCTCGAAGTAGGGGGTATAGGAAGACGCCGGTGTATTGGGTCCGTGCAGGTGAGTAAAATGGCTTCTCAGTCATTAACTTTGGCAAAGAAACCTTTGGGGAGGAGGCAGTTGGAGTCGGTGAGGGCGTTAGCGATGATGTCTGGTAGGAAGTGGGCGATACGGCCTGAGAGGGCATGGGGTGGGGGGGGGAGGAGCGTAAGGCATAGAGGGGTCTGGAGGCGAAGGGTAGGGGAGGGGAAGGCTTTATGGCCCTGTCCTCGTTACTCATAACCTCTGTGGCATTTGCCTGTCGAGACTTATTCCCTTTGCCCATTGTACTGGACCTAGCCGCTTGGGTGTAAGATGGTTGGTGTCTGGGTTTGTAGGCGGGGTGCAGGGTGGCATTTGTGATAACTGCCAGGTCATAACGACCGGTGTGGAATTCCTCTACTTCCCAGGAGTGGGGAAAGACCTTGGCGTATAGTTCGGGGTTACCGAACATTTTCCCAAGCCTGGTGTCGTAGTAGGAGCAGTCCACAGATGGGTCCACTGGGGCGGGGTGAGAGGTGAGAGGTGAGGGGGTGAGAGATTTATGCTGGGGTGTGGGACCGTGGGGGGCTGGACGGGAGTTTGGCTGGGCCCTCTGTGCTGTCTTAGCTGGTGGTGGGGGATGAGCGGGTGGAGCTGGAGTGTGGGCTGAGACTCTGTAGGAGAGATCGCGGAGGCACGCATTGATGGGGGCAAGATCTTCCGGTATAACAGAAGCATTTGTGGTGTGGGAGGAGAGGTCATAGAATTTGTGTGCAGCGCTCGCAGTTCTCGTTTCTGAGATTCTTGATCTGCTTTGTGATAGTATCGAGTTGGGAGGTGATGGCTAGGATGCCGGAGACAGTCGAGCAGAGGATAGAGAGGATGGAGCCTTCGCTAGGGGTTATAGACTAGAGGCTGGAATCACTGAGGTCTGGGACCAGATTGGGGGGGAGACGGAGCTCATCTCTCGTTTGTGCAAAGATTTCTGCGAGAAAGGCTAGGGGAGAGGAGGGTCTAGGGACTGGAGAGGGGGACGGGGGGATCTGGGTTTGTTGGAAGATCAAGGCCTGTGAGATGGTGGCAGCCAGGGCTTGATTGCCTGGGGGAATGGGTGGTATTTCCGACATGGGACGGAAAGGGACGGGTGATTGCTGGCATGCCTCCCGGAAGCAAAATGGGTTTGTAGAAGAGGTTTTAAAATGTAGGGGAGGGAAAGTAGAGGGCAAGAAGCTTGAGTCAACCAAGAGATATTAAGAACGTTCTTTTATACCTGTTCTTTCTGCAACCCTGACCCTTATGCCTTATACATTCTCGTCACCTGCCCCTATCACTCATAGTGAGTCATAGTATGAAAACCCCTGAGCTGACCCCTGTGAGTCTCTGTGCAATAAACAACTAGCCAATCAAAACCCGATAAGAATTTATGCGTGCAACTTCGTATTGCATGTGCAAAAGTCATAAACCTATGATTACAATTGTTAGTCATGTTCACATCAATAACCAATTATAATTACAAAATGACATGCTATTGTGTAGTTATGTGAAAGTCCTAAACCATATAACTTTCAAGTATGAGTCATATGAAAATTTGCCTTGTATTCTGCTGTGTTTAGTCACTATTTATGACAGGATCCAATATTATATAGATCAAGGAGGATTTCAAAAGCTCAATCGAAAAGGGAAAATGCCCCAAGCAAAGAGGACTACCAAGATTGATAACTGCTTAAAAGGGTTGACAATTGGAGGATTTTTGCCACTGATCAAAAGCTAAGATACTGTGGCTGTATTTACTAATACCTTAGAAAATGTGGCCGACTTGAGTAAACCTGGGGTTTCCAGTTGGCATACCTATGCCAATATTGATTCGAATGGTATTCTTGCTCTCTAGAATCCAAGCTTTATTCTGGGAACATCAAATCTGACCAGCTCTATTGGAGTGGCTTTTGTAAAGGCTCTCAGTAAAGCCTTACAAGCCGGAAGTGCATGTCGCCAGTTGTCAGTGATTTGGTTTGGAGGTGGGGTAAATGACGGCAAAAGTAGTGAGGAAATGACCAGACAAGGGTTAGAGTAGGAACTCATTACTCGGGGGGGGCATCAGTTGGGCAATTCAGATAAATGACTGGGATGGACAAAGGTTCACTTAGAATTTCTATTTAATTCTGCATATATGATAAATGAGGATAGTAGATTAACCAATAAAGGTAATGATTTAAAAGTTTAAAACCTAACTGCTATTGTCATATATATAGAGTATAAGTGCAAATTGGAGTTCATTGAGCCTGAATACAACCCTCGAGGTCTCAAGAGGGCTCTTGCTAGTGATCCCTACTATGCGCCAATGAATACTCAGGATCCTGATACACCAATTCCGCGGGGTGGTCTGAAGAGTCAATTTAAGCATCTTCACAGATCAAGACAGAGCCCGTTTACTATTACTGAGAGACTTGCCTATATAGCAAGTGATTCTCAGATGGAACCTTCGGATTCGGCTATGGAAGATATTGATTTCCCGCATGATGACAGGACAGCTTGAATCTTTTATAAGGCAAAGTTGTGGATTGGTAGAATGTCAATGCTGAGAGGTTTCCGAATTTATCCTGAATAGCTATGGAGAGTCTTACGGTCCAAGGAGGTACTATTTGGGTAGAGTGTGTATTTCGTATGATGAAAGATGTGAATCCCTATCATTCCTCCTGACTGAAAACTAGCACAATTTGAGCATCAGTGCTAGTCAAATTCTATTGGTATGAAGAATTGTGTGGAGAGCTAGCCTCTCATGATAGTGAATAGGAGGCTGAAGAACTAGAACAAATGATCATTGTGAATAATTACCATTCTTGAGCAGATAGGCAGGAGGAAGGTACCAAGACAGATAATGAATGTATCTCCCATGATGATGAGTCACACAAGAAGGATACAGCATGGTCTTTTGTCAATCAGGATTGTATACGCGTATTTGGAAGAGAAACAAGACCTATGCTTATTGATCATGGCTTGCTAAAATCTCGATATGTGCACCCTCTACTATCTTATTGTCAAAGTCAAGATATTGATCTATTGACAGACTTTGAAGAACTCGGCGATGAAGAACGAATTTGGAATAGTGCTGTTAACATGTATGTTGGAGCAGAAACAGAGAGAGTAGAAGAATCTGCAGAGGAAGAGCCATATACTTCAACAGAAGAAATGCGTGATGTTGAAACTAATCAGGCAGGAGATACCTTAAATATTGTCTATATTGAATGTTTAGCCATTGGGCAAGAAGAGATTAGTTCGAAAGGAGCCCAACTGGAAAACACCAATTTACTTCCTATTATACAAGTAATTCAGAGAAGGAGCAGGACAGATTTTATTGCCGCCATTATATTTACAACCAGAAATGAAACTAGAACCTGTGGGTAAGAAAAGATCAAGTCCTGATTTATCCAGTGTCATTTGATGTAAAGTAGTTCTGAACTCAAAGACTGTCATAGTATAAAATTAGGTGAACCTTCTTACTTTGACTTAAGCTATTCAGTTGAGGGTATTTTAAATCATAAGCAGAAAAATCATGAGTCCATAAAAATCATACACCTAGAAATATCATCTGCCCGGAAAAATCATACCTCCAGAATCATTATAGGATTGAGAAACTATGTATAAACTAATACTCTGCTAATGTGCTAGTAGATAATATACATGAATGCTGAGGCTAGTCATATTAGCTCTCAGTTTCTTGAATTATTGACCAAATACTTGTGTTATAGTATAATTTCTCTTCCCTTATAATTGTCCTCAACCACCGACCCCATCTCCTTTCTGGCACAATTTATCTTCTATATTGTTGTCATTCTCTTGACATATTTTTGATTCTTCCTGCTCTTATATGTCCTGCAACAGCGCTAGCTATTCACCCCTCCCTAGTATATACCTGCCTATAGTTTCTCAGCGTGAAGCACTGAAGCTCCATACTTATCGCCCCCGGTTGATATATCTATATCATTATTCTAACCCAATCATGCATTATTCTATCCTGCATTGAGCTGGAAAAAAGCTTGCTTTGAGTGAGTTTTGATAATTGCGAAGTCTATGAGTAGACTATCAAATGGGGCAAAGAAGAAGGCTATGAGGCAGAAGCAGAAATGGGAGCAAAGAACAGCAGAGCAACTCAGCAACACTCTACCTACTAGAGATGAGATTGAAGGTATTGCAAATTCCGGTACGACTTTTCAAGGTACGATATTACCTACTGCAATTTAGCTGGGCTGTCTTCAGCCACCTGGTGTCGCAATTGGTTACTGATATTCTGTATTGGAAGAATATACTAATTCCATTGATAATCACTTTAGATTCTGGAGAAAGAAGGGTACAGCTCGATGGGGGTAGGGCATACAGGATAAAAAGGAATATTGGCCAAATGTTAAAAGCCATACAATATCCTGGTATTGCATACTACCAATGTGCCAATTGTGATGTTATGAACGCAATCCTTTGGCGACATAAGCGGGAGCACGAATCCAACTCAAAGGAGAGTTGTAAGAAGGAAAATGAACCAAATCTTACAATCTGTTAATGGGGAAATTTTCATAATAAAGGACAAGTAAGAAATTGAGAATACTTTGGGTTGAGACTTCATCAGCAAAAGTATACCTTGCCTCAGATGGGTCAGTGTTGCGCCCTGACGGAAGCCATGACACTTGTACATCCTCTGTATCAGGTGCGTCCTGACTTGCATTGTAATGTAGACAAGCATCCTGGGCTTCCTGGGTTGCCTGGTAACCCACTCTCTGCCTTAACGCCACCTGACATTGTACTGATCCCCTGTCTAAACCTTAGCTTCGGCTCACTATCATGATGGTGCTGGCTTCACATAGCCTCCTCTGCGCACCCTGATGTGGTTCCTCATGTCATCTCTGACATTTGCCTGCACTTCAGTTCAGAATCTCACGTGTCCAGGGCAAACTAGCTAATAGTATAATAGTTTCTTACTCTGTATTTACTAGACAATTGGTTCTATATATAGATAGAGCTTGACAATGTGCTCGCGCCTACAAAATGCCATCTAGCGAATAGTGGTGAGATTCTCCCGACTTCCTCACCATAATCCGCTAGAGGGCAAGTTTCGTCCCGGCTGTCCCACGTGATATGACGCATAGCCAGCCAGCCAGACCCCCCTCCCAGTATCCTGATTCCTTAATATACTTCGTTAAATGTTCTCAAATCAATCCAGCTATTAACCAGCCCGCACCCTTCCCCCTTGGGAATCAGGTGCTCCAGGCCGAGGATACCACCTTCCTCAACTATTGTAAACTCTCGAGTGTCCCCTCTCATCTGAACTGTAACAAGGCAATGAATGTCAGAGAGGAATCCTCAGTTGACTGCACTCAATATCTGAACAGCTGCCACCTGACGTAGAGCATTCCCACTGGTGAGGTTCCTGATTTTGAAGAGCGCCATGAGCCCTGCCTGCAGATTGCCCCTCAGTGCACCATATATCTCGTCAGTACCAGCCTGGCCCTAACCCGAATCATTGTAACTCCCCTGGTTCCTGTAATAGTGCCCTTGTATCGCATATGGTAGATGTCATAAATGTCGCTTTCTTGGAATGATAGAGCCAGGATGATGAGTTGCATTAGTAGTTCAACCAGGAGAGATTGAAGTATCGCATGATCTTCAGGAAGCCAGTGCTCTGTAGGTAGATTATGCCAGTTATATGGGATCAATTCTCGACATATTGTATTGAGGGAGAATGCTGACACCTTGCTAAAATCCAAGAGGTTGGATATGTTATCCCAACATCCTTTCAGGATCCTCCTATAGCTGTCTGGCATTATTACGGCACTCGTAGTACTCTCTAAATGTTGCAGGATATCTACAGAGAGATCGGCTCCCTAGTGTCGAAGAGATTCGAGCTTCAGTAACCTTATTTGGATGCAGTGCTGACGACTCTAGCTGTGAACAATTTGACACGAGGAATTATTCTTATTGGATCATCGTCATCAGTCCATGATTTATTCCTTATGTGCAAGGTCTCCAAACTCCGTAGAATACATTGGTATATTGCCAAACTGGCGTATATAATTACTAAAATGACTTAGTAGATGTATCTTGATAAAGTTGAAATGCGATTTGGTATGGATTACGTCCAGACATCCCTTGTGCTCCGCTTGACGATGATCATCATGGATCTGACGCCAGTTAGATTTAGCCATGGTCTATCTCATCTGTGTAGTCTCATGTCGTATTTCCTTGCATTGCTTATCAACCTTGGCCAGTGTATGCTTAGTTACTCAAAACTCTATAAAGATATCTTTCATTTTATGTAAGGGGTATAAATAATCATCTATATAAGCTATGTGGTTCGAGGTGTGGCTTCGGTCCCAGTGTGGGAGTCCGGCCATTCCTCTCGCCCAGACTTGCCATGGGACTTCTCCTTGCGATCCTCACCTACGGGCTGACCTGTTCACTCCGAATACCTGCTCAATTAATTGCCTGAGCTTATTTTGGCACAAAGTCGAGAGATGGACCACCAACTACTGCTTCGCCACACCAATCCCCATACTTCCTAGGGAATCCTACCTCCCCCCACTGGCCTCATACTGCAGACACAAGAGGCGCATTACCGCACTCAGAATGTGCTGTTCACCACCCATTCTAAACTCAGCGGCAGCGCGCCTCCTGCCCTCCTTCCCCTCGCTGTCCATATTCAGATCCTCTGACTTCTCTTGACAGCTTACAGTATGGCTCTCATCTGTCTACCTCTCGCTCAATAATTGGACCCCAGTGCCTGTCCCCCCCTTGAGGAGACACCTCCCCATTGATGACCTCGCCCCCATTGCCCTCTTTTTGGCACATGGGCTCTCATATTTCCCCCTCATCGTGAAAATGGCCCCCCCAGCCTCCGAAGACATACCCCCTCCTGCCCTCATGGCCTGCACCTACGCCGTCCTCAGGAGCAGTGCCCGTGCCCTCCACCTTGAACATCAGCAAAAAAATACCTTGTGTCAGATGCGTTGGCGTTGCGCCCTGAGGCAAGCGACGTCGCTTCTGCGCTCCCTGCGTCAGGTGCACCCTGACTTGCGTTGCAACGCACGCACGCATCCTGTGCTTCCTGGGTTGCATGGCAACGCTCTCACTCTCCTGATGCCACCTCACGTCGTACTGACGCCCTGTCTAAACCTTAGCTCTGGTTCACTCTCATGACGGCGCCGGCTTCACATTGCCTCTTCCGCGCATCCTGACGTATTTTCTCATGTCATCTCCGTCGTCGGCCCGCGCTCCAGTTCAGAATCTCACATGTACAGGGCAAACTAGCTAGTAGTATAATAGTTTCTTAATCTTATTTTCTAGACAATTGGTTTCTATAAATATATACAGCTTGACGATGTGCGTGCGCCTGCAAATCGCCGTCTAGCGAATTGTGGTAAGGTTCCCCCGACTTCCTCAACACAATTCGCTAGATGGCATTTTTCGTCCCCGCAGTGCCGCTCGATATGACACTACGTACAGCCAGCGCCCCCGCCCCCCCCGCCAGTATCCTGCTTCCTGAATTTACTTCGTTGAATGTTCTCAAATCAATCCGGCAATTAACCAGCCAGCGCCCTTCCCCCTTGGGGATCAGATGCACCAGGCCGAGGAATGCCCCTACGTCAACTATCGTAAACTCTCGAGCGTCCCCTCTCATCTGCACTGTAACAAGGCCATGAATGTCTGAGAGGTATCCTGAGTTGGCTGCACTCAACATCCAAACAGCCGCCACCCGACGCACAGCATTCTCACTGGTGAGGTCCCTGATTTTGAAGAGCGCCACGAGCCCTGCCGGCAGGGAGCCCCTCAGCGCACCATACATCTCTTCAGTACCAGCCTGGCCCAAACCCAATCATTGCGACTCCCCTGGTTCCTGAAGTGTAGGGTGCCCGTGCATCGCGCACGGTGGATGTCTTAAATGTCGCTTTCTTCGAACGCTAGAACCGGGATTTTGAGTTGCGTTAGTAGTTCAACCGGGAGTGATTGAAGTATCGCATGATCTTCAAGAAGCCGGTGCTCTGTAGGTAGGTTACGCCGGCTATATCTGATCCATTCGCAACATATACTGTCGAGGGAGAATGCCGACACCTTGCTAAAATCCAAGACGTTGGACACGTCGTCCCGACGTCCTTTCAGGATCCTCCTACGGTCGACCCACGTTGTTACGGCACTGGTCGTACTCTCTAAATGTCGCAGGACATCTGCAGAGAGATCGGGTCCCTGGGGTGGAAGAGATTCGAGGTTCAATAACCTTATCCGGATGCTGTGCTGGCGACTGTAGCTGTGCACGATTTGGCTTGCGGCATTATTTTTATTCGATCGTCGCAATCCGTCCTTGCTTTGTTCCTTGTGCGCGAGCTCTCCAAACTCCGTGGAATATATCGGTATATTGCCAAACTGGCGTATGTAATCACTAAAATGACTTAGTAGATGTATCTTGATAAAGTTGAAATGTGATTCGCTATAGATTAAGTCCATAAATCGCTCGTGCTCTTTTTCACGATCATCGTCACGGATAAGGCGCCGTTTAGAGGGGGCTATGGGCTCGCTCATCTGCGTTCTCTGATGTTGTATTTCCTTCTGTTGCTCGTCAACCTTGGCCAGTGTACGCTTAGTTACTCGAAACTCCAAAAAGATACCTATTGTCTTCTGAAATCCGTCCAGATAATCATCCATATAAGCTATGGTGTCACACGTGTGGCTTCGGTATTGTGTTATGATACTGAAGTCGACGAGCGCTCTGACGCATCCGAGAGCATGTTTGAAAGGTATTGCTTGTGAACTCTGTGGCTGGCGGAGTACCACCGCGAGAACTCCCAACATACAGCGCCCTAGATTCCTCATCTCCTTCAGCTGGCACTACGCTACCTCGCAGTAGGCCTTTTTGGGTACCAAAAATCCTCCCTCGGGCGGTAATATCTTCCAAGCGTCGTCAAAAGCCTGCAGTCCCCCGTGTTTCTTGAGAAAGCCTTGGATTCAGTCCATCATGTGCTTAAATAATCTGAGATAACCCATAGGGAGCATGTCCAAGACGTGGAAGTCAGGCACCGAGACCCGGTGAAGTCCATGAAAAAGGTCTTGGCCCAAATTGATACCAAGGCCGCGGAACTTGACGTGGGTGCCGTCTAACATTTTATACGCATATTGTTCGTATCTTGCGTAATCTTGTACTCGATAGTTCTTGACATTGGTTCCTAATTCCCCGGCAGGTACCTCACATGTAGGACAAGTGTTGGATTTTAACCCGGGCAGAGTCACTTTTTCCATATGGTCTGCAGCCGATACAGACAAGATTGGGAAGCACCTCTGAAGCTTCCCATCGGCACAATCAATTGGGACGCCATCAAGCGCCGCGTGCTGCAGCGGCGCAAAAATGAATTCCAATAGGTCTTGCAGTGTGTCGGCGTTCACTTGTCTCTGGTATTGATCTACTTTGGTGGACTTTGAGAATTTGGGGGGGACAGGCAAGAGTGCGAGAAGTAGAACAGCCATTGATCCAGGGCTGTTGCGCCGGGCTGACGGAAGCTTTCCGAGCGTAATATAGTCAGGCCACGCTTTGTTGTCACTGGAGTAGTTGCTGAGATGGGTCTAAACGGATGTCCCAATAATGGGAATTACAGTCGCACCAGGTGGAAGTGTTTTCTATAACTAGTCAGCTAACGTTAACGTAAAGGAGGTAGGGGCGCTGTACTTGAACGTCCCACCACCAGTCCGCAGTGTGCATTTCCGCATAGATCCTTTCACCATTAGGATCGAATTCACGCCGCGGCGCGTAGCCAAAGTCAGCTCGGTTTGCGATCTAAAGAAGGAGATATCTGACACAATCCAGGATGTTACGATAGAAGAATGGCAGAGTTCTCTTGCTATCCTCAACCTGTCCTTCGAACCATTGCAGATACGGGCCATACCGGTCCAAAGAGCGGAGGTGGCTCTCCAGTGTATGCATACTGCTATATCCGGCTAATGTAGAATTACCGAGGCCACTTGAGTAGTATTCATTGATTCGTGATTTAGATACTTTAGCCTGAATGAACCAAGACGCCAGTTTGAAATCGTACGCACTACTGAATGGTACCCACGGGTCCTCGCAGAGATCGCTGTGTTCTTGCTCAAATCTGTCGACGTCTCCAATTGGTTCTCCGGGGCGTGGGTAATCCTCCTGTCTGCTGAGTAACGAAGACTTAGGATCGTCCGGTATCTCAGTGTCAGACTTGTGAGCAGTAAATGGGTCGAGGTCATGTCCGGTGGGATCCGGATCGGATTCATAGTCAGAATCCAGGAGCTCGCTCGCCTCTCCGTGGTGCAATATGCTTGTTTCCCCGTCGTTGATAATAGCCACAGAAGAACTATATCGTACGGTGGATGGGTGAACAATGTCAAGATTTGCGTGCGCAGTTCGCAGGTGTTTCTCGTATGCGCCTGACCGGATGTATTTTCGTCGGCAGAATGGACATTTGCTAGGCATGGTGGGAGTTAGCTTAGTCTATATCGTGGCCTTTGTGTAGATTGTAGGATACGTGTACCGCAGTATTTAGTCTTGAGCCCAACGCGTGTGGATGTTACGGAGGTTAGACGCTCTGAAGAGGAACTAGTCGTTCCTTGGGTTTAGCGCAGACATCACGTGCCGTTAGCTATAGTTTCTTTCAAGCTTAGCGAAGTTTCAAGATCAGTGGCGTTTCAAGATCAGAGAAGCTCCAAGAGCAGAGACGCTCCAGAGCAAACGTGCGTATCATACTTTATCCAAGTTGAATTGGACAATGTCCTTGTGCGTCTGATTTGCCTATTCTTAGCCAATCTTGAAAACACAGTGTGATTCTTTAAAATGCTCTAGAACGTTTGGAAGTTGTATATATAAAGTCAATTGGACATAGAAGGGACTTCATCACAAAATCATCCACATTCAGAACATCCATATTCTGCTCTATTTCCAATACTCTTATCTATATACACCAATAATCATCCAATATGGCCCACAATATTATCCACGTACGATATGTCTATATCCAGAATCCAGGAGCACAGCAGGCTCCAGCGGGGCAGACGTACCAACTTCTGCCTAATTCTCTCGTCGGAGAGATCAGCGCAGTACGCACTAATCCTAGGAGTCGGTTGATTAACCTCGATAAGCCATCCCTGGGCATCCCAAATAATAATAATGGCAGGGTGTTGTATAAGCAATGGCGGCGAATTGTGTAAGATCAGCTGGTAGCAAGGAACTATACGCTACTCGCTAATTTCCCTATCAGAGAATTCCAGCAAATCGTCGCTGGAATAAGGAGATTGCGCCCTGCGTGAAATCAGCTCGCCACAACGTCAGCTGCCAATAATGTGGCTTGTATGTAGGAGGCCGATGAGGCAGTCGTTCAACTTGTTAAGGACTGTATTAGTAAGTTGACAACCACGATGAACAACTGGACTCAGGGTATGGCTAAGGGCCAGCCTCTCGGTCCACTAGGCCAGCCAGGAGTCCTCACCGCGCAGATAATTGTTGTGGCGGTGCTACTAGCTACGGGCGCCCCAGTTCAATGGGGTCCTGCTACGGCTGATCCGAACCCACCTCCCGCTCTCCAAAAGTCTCTCCCGGCGGTTAACCAACCGCAAGCGCAAGGACAAGTCGTTGCAGGTGTTGTTCCGGCGTAAGGACAAGTCGTGCCGGGTCTTGTTCCGCCGCAAGTACAAGTCGTTCTGTGTGTTGTTCAGGCGCAAGGACACGGCTTTCCAGGAGTTGTTCCGGCGCAAGGATAAGTTGTGCCGGGTGTTGTTCCGGCGCAAGGACAGGTCGCTCCAGGAGTCGCTCCGGCGCAAGGACTAGTGGTACCCCCCCTCCACCGCTGATTAACCTACTGCAAGCACAAGGACAAGTCGTTCCGGGTGTTGTTCCGGCGCAAGGACAAGTCCCTCCAGGAGTCGCTCGGGCGCAAGGACTAGTGGTACCCCCCCTCCACCGCTGATTAACCAACTGCAAGCGCAAGGACTAGTCATTCCGGGTGTTGTTCCGGCCCAAGGACAAGTCGTGCCGGGTATTGTTCCTGCTCAACGACAAGTCGCTCCAGGAGTCGCTCCGGTGCAAGGACTACTGCTACCACCTCCTCTACCCCCAATAAACCAACCGCAAGCGCAAGGACAAGCCGCCCCGGGTGTTGTTCGGGTGCAAAATCAGGGAATACCTTATTCGAGTCTAGTAGGATTAGTGGCTGGCTCACCTCCATCGCCCTATGACGAACCGGAAGCGGAAGGACAAGCCGTTCCTGGTGCTGTTCGGGCGCAAGGACGGGGAATACCTTATTCGAGTCGAGTAGGATTAGTGCCTGGCTCGCCTCCATCGCCCTTTGACCAACCACAAGTGCAAGGACAAGCCGTTCCGGGTGCTGTTCGGGCGCAAGGACGGGCAATACCTTATTCGAGTCGAGTAGGATTAGGGCCTGGCTCACCTCCATCGCCCTTTGACCAACCACAAGCGCAAGGACAAGTCGATCCGGGTGTTGTTCCGGCACAAGGACACTCGCCCCAAGTACCAATCGTACTCTATACCCCACCCGGTGGCTCAGGCGGCAGCTCAAGCAGTAGCTCAGCCGGCAGCCCAGCAAACAGCCCTGCACCGGCACCGATCCTACCTGATCCCGCGGTAAATCGCCGGCCGCCAACAGGTGAGTCCTTTTCAAAATAATCCGCCTATTTGGGTTTTTCACTTACTGACTATGGAGTTGTAGATTGGAGCGCTCTGCTTGGACATCCACGTGCAGTGCGTATTGTTTGGATCCCCCACACGGCTGATAGCAACTCTGCCTCCACAAATTATCGCCTACTCTATTGGCGCCGTGTCAACGGGGTACGGTTTGCTGAGTTGGATTCCTATAACATCTGTGGACCGTCAGCAATAATTGCGAGATCAGTACCACATGACACAATTTGGTACACAATTGGCCCTACGGGCAAAGGACGCCCACGACTACGAGACTATCCCCACATGCCGCTCTCTTGGGTCAATTATGTCTTCATAGATGATGATGAAACGGTAAGGGCCTGGCTCCTATCGAATCCAGTTCTTGAAGACCCGCTTGATCTCTTGATCCATTGCCATCATCCGAATAATGCAAGTAGGGAACCCACACCGGCGTTGAGGGGGCACAACTATCTTCCTCAAGGTGCCGTCTCGAATTGGGCTCGTGAAGCACCACCACGTATTCGTGAAGCGCCAGCACGTAGGTTTGTAATGCATGAGACACAACAACCGGAGGCCCGAGCTGATCCTGGGCCGGTTAATCAAGCAGGTGAACTGCAAGAGGGACATGGCTCTAACGCTTTACTTGCAGCATTATCAAGTGCGTCATCAGATGTCTCCGGCGGTGGGGATGGAGGCGAGGGCAGCGTTGGGATGTTGACATCCCCCGTTGGAGAGAGAAGGAAATCCCTCACAAACCGTATACCCCTCGGCCTCAAATCGTCGAGCGGGTTGAATATACAACAGTGGGCGGAAGGACGGCGTGCTGCTCAAGGCGAGATGGGACGGCGGCGCAGGGGTCTGTTTCATGATGAAAATTGTGATGAGCACAAGTCCAAGAGATTTCGTTTGGTTTCTATGGCTAGGGAATGTTTGGAAAGCGAGGAGCTACCGAAGCGCAGCCTGAGTGCCTCTATTGATGATGATGCGAGTGAAGAGCGTAAGCCCAAGAGCTTCCGTTCGAGTTTTGCCCACGAGAGTTTGATGGATATGACGGCGCGTGTATCGTTTGCTGAGTCTACCTAGATGTATAGAGTATTAGTGATATTGTTTAGCATTAGAGTTCTTAGAGTGTTGAAATAAATTTGTTATAGCCAGCCTGTCAATCTTCATCAGATCAGTTCATGTTCGTCTGGCTTCGCTCACATTAGCAATCATCCCGGTGGTTGTGCTCTTGCCCCTAATGGATTCATTTCATGATGTCGATTGGGTCTTGGCATCTGCATCCTCGTGAGGCTTAAAACCTTCTTTCTTTCATCACACGCGGTGGAAATCTCAATTGACACTCAGACTATTCACGATCATTGGATAGTCTATTTTCTACATCTTTATCAGTCGCAATTTGTCGATCCGCCATGTGGCTAATTCATATCTCCCACAAGACACCGGTATCCTACTTCAGTGTACGACGTCGTCGTACCAGCACACCCTACATCGCGTTCTATGCTCTAACGATACACCCCCCTAGGGCTAACCATCAGGAAACGCACACCCAGCGTCGACGAGGTGTATATAAGGACTCCTCCTGCCCCTCCTTTCACTTTTGAGCTCCCGCTCTCCATACATTCCTCTTCGCTCTTCTACCACGCCGCCACGTCTCATGCCGGGCTCCGATCCACCTACGTCAACCTCCGTCCGAGATCCTCGTCTCTTGGTTGACGTATCGGTAGACTTTTCTTTCTTTTTTCTTTTTCATTGTTTGCATTCTATTCGATCCAAAGATCGCACACGCCCCCAAGGCACCTACAGGCTTACAGAAACAGCAGTTACAGAAGGGAAAGTAAGTAAACTACGTATATATATATCTGTGAACAATTTTAATGTTTCCATTTGCACTAGGCGTCCCGCTACGCAGGACCAGAGGATTGGCGCTGAGAGCGCAAACCAAAGAAAGACTCTGCCGCGTATAGCCGCCCGTCGCCTGGCTGAGGAGAGAGCGTAAGTAATCACAGCAAACAGCAGATTCGCAGATGCAGGATATATCACTCACAAGCAACTTTCTTGTGAACAGAGACCCGGCAGAGTGCCCATACTTCGAGCCAGACGTTGAAGACCTAGATACTGGGTAACTCGAAAGAAATCTCCACCTAGCTATCAGAATCAGTCACGCTAACAATCGAGCACAAATTAGGAAGAGGTATGGCGACGTTGCATACGCCAACTTGTGGTGTGGTCTCCTAAATCCCGGCATCAAATCAGACGTCTACTCCAATTGGCGTAACGAGCTCAAGGCCTATATGACAGTCCGCAAACTGGACCACGGCCACTTGACAGACTCCCCAGTGGATACAATGACTACCTTCGCTCGCTCAATTTCACCCATGAGAGCTCGGGTCACGCTTATTAAAAAAAAGTACCACGTAGATGACGTCAGGGAACTCACTCGTCAACTGAGGATCCTAGTTAAAGACTCGGCCAGGAAACTCTACACGTCTAACCTGCGTCGAATGGCGGCGCTCGCCAGTGGTGGAGACGTCACGGAATCTCCGAGTAAGCGATCATTTCCATCTATCTTCAGTCAGCCTCGCACTAACTCATTTTGATAGAGTCTCAGTCCGATTTGGCCTCAACCTATTGCCCACAGGCAGTAAGAATCCATATCGTTCGCCGAACAGGTGCCCCAGAAGCGGGGCATCCATTCCTCGGCCATCCCTGGTGTGCTGGCGACACCGACCGGGGAATCGCCTGTGGTGTCCTGGCAACACCGAGCATAAAATGTCTGCTCAGGGTGGTTAGAGGGCAGCGTGTGGAGGAGGGTATCGGATACCCACGATATCTGATCGGGGCGACTGGTGAGGGTGCCGTCAGCTTACGTGAAGAACTAGAAAAACCTCTCCCCCTCCGACAGCTCATCTTTATCCATAGCAATAATGACATTCTAGCGTAGCTACTTACCAACCATGGCCAAGATCCCCTCGATCTCTTGGTCGTCGAGTCACGTGAGGATAGAGCCCAGATGCCCGAGCCTACAAACGGGAGATATCCGTTTCTCAGTCGGAAGGTTTGGGACGCTATCGTGGAGGCCACACAAGCGGATGAGGAGGAGGAGGAGGAGGAATTGCCAGAGTCTGAGAGCGAGAGGGAACAGCAGGCGCCTCCAGACAGGGACCGATTGTTTTAGACGAGGTAAGTGGTGACAACTAACGGGCTATCACTTAACATGAAGATCAAAACACAATAGCTAATTGATGAGGGAGGAAGAGGAATCGGGAGCCCGGGGCCACTCGACACAACGGAGGGCTATCTCATTGGAAATAGAGGAAGTCGTGGGCTCTAATCCGCCTGCCCCATGCTCGCAGGAATCGACCTCTACACCTTCTGCACCATATACGCAGGCGCAACACCGTGACGTCCAGAAGGTTCTACGGGAGATGCCGTGGCTTTTAGATTACATGATAGATAACGGGTTAGCAGCTGCGCTGCGTTCGGGATTCGATGGTGCCCAGGATGCCTCTCCTTCTTGTTTACCCGTAATTTGCGACGAACACCCAGTCTCCCCCACCGTTGCACCCATTGATGCGCACGTTCAGACAACTCCAGAGAGAGGGACCGAACATGCAGATCCCATGACTGAACTGGCAGCTCCCATGACATATCTGGCGCCCAGGCCTTCTACGACACCTGGTGCCGGTAGTGCTCCAAGCAACACCCAATCACCATCACCCCAACTGCGCCGCTCAAAAAGACGCGGCGCTGGACCGAAATAATTTGGGATTTTCCTAGTTTCTCGGTGGGGGGTTTTTTTCTTTTTCTTTTATCCCAAACTCTAGTACCTTACGCTAGATCTTAATTTCACTTTAGTTAGAATTTTCTGTTTGTGATTCGTTAGCTGGTATGTGATAGTGAAAATATCATTGGGCGCCCTGGCTTCAGCTTCTCGCTAGCGGTCCTGATCTGCTATGATAGTGGTAGTCCTTACGCCTCCTTGCATTAACATCCGAGTTTTTTTTTCCTTGCTCCGTCACGCCCCGCATTCTGTCCTTAACTGGGCTGCCGTCGGCGAACTAAACTAGTCAAACTCATGAGTGCATGGCGTGAATCTAGATTTCTAGACATTTAGTGGTGTTGATTCGACATCGGGAGATGAGGTTTGATATCCTAATCTGTTTTAGGCGTGGCGAGTGTCTTGCTAGAATTAGTGTCGCTAACCAATACTCATTGTGGCTAGATTTTACTTAGCCTCCTACACTAGCGACGCCCATCTCGTCGAACCTTGTCAACCAGAGTCAGGACGATCATGATACCTGAGAGCGTCGAAATTACCATCATAATGTTGAACAAGCAGAAAACTCCGTTTTACAGGCGAATATTCTCTTTCAATACTGAGTGATAGTATGTGATTCTACCAGCCCCTCCCCTAAGTCCTAGCATATAAGACCTGACGCGTCCTTTGAACATAACCACAGATTCCTCATCTTCACGATACGAAAGATACATTCCATTGTTCTATCTCCTAATTCCTATTTTGCCTAACGTTGATCTACCATTCAGCATTCCACCATGTCTAGACAACCGGAAGCCAATTCACGCAGTCAGCCAACTCCCTGATTAGGAAATCTGAGCGGACGTAGACGCGAAGCCATATCCGATGGCGTACAATCAGCGAGATCGAGGTCGGGAAAGCAACAACACCAATCTAGTAACTCGCCGAGTACACTGCCGAAAGGGCAGTTATCGCATTTCTACCATGGACCGCCAAATGCAACCGGAGCACTTGAAAGACCAGCAAAGCCTGCCCGGAGAAGGACTATTCAGAGCACAAAGTATGCCGATATTGAAACGGAACATGACGAACAAGCATCAACGGAAATAGTTCGGCTAAGTGATAATAGCATTGATAAGTACCAAAACTGCCGCGGATCGGATCAGACTGAATCGGACACTGAGCCAGATGCAGAAGATAATGATATTCCAGAAGCTACTGGAGCAGGGCTGCGTCATCGGTCACAAACAGTGGATGGACACATAAACAATCGCGTATTGACTGCGCGAGTTTCGACCACCTCCGGATCACAGGAGGCAGCACTCGTTAGGCGGACACCAGCAGCTCTAGGATGTATAATGCCCGGTAGAGCGTATACTCGGCCAGTGCTCCTGTCATCCAGTGTAGCACGATATTTGTCCCCACTGGCCACTCACTGTGCTACTACATCGCGAGTTAGAAGTTCAAGTCCAGCCGGCGAATCGAGCACGCCACACCATGAGCGCATCTGGCCAAATACTCTTTCACAGCGAAATACAGCGAGAGGCGCTAATGTGGCTGTAGTATCGCTCGCCAAAGCTCTCATTCTCTGGTACACCCTGTTTGTTGACCCACTGCCAGTCCCAGTTACTTTGACGTCTCAGGTGCACCGTGCTTGACTTTTTTTCTTTTTTTTCTTTTTTTCTTTTTTTATCTCAGTTTTGCATTTTATTCGTACAACTAGCAGGAAAAACCAGACATGCAGCGCTAGCTATAGGCAAGATAAACCTACGCATCTCTCCCCTCATGGGATCAAAGCCACGCCCCCAAGACCCTATGGTACATGCCCAACCGCACCTCTCGCCCTCAAAAAGGTAAAGTACTCTCAGCGAGCAAGCAGGAAGACGCAGAAAACCCTTCAGAAAGCTCCCCTGAACAAACGAAAGGACTACAAAAGAAAGCCCCACATATGCGGGAAAGACAGAAACTCCACTAAATAGAAACCTACAAAAGAATCGAACAACATCTCCGTAGGGGCGACTCAAGGAACTTAGTGTAAAGTCGGCGGCCGAAATTACTCCGGGTCCAAGGCATTGACATCGATCGAGGAGGCGGTGCAATACCACGACCGAGCGTAACCGAGGATGCGACCGTAGACAGCCTCGGGGGGCACAAGGCCGAGTGGTAGTAGGGTACCAGCCAAAAAGAGGGGAAGTGTAGCTGTAACCGAGCAACGGGAGGAGACCAAGAGGAGAGGAGGAAGGGTATACCCAAGTCTCGTAGGAACTATGGTAAACGTGTGCGTGTCTGACTAGGCAGCCTCGAACAAAACGTAATCGAAGAGAGCAGAGAAATCGACCGTGGCCTGGTGAAAAGTTTTCTCTTACTGCGAACCGTGATCCCAGCCGTCTGTAATATGGACCTGAGGGTGTTGCCGACCACGCAAATGTTAAGCGAGAAGCAAAACAAAAGCGAGATGAAGAATAGGCTAGGATCTAAGAAACGGGTGCCCAAGTTCGAAAACTATCATAGGGGGGGGGTGCAGCTCACTCCGAGTACGCGAGGTGGAAAGTGACGATGATTTCTCATGGTGTTGAGATTTCAATCGCCGGAGGTGTAGAGGAGATGGTTCGTGGCACCGTGCTTGGATTGAGGTGCTCCATTATATATCCAATGCAGGAAATATGGAAGCATCAGAGGAAAATATAAAAATAGTAAGTGGACACAGATACACAGGGATGACGCCCCCCTGACGTCGGGTGTAGTACTAATTCTGAAAGATACGCAGTAGACACTCTGGGGTAAGATCCCAGTTTGTTTCCCACATAAAAGATGACATCTGAAAATTATACGACTTCCCGGAAGATCCCATGGCTATTGCGCGCAGGGTGGACTACCTGCTGGAAAAGGCTAGATTGATGTGCTCCCCAAATGGATATGAGCTTAGTGTGCGCTAGTTGGCGAGCCTTCTTCGAATAACTAACAAGTATTAAACTCCGCCCAGAAATTGAGCTTTCGATTCGCGGCGCCCCAGATTCCCGATGCCATATGGGGTAAGTATTGCAGAGGTAAGAAAATGCGTGGGATTGTCGAACCAGAATTTCTTGGGCGTATCAACGGCATATTGATTTGCTTAACGTGTGCAATTCTCTGTCATATCCTACGAGCATGGGAGACAAGACTATATAAGGAAACATGCGATTTCAAGCCTGACACAGTAGGAGGTTAGTCAGAACCCCAACCCACCTCGTGTTCTCCAGACGCTAACATGATCCGAACCACTAAAGACCATTTTACCCTTCAAACTCAGACGTGGTCTGATTGCCCAGAGCGGATACAGGCGATAATTGTGGAAAATATTCGTGGGACCATCTGAGCAAAGATATAGAAGAAGTACGCGTGCAACAAGATCGCTGTGAAGGGTATACCGACGATTGGGCAGCGGTAGCCGCCGAGCTGCTGAGTCAGGCATCCCGGCAGACTACGCGACGGCCAGACCACCAAAGTCAAACTCCCAATGATTGGGCAGCGGGAGCCGCCGAGCTGGAGAGTCAGCTATCCAGCCAGGCTACGCGAGGGCCAGCCCACCGAATTCAAACTCCCAGCTGCCTGCGTGTTGGGACACTAGTGGAGCAGCAGGATAGTCAAAACGATTCGCAGGACACTGACTTGTCATTTGAACTCCGTCAGACGTCAGCTGCCCGGGTTCTCAGATTTCTAGATTCTGATCCGCCGAGTCCAGATGGTTCACGGGAGGTGACCGGGGGACTATCATTGGACAGAACTTTGAGTCTTACTCTATCGCGACACCTCTCGCTGAGCCTTGACGGAATAGAGCCAGCGCGAGAGGGGAGAAGTCATGGTGAACAGTGGGATGAAGAATAGGGGCGCGATGGGAGCGCTAGTGAGGGTAACTAAGAAAAGAAGTATGTGTCGAGTAGCTTAATTAATTAATACTATTAGTTTGACTTTTGATATGAGAACGTAAAGCAAAATCTGGAGTAGAATCAGGGAAGGGTAGGGGCCACGGGGGTGTCTGGGTGATGTAGATAGTGTAAACATCACGGCGTCACGTCAAAGAAGAGAGTGCGCGCGAGTCGGAGAAGTATCACGATATCACACAGGAGCGTCCAGATAGAAAGGAAAAGGTCTAGCTGCCACCAGGAGGCAGAGCACGTAGAGGGTGAAATCAGGATAATGGAGCGCCGCCAGGACGATAGAGAACAGAATCGTGAGATTCTAATGTGAGGCGTTGGAACGAGCGAAGCCCACACGCTGAATGTGGGGATTATGATATGAGGCGTCGGAACGAGCGGAGCCCAGACGCTGAAGATAAATATCGGACGTCAAGATGGAAGACGCCAGGATCAGAAGTGATCAGGATGGAGTGGTGGATGATCAGGCATCACCCTGATGTGGTAGCAGAGATAAGAGGTGTTCGAGGGGCAATAGCAGAGAACGAGACGCTGTCAGGGCGCAAGAGCAGAGCACCAGACGCTGTCAGGGGGCAAGAGCAGAGCACCAGGGGCTGTTAGGGCGCAAGAGCAGAGCACCAGAGGCTGTCAGGGCGCAGAGGGCGTAGGGGTCCATGTCGGGATGGCGTCAGGGCGCGGGACATTAAGCGACGCAAAATCAGGACGCAACGTCGATCTGACGTTGCGTCCTTATTCGCGGTTGACGTTATGTGCACCAGGTGCGCCAGACGCACAGGGCGCACGGGGCGCAGAGTATTATTTTTGCTGATGAAGACTGGGAGAATTCCCTCCTGGTCCCCCGGGACTACCCCTACTAAGCCTCCCTGGCCTCCAATCCATTCATGGGCCTAGATAAGTTTGTTGCTGGTCGAATCCACCAGAATCGTTCTGGAAAAATCTACCTGCGGGCCCACCCCACCTGGCATGAAGACCCAAATCGCCCAACCACCAACCCCCGGTGTTCCCAAGTCCCAGAGTCCTTTGCCCACACTGCTCTCCGTTGCCCTGCCAGAGCTGATACCCGACGCCGTCACTTAAGTAAGGTCGACAGCCTCTCGCCAGAGACCCCAAGATGGAACCTCCTCCTCTCCCTCTCAGCGCTCCGCCGCTACATTCTAGACAGTCAAACTGAGTTCCCAGCCAACGATACCCCCCGTCCTCCCCCGGAACACCCTACCTCACCTCCCCCATCCTGGCCTGTGATGGCGCATCCCCCTCACTTCCCCCCCCCACCCAGCGACTACTGTGACCGTAGTAATGTTTCCTTACGTAGAGAATATCTTTCGTGTTGTATAGTGTAATTTCCCTATATTTAGTTATGTTTTTGACAGATGAGGCCCGTGGTTTGTGGCTTCCTTACTTTGTACTATCAAGGGCGTGGAAAATGGTTTCTTTTATTGTTTGTTTTTGATTTATAGGTTTTGATTTTTCTATTACTTACTACTACATGAAGCTTTTTGTACCTTAAAACAATGAATGCATCATACAAAACAAAACAGAAAAAAAAAATACCTGTGGCTTCGGTATTGTGCCATCATACTGAAGTCTACGAGCACTTTAATGCATCTCAAGGCATTTTTGAAAGGTATTGCGTGGGAAATCTGTGCCTGGTGCAGTGCCACTGTGAGAACTCCTAATATAGAGCATTTTAGATTACTCATCTCCTTCTTCTGTCACTGTGCTACCTCGCCCTAGGTCTTTTTGGGTACCATAAATTCAGAGTACGGCGGTAATGTCTTCCATGCATCATTAAAAGCCTGCAGTGGCCTGTGTTTCTTGTGAGAGCCTGGGATCTATTCTATCATTTGCTTAAATAATCTGAGATAAACTGGATGAAGTATGTCTGGGATATGCAAGTTAGGTATAGAGACCCGGTGAAGTCCATTAAAAATATTTTGGCCCAAATGGATAACCACACCATAGATAGTTTTAGTGATGGGCCAGGACAGGGCGGGTTTTGTGCTGCGAGGTCCCGCCATTACACAGGCCTGGGGGGTGTATTTTGTAACTATTCCCCACCCTGTACCCAGCAGGGGCCCAACCCAACCCATTCCCTGAACTGGCCCTATTATTCACCACCAAAACTTTACGGGGTCAGTTCAGGGAGAAGAGGTAAAAACCATGCCCTGCTCCGGCCCACTTACTGGCCCAGAGTGGGGAATTTCACTAGGGACACATGGTTTATGGGGCCCCAAAGGCCTCGTCATGAACCCTAGCCGTGAAAATAGAGGTGGGTGCTGTCTGACTTTAGATACGCATATCATTTATATCTTGCATAATCTCATTCTTGATAGTTATTGATGTTGGTTCTTAATTCCCTGGCAGGTGCCTGACATGTAGGATAAGCGTTGGATTTTAACCCGTGCAGAGTCACGTTTTCCATATGGTCTGCATTCCATGCAAAGAAGACTGGGAAGCATCTCCCAATATTCTGATTAGCATAATGGATTCGGATGCCATGAAGGGCCATGTACTGTAGCTGCGCAAACATGGATTCGAATACGTCTTCTAGTATATCGGCGTTCAGTTGTCTCTGTTATTGATCTACCATGGTGTACTTTGACAATTTGAGGGGGACAGGCAATAGTGCGAGAAGTAGAACAGCTATTGATCCAGGGCTGTTACAGTGGGCAGAGGGAAGATTTCTGAGCGAAATATAGACAGGCCACGCTTTGTTGTCACCGGAGTAGTTGCTAAGATGGGTCTAATCAGACATCCTTATAATGGGAATCATAGTCACACCTGGTGGAAGTGTTTTCTATAACTCGAGAGCTAACATTGCCATTCAGGAGGTTGGGATGCAGTACGTGAACGTCATACCACCAGTCTGCAGTGTGCATCTCAGCATAAATCCCCTGACCATTAGGATTGAATTCACGCTGCGGTGCGTAGACAAAGCCAGCTTGGTATATGATTGAATGAAGGAGATATCTGAAACAATCCAGGACGTTATGATAGAAGAATGGCAGAGTTCTCTTACTATCCTCAATTTGTCCTTCGAACTATTGTAGATATAGACCGTATGGGTCCAAAGTGCGGAGGTGGTTCTACAGTGTATGCATAGAGCTATATCCACCTAATGTAGAATTACCAAGGCCACTTGAGAAGTATTCATTAATTTATGATTTAGATACTATAGCCTGAATAAACCAAAATGCCAGTTTGAATCCGTATGCACTACTGAATAGTGCCCACAGGTGCTCACAGAGACTATTGTGTTCTTGCCCAAATCTGTTGACGTCTCCAATTGGTTCTCCTCTGGGTGGGTAATGCTACTGGCTGCTAATTATCGAAGACATTCGGTCTTCCAGTATCTCAGTATCAGACTGATAAGCAATAAATGCATCAAGGTCATGTCCAGTGGGATCCGGATCAGATTTATAGTCAGAATCGAGGAGCTCGTATGCTTTTCCGTAGTGCAATATCCTTCTTTCATTATATTGGATAATAGCTGCCGATGATATATCTTGTACGGTGGATGTGAGAATAATGTCTAGATTTTCATCCGCAGTTTGCAGGTGTTTCTTGTATGCACCTGACTGGATATATTTTCATTGGCAGAATAGACATTGGCTAGGCATGGTGGGAGTCAGTTAAGTCTGTATCGTGGGCTTTGGGTAGATTGTATGATAGGTATACTGCAGTGTTTAGTGTGGAGCCCAACGCGTATAGATGTTAAGGAGGTTAGACGGTCTGAAGAGGAACTAGTCATTTATGAGGTTTAGTGCAGACATCAAGTGGCATTAGCTATACTTTCTTTCAAGGTCAGTGAAGCTTCAAGATAAGCGAAGTTTCAAGATCAGAGAAGCGCTAAGATCAGAGATGCTCCATAGCAAACATGACTATTATGCTTTATTCTAGTTGAATTGGACAATATCCTTGAGTATCTGATTTGCCAATGGTTAGCCAATCTTGAAAACACAGTGCGATACTTTTAAATGCAGTAGCATGTTTGGGAATTGTATATATAAAGTCAAAGATGGCCTAGAAGGGACTTCATACCAAAATCATCCACATACAGAACATCCATATTCCGCTCTATTTCTACTACTCTTATCTGTATATACCAAAAAAGATCCAATATTGCATACAATATCATCCATATATGATATATCGATTTGCAGAATCCAAGAGCACAGCAGGCTGCAGTGGGGCAGATGTACCAACTTCCGCATAAGTCTCTCGTTGGATAGATCAGTGCAGTATACCCTAATTCTGGGAGTCAGTTGATTAACACCCATACAGCATCTATGGGTATCCTAAATAATAATGCAGGTAAGGTGTTATATAAGCAATGGTGGCAAATTGTGAAAGATCAGCTGGTAGCAAGGAACTATAGGCTACTCGCTTATTTCCCTATCGGAGAATTCTAGCAAATCATTGCAGGAATGAGGAGATTCCGCCCTGCATGTGATTAGCTCGCTACAACTTCTGCTACCAATAATGTGGCTCGTATGCAGTAGGCTGATGTGGCAGTCGTTCAACTTGTTAAGAACTATATTAGTAAGTTGATAATCACGATAAACAACCAGACTCAGGCTAGGGCAAAGGGGAAGCCTCTCAGTCTACTACGCCAGCAAGAAATTCCCATTGCGCAGATAATTCTTCCGGAGGTACTACTACCTACCAGCACCCCAGTTCAATAGGGTTCTGCTACGGCAGATCCGAACTCAGCCCCCACTCTCCAAGATAGGCTCCCGGCAGTTAACCAACAGCAAGAGTAAGAACAAGTCGTTTCAGGTATTATTCTGACGCAAGAGTAAGAACAAGTCGTTTCAGGTATTATTCTGACGCAAGGACTAGAGGTACCTACGCTTCTACCACCATTTACCCAACCCCAAAGGCAAGGACAAGCCACCTCTGGTACTCTTTCCGTCCAAGAAAATGCCTTTCCAGGTGTTGTTCCAGCTTAAGGACTAAGAGTACCGCCCTCTCCACCGCTATTTAAGCAACCCGAAGCGCAACGACAAGCCTCTCCGGGTGTTGTTCCAGTGTAGCGACAAGTCGCTCCAGGTGTTGCTCTGGCGCAAGGACTAGGGGTAGCTCCTGCTTGACCGCCGTTTAAGCAAGCAAAGGTTCAAGTACTAGTCGTCCCGAGTACACTCCCAGGGTAAGGACAAGTCATTCCTGGTATTGTTCCGGTGCAAGGACAAGTCATTCCAGGTGTTGTTCCATCACAAGGACCAGGGGTAACTCCCACTCTACCGCCATTTAACCAACTGCAAGCGCAAGGACAAGCCGCTCTAGGTGCTATTCCAGCGTAAGGACAGGTTGTTTTCGGGTATTCTTCTGGTGCAAGAACAACCAGTTCCGTGTGTTATTCAGGCGTACTTACAAGCCATTCTAGTGGTTATTCTGGTGCAAGGACGTGTCGCTCTAGGAGTTCCTCCAGTGCAAGGACTGGTGGTACCACCCCCTCCACCACCGATTAACCAACTGGAGGCACAAGGCCTAGCCATTCCGGGTACCATTTGGGTGCAAAAACGCCGAATACCTTATTCTTATCAAGTAGGATTAGTGCCTGACTTACCTTTATCGCCCATTGAGCAACCACAAGGGCAAGGACAAGCCACTCTGGGTCTTGTTCTAGTGCAAAAACAAGTTATTCTGGATGTTGTTCTGGTGCAAGTACTAGAGGTACCTCTTCCGCCACAGCCATTGGACCAACCACAAGTGCAAGAACAAGCCGTGCTGTATACTGTTCGGGTGCAAAAACGGCAAATACACTGTCCTCATTGACTAGGATTAGTGCCAGGCTCACCTCGATTACTGTGTAATCTACTGCATGCGCAAGTATAAGTCTATCCGAGTATTGTTCCAGGGCAAGGACAACTCATTCCAAGTGTTGTTCTGGCTCAAGGACAAGTCATTACACGTAGTGTTCTGGCAGAAGGACACTTGCCCCAGGCACCAATCGTACTTGATACCCTACCCAATGGCTCAGCCAGCGGCTCGAGGTAGATCAGCCAGCAGGCCCGCAAACAGCCCTGCTCCGGTCCCGATCTAACCTGATCCTCCAGTGAATTCCCAGGCACCAATAGTTAAGCCCTTTTCAAAATAATCCAGGTGTTTGGGTTTCTCACTTCCTGACCATAGAGTTGTCAATTGGAGCATTCTCCTGGAATGTCCAGGTGCAGTGCGAATTGTTTCGATTCGCCATACCGCCGATAGCGACGCAGACTCCTCAAATGATATTAGACTCAATTGGCCCCGTGTCGATGGGGTCCAGTTTGCTGAGTTGGATTTCTATGACATCCGTAGACTATCACCAATTATTGCCCGATCCATATCATATGACATGATTTAGTACATATTTAGCCCTACTGGTGAGGGACACCAACGACTACGAGATTATCCCTACATACTGCCCTCTTGGGTCAATTATGTCTTCATTGATGATGATAAAGTGCAAAGAGCCTATCTCCTTTCGAATATAGTTCTTGAAGACCTGCTTGATCTCTTGATATATTGCCATTGTCTGAATAATGCAAGTAGAGAAACCACACCAGCATTGAGGGGGCACAACTATCTTCCTCAAGGTGCCATCACCAATTGGGTTTGTGAAGCACCAGCACGTATTCATGAAGTGCCAACAGGTACATTTGTAATGTATGGCATGATGACAACCTAGGGCCAGAGGTGATCCCGGGTCAGGTAATCAATCACGTAAACCGCATGAGAGAGAGGGCTCTGATGCTTTACTTGCAGGATTATCCAGCATGTTATCAGATGTCTCCAGTGCCGGGGATGGAGGCGAGGGCAGTATTGGGATGTTGACATCCCCCGTTGGAGACAGAAGAGAATTCCCCACGAAATATATACCCCTCACCCTCAAGTCATCAAGTGGGTTCAATATTCAACAGTGAGAGGAAGGATATCAGCAAAAATATACCATGCGTCAGGTGCGCTGGTATTGCGCCCTGACGCCAGCGACCTCACTTTTGCGCCCTCAGCGCCTGGTGTACCCAGATGGGTACTCCAACACTCTGTATCTCCTGAGGTGCGTTGCCACACTAAATTACCCCCCAACCTTCTGGACGCACTTCACAACACCATCGCACATCTGGATAGACCACTCAACCAATCTCCTTCCTGAGTACCCCCTAGTCAATACCCGCCTTCTGACTGGTATTCCAGTCTTCTCCCATACAAAGATAGGGGCTACTCTTGGCAAAGATAGATAGGTTAGTGTGGGCGCTAAGTGAGAAAGCCACCGTACTCTTAATCTTAAATTAGCACTAAAGACACTAACACCGGGCAAGGGTACTACTAGTATTCTATTTTCAGAACTTGATCTTTCAGAGAGCGAAAATGCCAGTTCACTTCAGTGTGAAAGCGAGTGATAGCTAGGACACTCTATAGTGTTGTGGTTTCTCTGCACTTAGCCTTTGACGCGACGCGACTCCGTATTTTCATCACCGCACTTTCATCACCTCACTGGCACTATCATCACCCCCGGGCCTCACTAGTCTCAACCCCAGCCTACTCTAAACTCTTCACCAAACATACATTTTCCATCGCCCTCCAGACTCCACTGAAGGGGGGTCCTTATGCTGGATTTTTTTAGTCCACAGGCAGGGTGTTTGGAAAGCGCTGACTTTGAACCCAGATTCCAGGGGCGTTAGGTATGCGATCGCGAAGCCCTTTGACGACGTCGTTCTACAGCATCCCATCTGTCTACCGCCAAAAGGGCGTCCCCATACGAGTATTTTCCATGGCGCTACAGAGTCTTCTGAAGGGGGTATCCTTATGCCGGATATTTTTGGATGTCTGGATGCGCTGACTTTAAAGCCAGATTTCGGGAGCGTTAGCCATGCGATCACGGAACCCTTTAACGACAGCGTTCTACACCATCCCATCTGTCCACCGCCAAAAGGACGTCCCCATACGAGCACTCTCCATGGCGCTACAGAGTCTTCTAAAGAGGGGGTTAGTATGCCGGGTTTTTTTAGTCCTGGGTGTTTAGAGAGCGCTAACTTTAAAGCCAGATTCCGGGAGCGTTAGGCATGTGATCACGGAGCCCTTTAATGATGGCGTTCTACGCCATCCCCTCTGTCCACAGCCAAAAGGACGTCCCCATACAAGCATTTCCCATGGCGCTACAGAGTTCTCTGAAGGGGGAGTCCTTATGGCGGGTTTTTTGAGCGCTGAATTTATAGCGAGATTCCGGGGGCGTTAGGCATGCGATCATGAAACCCTTTTGCGACGGCATTCTACACCATCCCATCTGTCCACCGCCAAAAGGACATCCCCATACGAGCATTTTCCATGGCGCTACAGAGTCTTCTGAAGGGGGAGTCCATATGCCGGGTTTTTTTTGGATGTTTGGAAAGCGCTGACTTTAAAGCCAGATTCCGGGGGCGTTAGGAATGCGATCACGAAGCCCTTTTACGACGGCATTCTGCGCCATCCCATCTGTCCACCGCCAAAAGGACGTCTCCATACAAGTATTTTCCATGGCGCTACAGAGTGGTCGGAAGGGGGAGTCCATATGCCGGGTTCTTTTGGATGTCTGGAAAGCGCTCACTTTGAAGCCAGATTCCTGGTGAGTTAGGCATGCGATCACGGAGCCCTTTTACGACGTCATTCTATGCCCTCCCATCTGTCTACCGCCAAAAGGACATCACCATACGAGCACTTTCCATGGCGCTACAGAGTCTTCTGAAGGGGGTGACATTATGCCGGGTTTTTTTAGTCCGGGAAGTTTAGAGAGCGCTGACCTTAAAGCTAGATTCCGGGGGCGTTAGGCATGCGATCATGAAGCCCTTTTACGACGGTGTTCTACGCGATCCCATCTGTCCACCGCCAAAAGGACGTCCCCATACAAGCATTTCCCATGGCGCTACAGAGTTCTCTGAAGGGGGAGTCCTTATGGCGGGTTTTTTGAGCGCTGACTTTATAGCCAGATTTCGGGTGCGTTAGGCATGCGATCACGGAGCCCTTTTACGACGTCATTCTATGCCCTCCCATCTGTCTACCGCCAAAAGGACATCACCATACGAGCACTTTCCATGGCGCTACAGAGTCTTCTGAAGGGGGTGTCATTATGCCGGGTTTTTTTAGTCCGGGAAGTTTAGAGAGCGCTGACTTTAAAGCCAGATTCCGGGGGCGTTAGGCAAGCGATCGTGAAGCCCTTTTACGATGGCGTTCTACACCATCCAGGCTGTCCACCGCCAAAAGGGCGTCTCCATACGACGATTTTCCATCGCGCTATAGAGTCTTCTGAAAGGCGGGGGTTATAATGCCAGGTTTTTCAACTGGTAGTGACGGGGCAGTTCTTATGTAAATAACTAGTAGACAAAATAAACCATTTAAAAGGGCTTTATGAACTTGATATATGCTGTGACCTAGGTCAGGAGTGGATAAGGGGACTCCCTTGACTCTTTCCTGAAGATGTGGTATTGCGCCAGGTGTATTCAGGAAAATGTAGTGTTGCGCCAGGTGGGTTCAGGAAGTTATGGTGTTGCGCCAGGTGCGCTCTGAGTTAAGCGAGTACAAGGTTGCGTCCTGATTCGCGGTTGATATTATGTACGCCAGGTGCGCCAGATGCACAGGGCGCACAGGGCGCACAGGGCGCAGAGACTTATTTTTGCTGATAGACGGCATGCTGGTCCAGGTAACATGGGATGGAAGTGCAGGGGCCAGTTTGTTGACAAAAATTGTGATAAACGCATGTCTACAAGATTTGGTTTGGTTTCTATTGCGAGGAAAGTTTTGGAATGCGAGGAGGTACAGAAGCGCAGCCTGAGTACCTCTATTGATGATTGGAGTGAAGAGCATATGCCCAAGAGATTCAGTTTGAGTTTTGCCCCGGAGAGTTTGATGGATATGACCACATGTCGATCCTTCACTGAGTAGCCCTAGACGTATAGTATATTAGTGATATTATTTAGCATCAGAGTTCTTAGAGTATTTAAATATATTTCTTATAGCCTGCCCATTAATCTTCATCAGATGAGTTCAGGTTTGTCTGGCTTTGCTCACGTTAGCAATACCAGTAGCTGTTCTCTTGCGCTTGATATATTCAATTCAAGTGATATTGATCATGGTGTCTTGGCAGATTCGAAGAGATGTTGCACCTCAGATCTCTTGGCATCTGTATCCTCCTGAGGCTTAAAACACGATTTTTATAACATGGGCTGGAAATCCCAAGGGAAACTCCTACTATTCACAATTATTGCATTGTCCATTTTTTACATATTTATCCATCACAATTTGTCGATCTGCTATATGGCTAGTTCATATCACCTACACGGCATGGGTATCCCATCTCAGTGTGCATTGTCATTGTACTAGCACTCCCTACTTGCTTGTTCGGTACACTCTCCTAGGGCTAACAATCAGGAAACGCATACCCAACATCAATAAGATATATCTAAAAACCCCTGTGGCCTATCCTCTCAGCCCCGCATTCCCACTCTCTACACATTCCTCTTTGCTATCCTACCATGCCCACACGTCTGGCGCTGGGTTCCGACCTACCTATGTCAACTTCCATCTGAGATCATCGCCTCTTTGTTGATATATCAGTACACTTAATTTTTCTTTTCTATTTCATTGTTTGTATTCAATTCTATCTAAAGATCGCACACACCCCCATGGCACCTCAGGCCTTACGGAAATAGCAGTTACATATGGGAAAGTAAGTAGACTACGTCTATATATTAATAAGCAATTTGCTTGTTTTAACTCGCCTTAGATGTCCTGCTGCTCAGCACAAGAGGGTTATCTCTGAGAGCTCAAAATAAAGAAAGACTAGGCCGCCTGCAGCCACCCATTAAACAGCTGAGGAGAGAGTCTAAGTAATTCCAGCTAATACCAGATTTGCAGATGCAGGATATGGATATGGCAACAAGTAACTTTCTTGTGAATAGAGACCCGGCAGAGCCCCCACAATTCAAGCCAGCCATTGAAGACCCAGATACCTAGTAGCTCAAAAGAAATCTACCTAGCTATTATAATCAGTTACACTAACAATTGAGCATAAATTATAGGAAGAGGTATGGTGGTCTGGGGTATGCCCAATTATGGTGCAGGTTGCTAGATCCCAATCTCAAATCAGGTGACTACCAAACTTGGTATGAGCAGCTCAAGGCCTATATGACTGTCTGCAAACTGGACCCCAGACGCTTGACAGACACCCAAGTGGATGCAATCACTACCTTCAGTCACTCTATTCCACCTGTGAGAGCTCGTCTGGTGTGGATTAAAAAAAGGTACAACACAGAGGACGTCAGAGAACTTACTCATCATCTGAGGATACATAAAGACTCAGCGAGGAAACTCCACACATCTAACCTGCGTCGATTCACGAAGGGCACCCGTGCTGGAGATCTCACAGAATCTCTGAGTAACTGATCATTTCCATCTAGTTTCTCTCAGTCTCGCACTAACTCATTTTGCCAGAGTCTCAGTCTGATTTGGCCACAACCTATTGCCCACAGGCTGTAAGAATCTATATCGTTCACCAAATGTCTGCCCTTGGAGCAGGGCATTGAGTTTTCGGCAATCTCTGGTGTGCTAGCGACACTGACCGGGGAATCGTCTGGTATGGCTTGGCAACACTGAGTATGAAAGGTCTGCTCAGGGTAGTTATAGCATGTAGAGGAGGGTATTGGATACCCAGGATATCTGATCGGGGCTACTAGTAAGGGTGCTGTCAGCTTACGTCAAGAACTAGAAAAGCCTCTCCCCCTCTGAGAGCTCATCTTTCTTGATAGCAATAATGCTATTCTAGCATGGCTCCTTGCCAACCATGGTCAAGATTCTCTCAATCACTTGGTAGTCGAGTCAATCAAGGATGGGGCTGAGACACCCACAACGCCTGTGCCTGCAAATGGGAGATACCTGTTCCTCAATCGCAACATTTGGGATACTACTGGGGGGCCAAGGAAGTGGATGAGCATAAGCATGAGCATGACTATAAGCATGAGCATGAGAGCAGGAGTAGGAGGAGCAGAAGGAGCAGGAGCAGGAGCAGGAGTAGGAGCAGGAGCAGGAGGAGCAGGAGGAGCAGGAGGAGCAGGAGGAGCAGGAGGAGCAGGAGGAGCAGGAGGAGCAGGAGGAGCAGGAGGAGCAGGAGGAGCAGGAATTGCCAGAGTCGGGAAGTGACAGGGAAGAGAAGGTGCCTCCAGGTAGTGGGACTATTTTTTTAGACAATATAAGTATCAACCAACAGCTAACGAGCTGTCAGTTAACATGAAGATCAAAACACAAAAGCTAATTGACGATGTAGAAAGAGGAATTGGGAGCCCCCAGCCTCTTGACACAATGGAGGACTATCTCATTAGAAATAGAAGAAGTCACAAGCTCTAATCCGCCTGCCCCACGCTCGCAGGAGTCGGCCTCTGGGCCTTCTGCGCCATCTACTGAAGTGCAACACTCTGACATCCAGAAGGTTCTATGGAAGATGCCCTGGCTATTAGATTACATGAAAGATAATGGGGTAGTAGCTGCACTGCATTCATGATTCGATAGTGCCCAGGACACCCTGGCTCACTTACCCGTAATCGGTAATGAACATTCAATCTCCTCCACTATTGCACCGATTGATGAGCCAGTTCGCACAACTCCAGTGAGAGGGACCAAATGAGCAGCTGCCCCTGCCCAGACAAAACCAATAGCTCCCTTGACATATCCATCATCCAGGCCTTCTACGACACCTGGTACTGGTAGTGCTCCAACCAACACTCAATCACCATCACCCCAACTGCACCGCTCAAAAAGAGGCGGAGCTGGACGAACATAATTGGAGATTTTCCTAGTGTCTGAGGGGGTTCTTTTTTTCTTTATTTTATGTTCACAAACTCTAGTACCTTACGCTAGATCTTATTTGACTTTGGTTGGAATGTTCAGCTTGTGATTCGTTAGCTGGTATGTGATAGTAAAGATATAATTGGGCGCCCTTACTTCAGCTTCTTGAATGCTTTATTAGTTCTTACAGCTCCTTTCGTTAGCGTCCAAGATTGTTTTTCCCTGAATCAGTCACGCCGCGCATTCTGTCCTTAACTGGGTTGGCGTCGGCAGACTAAACTAGTCAAACTCATGAGTGCATCACGTGAATCCAGAGTTTTAGATGTTCAGTGGTGTTGATTCGACATCGGGAGATGAGGTTTGAAAATCCTAATCAGCTTTAGGAGTGGCAAGTGTTTTTCTAGAATTATTGTCACTAACTGATACTCATTGTGGCTAGATTTTGCTTAGCCTCCTACACTAGTGACGCTCATCTTGTTGAACGTTTTCAACCAGAGTCAGGACAATCATGATACCTGAGAGTGTTGAAGTTACGATCATAATGTTGAACAAGCAGAAAACCACTTTTTACAGGCGAGTATTTTCTTATAATACTGAGTGATAGTATGTGATTCTACGAGACTCCACCGGTAAGTTCTAGTCTATAAGACCCTACACATCCTTTAAACATAACTATAGATTCCTCATGATCATGACACGCAAGATACGTTTCATTATTCTATATTCTAATTCCTATTTTGCCTGACATTGACTAACGCTGACCAGTGATTCAGCTTTCCATATCTAGACAACCGCAAGCCAATTCCCGTAGCCAGCCAACTGTCAGAGTAGGAAATCTGAGCACTCATGGATATGAAGTCGTATCTGATAGAGTACGATCTACTAGATCAAGGTCAGGAACACAAGAAAACCAAACCAGTAACCGGCCGAGCAAACTGCCGAAGAGGTAGTCATCCTAGTTGCACCCTGTACTGCTAAAAGCAAGTGGAGCACTCCAAAGACCAGCAAAGCGTGTCCGGAGAAGGACTATTCAGAGCATGACCAATGCGAATATTGAGTCAGAACATGATATACAAGGTCCAACAGAAACAGTTCCGCTAGGTCATGATAGTAGTGATAAGTACCAAAACTCTCGCAGATCAGATCATACTGAATCAGACACTGAGCCAGATGCAGAAGACAATGATATTCCAAAAGAGTAACGGCTCCACAGGGTGGTACCATATTCTCTGAGGGTAACGATACTAGCTCTATAGCAAAGTGCGCTATCTATTGAGACTAAGTACGGGAGGCTTGGACGAGGTTGTTGTAACAAACTTCTTACTATATCGCAACTACTAAGTAGTTCCTAATGGTAGGCGTTTGGTAAACTAACTTGAAATACTACATCAGCAAAAGTTCACATTTGACCCCCATACCTCATGAGGGATACATCAGCAAAAAAAATTGGCCCTCATGTATTAACTACATATCTCCCTGTATCTGCTAGTAATACCACCTCCCCTGGTCCCTCCTATCCCTCATTCATTTACCGCCTTTCCTAAAGACCCAACAGGCCTTCTGAAAGCCCCATACATCTCTTCGGCGCTATTTATTGTCCTGTTTTGCAGTTGGCCCCTAGCTTGCTCGACTAGCGAGGAGGTCTTGCTTAACTGACCCCTGTTTTTTTTTGCATTTCCATCCAGCCCATTTTGTCTGTTGTGCGTCTGCTTTGTACCTGTGCGCGTCCGGAAATACCTTGTCTGTTACAATTCACTTCCCTTCGGGCGATACTTGCAGCAGGTAACCTTCTTATTGATAGTGATCGTACTATCTTTCGTATTATACGAACAACGACAGCTGAGTATACAGACTCCTGTCTTGTATAATATATTTGCTAAGCTCGTGAGAGACACTATGTCCTCGGCCCAAGAGTATAGTAAAGATAAAGTTTGTTGTAGGAAAATAACTTAGATGGTTGCGTGAAGAACTCTCAACCAAGAGGCCTTTTTTATTTTATTTTTATATCATGCGTTCATTGTTTTAAGGTACAAAAAGCTTCTTGTAGCGGAGGCTATGGAAAAAACAAAACCTATAAAGCAAAAACATATCACAAAGTAAACCATTTCCCACGCCCTGATGTTACTAAGTATTTGAGACCAAAAACCATCGGCCTCGACTGTCAAAAACATAAAAATATAAGGAAAATCCAACACACTACATAGCTTGTAAACCTTTACAATAAAGAAAGTTACAAAAAATAAATGTACCGGTCGTAGGGTGGGGGGTAATGGGTGACGTTATTACGGACGGGGGGTGGTGGAGGTGGATTTTTTATTCTTCGAAGGGGGAAGGGTCATCGGGGGGGAACCCGGTGCGGGTGTCTTGGATGAAACTCCGGAGAGCTGAGAGGGAGGGTGGGTGATTCCAAATTGGGCTCTCGGGCGAGAGGCTTTCGACCCCACTTAGATGGGAGTGTCTGGCTTCAGCCCTGGCCGGGCAGTGTAGAATGGCGTGTTCGAAGGTCTCTGGGGCTTCTAGACACCGGGGGCAGGTGGGCGGGCGATCTGGGTTGTCACGCCAGGTGGGGTGGGCTAGCAGGTAACTTTTGCCAGAGCGCATCTGGTGTATGCGGCTGGCGGCGAACTTGTCGAGGCCCATGAAGGGGTGCGGGGTCGTTGAGGCGGGATAGGTGTAGTAGGGGGGTGCCGGGAGGGATTCGTCCCAGTCCTGGAGCATAGGTTTGTGAGCCCTCTCTTTGAGTATGGCATAAGTTCGTGCCATGATGGTCGGGGACGGGACGTCTTCTGTCGGGGGGAGGGGCGTTTGACCGATCTGGGGGACGCGAGGGAAGCCGTGTCCGATAGGGAAGGCTATGTGTGCGAGGTCGTCGATTGGGAGGTGTCTTCTCAAGGGGGGGGTGGGGACCGGAGTGTTCCAGCTAAGGGGGCGGTACATCGGGCCCGCCTTATCAGCCAATGGTCGGGCTGAGTCCGGGGCTCTGAAATTCGACAGGGAGGGGAAAGTAGGGGGCAGGCGGGCGGCCGCGGGATTGAGGGTAGGAGGTGAGCAGTATAGTCTGAGCGCCGCAGTGCGTCTCTTGTGCCTGCAGTAAGGGCCGAGGGGCGGGAGGCATGCCTCCCTGGACAGTATTGGGATAGGGGTGGCGAAAAAGCAGTTGGTGGTCCACCTCTGGACTCTGTGCCAGAAGGAATTCATGCGGGTGGTGGAGCGGGTGTTTGGGACGAAGAGGTCCGCGCCGTAGGTGAGGATAGGGAGGATGAGTCCCATGGGGAGCCGGTGTGAGAGGAAAGGGCGGACCCCCGCCCCTGTGGAGGCGACTCTCTTTAAGAAGGAGAACGCAGCGTTGGCCTGGGCCAGGCGTCTTTCGAAGTGATGGGAGGTGTTGAGGGCGGGTGAGAACCAGTAACCGAGCCACCTTACTTCATTGGAGGGGCGAAAGATTTGGTCGTTGAGGGTGACGGGGTGGTTGGCCTTGAGGGTGCCTCTTTGGCTTGGGGTACGCCAGTGGATGAGTTCCGTTTTCGGGATGGAAAATGACACACCCAGGGTTGTGGCGCGTTGGGATAGGGATGTGAACAAGCTTTGTAGCCGGCGAAGGTTGGACCGGTAGGAGGGGGTGGAGACTGTGAGTGCAAAGTCATCGACGTAGGAGAGCATAAGGCCTCCTTTTATGTCTACGTGGAGTGGTGCCACGTAAATGAGGAACAGGAGAGGAGAGATGGGGGACCCTTGAGGGGTTCCAACTGTGACCGGGGAGGGGGTCTTTGGGGAGCCTTGGTAAACCAGAGTACATCTTCGTTCCGAGAGGAAAGAGGAGACCCAGTCTACCATGTATTTGGGCGTGTGTTTATCCAGGAGGCGTTTGCGGAGGGTGAGGGCGTCGACATTGCCGAAACCAGCCTTGATGTCAAGGAAGAGGGAGGATACCTTGCGGTGGGTGCATTGGAGGGTTTTAACTTCGTGGACTAGGGTGGTGCAGGCATCGAAGGTGCCTAGGCCTGGTACAGAGCCGCATTGGTTGGGGTGGAGTAGGCCAGATAGCTTAGCCAGGGCAAAAAGACGGGTCGCCATGATTCTTTCTAAGATCGTGGAGATGGTTTTCAGTAAAACTATGATGCGGAAGGATGCTGGGGAATCGTAGGAGGCCTTGCCTGGCTTGTCCAAAACGACCCCGTTGGCGATCTTTAGTGAAGGAGGGTGGTACCCGTATATCAGGAGGGGGTTTAGGAGTTTCAACAGTATGCCAGGGTAGTGTTTGTGGATGTATTTCCAGACGGAGTAGGGTATTTCGTCTGGCCCTGGGGCCGAGGAGGATGAGGATTTGGCGAGGGCCGAGGAGATTTCTTCTTGGGTGAGAGGGGGCGCGCTGGGTATGGGTGAGAGCCTCCCCCTGGGAGGGGGTTCTGACCGAGGCGGGAAGAAATGGGCGAGGAGGGCGTTGTTGATAGAAGTGGGATCGTTCACGTCTGGGAGGGATGGGAACCTTACCGCCTGCCTGGGGGTGACCAGTTTCTTGGCGGTCCAGATGTTGTTGGGGGTGGTCTTAGCGAGGAAATCAGCCCAGTACATAGACTTGGCGCGCTTGATGGCCTTGAAATAGCCATTCCTAGAGAGCCTGGCCGTTTCCCTTGCTTGCGTGGTTTGTAGTTTCTTTGCTGTTCTCATGGCTTTGTTGTACTCCTTGCGGAGCGCAGTGAGGAGGGGTGTCCACCATGGCTTGGACTTGGCCGATGGTCGTGACGTGGGGGCAGCCGTTCTGAGGGTCGAGGTTAGGCAGGACAGGGAGGCTGCGAACCAAGCGTCAAACTGCTGGGGGGAGGGGTGCGGGGGGGGCGGGGGGGGCGGGGGGACGCGGAAGGCTTTGAGCGTGGGTTCCAGGGCTGTCCAGTCCAAGAGGTCCCATTTGGCCTGGGGGGGGGGGGCCTGACGGAGGGGAGCAGAGAGAGAAATGGAGATAGGGACATGGTCCGACCCGGTAGAGGGTAGAGATGAGGTGTTCCAATTGTGTACGAAAGGGGTCATAGCGGGGTTGGCGAAGGCCAGGTCTATGACACTAGGTCTGTGGGGGCCAGAGAGGGGATAACGGGTGTATTCCCCTGGGGTGTTGATACAGGTGAAGCCGAGGTCATCGGCTTTGTCGAAGTAGGGGTCGGCGATGGAGGCTTCCTGAGAGGAGGGGAGGCGGAGGGGGTCGGTGCGAGGGCTGTGGATGTTGAAATCCCCTACTACGAGGTAGGGAACGTCAAGGGGAACAAAAATCTTGTCTGGTTTGACGGTGTGCAGTTGTGGGTACCTGGAGCGTGAATAAATATTCGCCAGGCGGAAAAGAGGGAAGCTGGTGCCGAAGCATCCTAAAGGGGTGTAAATGTCAATATGCATGCAGTCGTTCACGTCCGGCGTGAAACTTGGAAGAACGGGATTGGATTTTAAAAATTCCGTGGAAATATAGCAGGCCACCTTGGGGAGGGGCGAGGGAGGGGCGAATGACTTGTACCCATTAAAGGTGGGTAAGAAGCGCTTGGAGGACGGAGGGTCTTGCAAAAAGACCAACTGTGGAGGATAGCGCATTGAAAATGACGAAAATAATGAAAGAAACACGTCCCAGCTTCCCAGGCTGTTGTGTTGAATGAGGGTGATTTTTTTGGCGTGGGGTCCGGCCTCACGAGTCCATCAGGGGGTAGGGTGTTAATCATGGCGGGGACGACCCCGACGGTTGATTGGAGTTACGGGGGGCGCGGGGGGGCCTGAGGGAGCAGGACCCATGGCGCCTGTAGGTGGCACGTGAACAGCGGTTACAGGGCGGGGGGTGGCAGGGCCAGGATCGGTGGCTGGGTGGGCCTGGGGAGTAGTGGGTGCTGGTGGGCCATCCTCTTCCACATCCATGGACTCTTGACTGTCTGAGGATGCGGCGGAGCCGACTGACTCCGGGGGGGGCACGGGGCGAGCGGGAGGGACGGGGCGGGTTTTGCATTCCTTGGCGTAGGCGGTATGGTCGTTGCCGCAATTGGCACAGTGGGGCGGTGAGGTGGGGCAGCATTCAGCCACGGGCCTTTAGTTGCCCCCTTTGGGGCAGGTGGGGTTTTGGCACCTGTGAGCGGCCTTGGTATGGTGAAGCGCACAGATGGGGCAGGATGGGTGTTTTTGTTTGCACCGGGCGGCGGCGTGGCCGAACCGGCAGCAGTTGGAGCATTGTGTGTAGCGGTTGGCGGAGATCGCTTTCTCCACCTTGCGGCGTTCAGAGTAGAGGAAGATGGAGGGGGTAAGAATTGGAACGTCGTCGGGGTCAACGGAGACAACCACCGAAAGCGCTTCTTTGGCGGTTCGAGTAGCTCGGTCAGGGTTAAGGTACCTGGCCGACTGGATTTGGACCGCTTTCGTGAAACCAATAGATGCTTTGAGATGGGGGAAGAGTTGCTCGTCGTCTTCGGGCATTTCATCGGTGGGGATGCTGTGTATGACCAGCTGTACAGCGGTTGGGGCGAGGCAGAAGGGGAGCCAGCGGTTGTCGCCTGTCGGAAAGGCTTGGTTGAGGCGTCTTGTGAGCACATCGAAGTAGGGGGCATAGGAAGAAGCGGGCGTTTGCGGGTCCGTGCAAGTGAGTGAGACTGCACCTCGGTTATTGACTTTGGCGAAGAAGCCCTTTGGGAGGAGGCAGTTTGAATCTGTGAGGGTATTGGCGACAATGTCGGGAGGGAGCGGGCGATACGTCTTGAAAGGGCGTGAGGGGCATGGAAGGAGCGAGGGGCAAAGAAACGCCTTGAGGCAAAGGGGAGGGGGGGGGCAGAAGTTTTTAAGGCTCTGTCCTCGTTGCTCGCAACCTCTGTTGCTTTGGCTTGCTTGGGTTTCTTTTTTCCGGTTTTTCCTTCGGAGCCGGCCGCCTGGGCGTAGGTTGGTTGGTTTTGGGGTTTGTAATCCGGGTGCAGGGTGGCGTCTGTGAAAGCAGACAGGTCATATTCCCCGGCGCGGAATTGCTCCGCCTCCCAGGAGTGGGGGAAAGCCTTGGCGTAAAGCTCGGGGTTGCCGAACATTTTGCCAAGTCTTGTATTGTAGTATGGGCAGTGGACTGCAGGGTTTATTGGTCCAAGATGGGGGGGGGGGGAGGGTTGCGGGATTTTTGCTGGGCGGTGGGGCCTTGTGGGGCGACTTGTCTGGGTGGATGGGGGGGCTGGGTGATTCTAGCAGGGGCCGGAGGGTGTGTGGGTGGGGCAGGCGTGGGGGCCGAGACCCTATGTGACAGGTCACGAAGGGCTGAGGTGATAGGGGTGAGATCTTCCGGAGTAACGGAAGCATTTGTGATGTGGGAGGAGAGGTCGTGAATTTGTGAGCGGAGTTCGCTGTTCTCGTTTCTGAGATCGTCGACTTGTTTGGTGATGGACTCGAGCTGGGTAGTGATGGCCACTATGCCAGAGACCGTGGAACAGAGGATGGAGAGGAAAGAACCTTCACCGAGGGTGATGGACTGGAGGCTGGAATCAGAGAGGTCGGGGACCAGATTGGGGGGGAGGCGGAGTTCGTCCCTTGTCTGCCGAAAGATGTCCGCGAGGAAAGCTAGAGGGGGCGAGGGTCTGGGGACTGGGGAGGGGGATGGGGGGACCTGGGTGTTGAGTGGTGTGGAGGCTCGCGAGATGGCGGCTGCCAGCTCTTGGTTGCCTGGGGGGATGGGGGGGATTTCCGACATGGGACGGAGAGGGGCGGGGGGTTGCTGGTGTGTGTCCCGGAAGCGAAACGGGTTTATAGAAGAGTTTAGAAATGTAGGGGGGCGAAAGTAGAGGGCGAGAAGCTTGTCTCAACCAAGAGGCCTTTTTTTCTTTTTTTTTTTTATATCATGCGTTCATTGTTTTAAGGTACAAAAAGCTTCATGTAGCGGTAGCTATGGAAAAAACAAAACCTGTAAAGCACAAAACCAAAAACAAAAGAAACCATTTCCCACGCCTTGATCGTACTAAGTCGTGAAGCCATAAACCGTCGGCCTCGTCTGTCAAAAACATAAAAATATAGGGAAAATCCAACATACTTCGCAATTAGTAATTTTTACAAAGGAAATTTTACAAACGCACCATGCGGGTCGTAGGGTGGGGGGCGATGGGGGAGGTGTTATGCTGTGCGGGGGGTGGCGGGAGCGGTTATTCTTCGAGGGGGGGGTCACCAGGGGGGTACCCGGTGCGGGTGTCTAGGATGTAGCTCCGGAGGGCTGAGAGGGAGGGAGGGTGGTTCCAAATTGGGCTCTCGGCGAGAGGCTTTCGACCGCACTTAGGTGGCAGTGTCTGGCTTCAGCTCTGGCAGGGCAGCGTAGGATGGCGTGTTCGAAGGTTCCTGGGGCTTCTTGACACCGGGGGCAGGTGGGCGGGCGGTCTGGGTCGTTGCGCCAGGTAGGGTGGGCCAGCAGGTAGCTTTTGCCAGCACGCATTTGGTGTATGCGGCTGGCGGTGAATTTGTCGAGTCCCATGAAGGGATGGGGGGTCGTGGAGGCGGAATACGCGTAGTAGGGGGGTGCCGGGAGTGATTCTTCCCAGTCTTGGAGTAAGAGTTTCTGAGACCTCTCTTTGAGGGCGGCGTAGGTCCGTGCCATGAGGGTCGGGGGTGGGATGTCTTCTGTCTGGGGGAGGGTGGCTCCCCCGATCTGGGGGAAACGAGGGAAGCCGTGACCGAGAGGAAAGGCCAAGTGTGCGAGTTCGTCGATGGGGAGGTGTCTCCTCATGGGGGGGGAGGGGACTGGGGTCTTCCAGCTGAGGGGGAGGTAAACGGATGAGAGGCCGATAGTCATTGGCCGGCAGGTGTCGGGGGCCCTAAAACTGGATAGGGAGGGAAATGTGAGCGGAAGGCGGGCCGCCGCGGGGTTGAGCGTAGGGGGTGAGCAGCAGAGCCTGAGAGCCGCGGTGCGTCTCTTATGCCTGCAGTAAGGACCTATGGGGGGGAGGCAAGCCTCCCTGGACAGTATCGGGATGGGGGTGGCGAAGAAGCAGTTGGTGGTCCATCTTTGGACCCTGTGCCAGAAGGAGCTCATGCGGGTGGTGGAGCGGGCGTTTGGGACGAAGAGGTCCGCACCGTATGTGTGGATTGGGAGGACGAGTCCCATGGCGAGCCTGTGTGAGAGGAAGGGGCGGACACCCGCTCCCGGGGAGGCGACTCTTTTAAGGAAGGAAAAAACAGCGTTGGCCAAAGCCAGGCGTCTCTCAAAGTGATTGGTGGTGGTGAGGGCGGGGGTGAACCGGTAACCGAGCCATCTCACCTCCTCGAGGGGCGGAAGATCTGGTCATTAAGGGTGACGGGGTGGTTGGATTTGAGGGAACCTCTTTGGCTTGGGGTACGCCAGTGGATGAGTTCTGTTTTTGGGATGGAAAAAGACACCCCCAACGCTGCGGCGCGTCGGGATAGGGATGAGAAGAGGCCTTGTAGCCGGCGCACATTGGACCGGTAGGAGGGGGAGGAGACTGTGAGTGAAAAGTCGTCGACGTAGGAAAGCATAAGGCCTCCTTTAATATCGGCATGGAGGGGTGCCACGTATATGAGGAACAATAGGGGGAGATTGGGGAGCCTTGGGGGGTTCCGACCGTGACCGGGGAGGGGGTCTTGGGGGAGCCTTGAGAGACTAGTGTGCACTTCCGTTCAGACAGGAAGGAGGAGACCCAGTCGACCATGTATTGGGGGTGTTTTTGTCCAAGAGACGCTTGCGGAGGGTGAGAGCGTCGACGTTATCGAAGCCGGCTTTGATATCGAGGAAGAGGGAGGATACCTTGCGGTGGGTACGTTGAAGGGTTTTGACTTCGTGGACCAGGGTGGTACAGGCGTCGAAGGTGCCTAGGCCTGGCACGGATCCACATTGGTTGGGGTGAAGCAGGCCAGATGACGTGGCCAACGAAAAGAGCCGGGCTGCCATGATCCTTTCTAGGATCTTGCAAACGGTTTTCAGTAAGACTATGATGCGGAAGGATGCTGGAGAGTCGTAGGAGGCTTTGCCTGGTTTGTCCAAGACGACGCCGTTGGCGATTTTCAGCGAGGGAGGGTGGTAACCATATGTCAGGAGGGGGTTCATGAGCTCTAGAAGGATGTCAGGGTAGTGTTTGTGGATGTGTTTCCAGACGGAGTATGGTATATCGTCCGGTCCTGGGGCGGAGGAGGGTGAGGACTTGGCGAGAGCCGAGGAGATTTCGTCTCGAGTGAGGGGGGGTGCGTCGGGCACGGGCGAGAGCCTCCCACTGGACGGGGGTTCCGGCCGAGGTGGGAAAAAATGAGCGAGGAGGGCGTTGTTGATGGAGGTGGGGTCGTTGGCGTCTGGGAGGGAGGGGAAACGTACTGCCTGCCTGGGGGTAACCAGTTTCTTGGCAGTCCAGATGTTGTTGGGGGTGGTCTTAGCGAGGAAATCGGCCCAGTATGCTGATTTGGCTTGTTTGATGGCTTTGAAGTAGCCATTCCTGGAGAGTCTTGCCGTTTCCATTGCTTGTGTATTTTGGAGTTTCTTTGCTTTTCTTGTAGCTTTGTTGTATTCCTTACGGAGGGCGGTGAGGAGGGGGGTCCACCATGGCTTAGATTTGGCGGAAGGCCGTGATGTGGGGGCTGCCACTCTAAGGATCGAGGTTAGGCAGGACAGGGAAGCTGAGAACCAGGAGTCAAACTGCTGGGGAGAGGGGTGTGGGGGGGGAGGGGGGACGCGGAACGCCTTGAGGGTGGGTTCTAGGACAATCCAGTCCAAGAGATCCCACTTGGCTTGGGGGGGAGGGGTATGCCGGAGAGGGGCTGAAAGGGAGATGGAGATGGGGACGTGGTCCGATCCTGTGGAGGGTATTGATGAGGTATTCCAATTGTGTACGAAGGGGGTCATGACGGGGTTGGCAAAGGCCAGGTCTATGACGCTAGGTCTGTGGGGGCCAGAAAGGGGGTACCGGGTGTATTCCCCTGGTGTATTGATGCAGGTAAAGTTGAGGTCATCGGCTTTGTCAAAGTAGGGGTCGGCGATGGAAGCCTCTTGAGAAGAGGGGAGGCGGAGGGGGTCGGTGCGGGGGCTGTGAATGTTGAAATCCCCCACTATGAGGTAGGGAATGTCAAGGGGGACGAAAATTTGGTCAGGTTTGACCGTGTGGGGTTGTGGGTATCTTCTCAACCAAGAGGCCTTTTTTTTTTTTTTTTTTATCATATTTTAAATTTTGTTTAAGGTACAAAAATAACACAAATCCACAAGGGATATGGCCGCAACAAACCTCCACTACAGTCCAGCCCTTCGTTGAGGCGGTGGAAACCGTGGGGCAAAACCCCTGGTCTAAAACCCGCACCAAGCGCCTGGGCGCTGAATACAGCAACAAAGTATAATTCATGAAAACCACAAAAACCAAAAACATCTACCGAAAAACCCAAGGAACAACCCGACAGTGAGCAAACCAAAAATACCAAAACCCATAGGAAATCAAAAAAGAGAAAGCCCATCCGTCACCAAGAACGTTTGCCGATCCCAAGGAGAAAACCAAAGATCCGTAGCCATAACTCGAGGGTAATAGTACCGGGGCCATGTAGGCCAGGCAGTCGGGGCTAATGGGAAGCGTGTGGCGGGGGGAGCCGAGGGAGTCCACGAGTCTAAGGCGCAAGTGGCGGAGGGGTGCCGGTGGCGCAGGCCGCCGAGCGTGAGGGGGGTGGTGCGCCGGCCTAAAGATAGGCCGACGGGGTGCGGGGGGGTGTTGGCTGTAACCGAGCCACGGGACGAAACCAAGCGGGAGAGAGGAGGGGTAGACCCAGGACAGTGACGCAGGAGACGAGGACCACCAAGGGGTCACGATTTTTCGCGATGCGACCGTACCGACCGAAACGTTCAGGAGAGAGTGCAATACCAGAAAGCAAGGCCACCAGTGCCGCTACTTCACAGATCGCCCGAAGCTAAATGACGAAACGCAGGTATGACGAGGGGTTGCCGACCGTGTAGATGCTAAGCGAGGACGCGAGACAACTGTAAAGAAGCCAGGAGAATACGCGAAACAAAAACTTGAGAGGATGCAGGGACAGGCCCTAAGAAACGGGTGCCCAAGTCCGAATCTATCATAGGGAGTTGCAGCTCACCTGGAGTGCGGGAGGTGGATGTTGACGATGATTTGTCGTGGTGTTGAGATTTCAATCGCCGGAGGTGTAGAGGAGATGGTTCGTGTCTCAACAAAGAGGCCTTTTTTTTCTCTTTTTTTTTATATCATGCGCTTTGTATTATCAACTACGGGGAACAAAGGCTACGTGCAGCGCTAGCTATGGTAAAAAAAAAACCCCAAAGAAATCCCCCTCGGCCCACCGGAAAAAACCATCATCCCAAGTCCCTCTGGTGTGGAACCAACCGCACGATCCCGCCGCGAAGACAAAAGAACCCCCATCGGCTAAGCAGACAACAGAAGTAAATCACCAACACGACAAGCAGGAGACAACAGGAAAACCGGACCCGAAAACTCCCCCTTGACATAAAAACAAAAGAAACCACATTAATATCCCAGAGTACTCTAACAGAAACCCGACCGTGAAAATTCAGCCAAAACTACAGAACACAGAACGGGGGGACAGCAACAGCTAAAACCAAGCAAATCCATCACATTACTCCGTAACCCAAGGCGTTGACATCGTTCAAGGAGGCAGTGCAATACCATGACCGAGCGTAACCGAGGGCTGTGGCCGAGCCGAGCCACGGGGAAGGGGGAGACCCAGGGGAAGAGGCAGTAAGAGTGCCAGCTAATGAGAGGATGTTTGGCTGTAACCGAGCCACGGGACGAAACCAAGCAGAGGAGGGGAGGGGGAGACCCAAGCATCGTAGAAACTATCGGAAAGGTGTGCGTGTTTGACTAGGCAGCCTCGAGCAAAACGTAATCGAAGAGAGCAGAGAAATCGACGGTAGCCTGGTGAAAAGTTTTCTCTTACTGCGAACCGTGATCCCAGCCGTCTGTAACATGGACGCGAGAGTGTTGCCGACCGTGCAAATGCTAAGCGAAGACGCGAAACAAAAGCGAAGAGGGGGATGGGACAGTCCCTAAGAAACGGGTGCCCAAGTCCGAATCTATCATAGGGGGGGGGTGCAGCTCACTAAGAGTGCGTTTGGAGAAAAGGATGTTGACGATGATTTCTCATGGTGTTGAGATTTCAATCGCCGGAGGTGTAGAGGAGATGGTTCGTTCTCAACCAAGAGGCCTTTTTTTTTTATTTTATTTTTTGTATCATGCGCTTTGTATTTATCAACTACGGGGAACAAAGGCTACGTGCAGCGGTAAGCTATGGTAAGGAAAAAACCCCAAAGAAATCCTCATCGGCCCACCGGAAAAAACCATCATCCCAAGTCCCTCTGGTGTGGAATCAACCGCACGATCCCGCCGCGAAGACAAAGATACCCCTATCGGCTAAGTAGACAACAGAAATAAATCACCAACACGACAAGCAGGAGACAACAGGAAAACCGGACCCGAAAACTCCCCCTTGACATAATAACAAAAGAAACCACATTAATATCCCAGAGTACTCTGACAGAAACCCGACCGTGAAAATTCAGCCAAAACTACAGAACACAGAACGGGGGGACAGGCAACGCTAAAACCAAGCAAATCCATCACATTACTCCGTAACCCAAGGCGTTGGCATCGTCCAAGGAGGCAGTGCAATACCATGACCGAGCGTAACCGAGGGCTGTGGCCGAGCCGAGCCACGGGGAAGGGGTGGACCCAGGGGAAGTGGCAGTAAGAGTGCCAGCTAATGAGAGGATGTTTGGCTGTAACCGAGCCACGGGACGAAACCAAGCGGAGGAGAGGAGGGGTAGACCCAAGTATCGTAGGAACTATCGGAAAAGTGTGCGTGTCTGACTAGGCAGCCTCAAGCGAAACGTAGTCGAAGAGAGCAGAGAAATCGACCTTGGCCTTGTGAAAAGTTTTCTCTTACTGCGAACCGTGATCCCAGCCGTCTGTAACATGGACGCGAGGGTGTTGCCGACCGTGCAAATGTTAAGCGAGGACACGAAACAAAAGCGAAGAGGGGGATGGGACGGTCCCTAAGAAACGGGTGCCCAAGTCCGAATCTATCATAGGGGGGGGGTGCAGCTCACTGAGAGTGCGTTTAGAGAAAGTATGTTGACGATGATTTCTCATGGTGTTGAGATTTCAATCGCCGGAGGTGTAGAGGAGATGGTTCGTGTCTCAACCAAGAGGCCGTAAGGGCTCTCTTGTATACCCGTTCTTCCCGCTACCTATGACTCATCCTTCGTGTCACGCACCCCTATGACTCGTAGTGAGTCATAGTGTGAAATCCATCAGCTGACTCTTTATAAGTCACTGCACAGTAACAACAAATCAATCAATAACACAATAAACCTATCATGTGCGTGATTCGCGTCACATGTGTGAAACCCATGACCCATAACTATAAGTCATGTACGAAAGTCATCATCATATGACTACAATCGTGAGTCATGTCAAAACAATAAACCAATCATAACAAAGGATAACACGCTATTGCGTAGTCATGTGAAATACCAAACCCTATGACTCGTAAGTATTAGTCATGTGAAACCTAGTCTGCTAGTCACTGTTTGTGACATTAGCTCACCCTCCCCCTAGCATCGGTCCCACAATGCTCAAAGTCCTAAGTCCGTCACTCGGCTTCCCAACCGTCTCGCCTCTCTCCTCATTCTCCGAATAACGTCTTCGGAGGCCCTCCATCTCTTGCGTACTACTTCGAGGGTGAGGTTCCCAACCTCTAAAGCTCGTTGTTGTTCCGAAATCTTGGATTGTTGATCTTCGATCAAAGCCCGTTGGTCCTTAAGCCATTCCTGGAGGCGGTCTCGTTCGTCCAGCAGTTCATCTATCTGCCTTCGTAGACTTTCCGGGTCCGGAACCGTAGCCGTTTCGGAATTTTTGCTCCCCTCCCCGTCTAACCGTGTCCTCACGGTTTCTCTCGCCTTTTTCGCCTTTTCATCCCTTTTTGTAAGGGGTTCCTTTCTGCCTTCTGACCTCGGGTAGTAGCCGGCTTTGATTTTCTCATTCTTATGAGCCCGGCAGTCGTTTCGAAAACATTGCTCCCAATGTATCTTCTTGTATTCCTCGTTCGAGGGTCGTCGTTTCCGTTTTGGTTCTTGTGGGTACTCCCCTTGTCCTTGTTTTTCGCTAAGGTGCACGAAGCACCCATTGTCGTAGCATGCTGTCCATGATAGTCCGTTGTGTTTAGCCACTTCAATGGCCTTCGCTTGTCTTTCGTCCAGTTCTTGTTCCATTGGCATGCTGTAGCCCGGGCTAGTGGGCGGAAATGGCCCTGGGCTGGACTCGTTGTCTCCCCAGCCTTGGTCAGGTTTGAGTTCGACCTTGAGTTCTATCCAGTCTTGGCTTACCTGGGTATCGTTGGTGGAATTGCTGGACTGCATGTTGGGCGTTGTTAAAGTTTTCTGAAGGGTACCAGACTTTGTCGTGTTCTGGTGAGTATCCTTTCCACTTAGCTCTATATTGGAGCTTTCCGTAGTGGAGTCAAGAGTCGATGATTTCGTCGAGTTCGTATTCTTGTTCGCCTTCGATTTCGATAGGCGGAGGAGGTTCTTGAATTTGAGAAGGAAATCGGTTGTCTTGGTAAGGTTCGAGAAGTGAGATGTGGAATGTGTTGTGTATTGCCATTGATGGCGGTAGGTCCAGCTTATAAGCGCTCGTTCCAATTTTTGCCAAGATTCTAAATGGTCCAATTTTCTTGTAGTCCAATTTCTTTGATGGTCTCATAGTCTTGATGTTTCGTGGTAGTAACCACACCTTATCTCGTGATTGCAGGTTGGGATCTGGTTTTCGGTGTTGATCGTAGTATTCTTTTTGTCGTAATTGGGCTGCCACTATTTCGTTTCGCAATGACTCATGTAGTTGAGTCATTTCTTCTGGTTTCTTTTGGTTTCCTTGGATGAGGTGTCCTATCATCTCGTATTCGGGGTTGATTCCGTAGTTTGCCAAAAATGGCGTGTTCTTGATTGTTTCTTGATATCCGTTGTTATATGCAACCTCTGCCAATGGCAGATATCCGCACCAATCATCTTGTTGGTAGTTGATATATGCCCGTAAGTATTGTTCTAGTATCGCGTTTGTCCTTTCCGTTTGTCCGTCCGTTTGAGGGTGGAATTCTGTGCTTAATCTCCTTTCGATTCCGAGTTCTTCCGTTGTTTTCTTCCATAGGTCTGATGTGAATATCGTGACTCTGTCAGTGATGATGTCTCGTGGTAGTCCGTGTAGCCTGACTATCTCTCTCATGAATAAGTTTGCGAACTGCCGTGCGTCCAGATCCTTTTTGCATGGAATAAAATGACTCATTTTGGTCATACGGTCGATGATAACTACTATTGTGTCATATCCTTCGGATTTCGGAAGGTCTGTGATAAAATCCATGGCAATCGATTTCCAAGGTCTGTCTGGTGCGTTGTTTGACTGTAGAAGACCATATGGTGCATGTCGTACGACTTTGATCCTCTGACATATGTCGCAATTCTTGACATATCTTTTGATAGTCTCCCTTATCTTTGGCCAATAGTATTGTCTTCCGATGAGTTCGGTGGTTTTTGCCATTCCTCCATGTCCCGCTCGTGGCTGGTCGTGATGTTTGGAGATAAGAGTCGTTCTTATTCCTTCGTTATCAGGGACCCATATCTTCCCTTGGTACCATAGGTATCCGTCTTTCCATCGACATAGCCCTAAGGCTACCCCTTTTAACTCTAGATCTCCTGCTTCCAAAGCTTTTTTGATCCTTTGGATTTCTTCGTCAGTTTCTCAGGCTTCTCGTATTGTCCCTTCGTCCGTGTCGTGGAACTCGTTTAGTTCCATTTCTTCGATTGCTGCTTCCTCCCAGAACTGTTCTTTGGGCAGTAATATTCCTTCTTGTTTCGATAGATGTTTCTCTTTCAGGGTTTGTATATCTCCTGTCCTTCTTGTGAGGGCATCCAGTTTTCCCCCTTCTCTTCCTGGTCGATATATGATTCTGAAGTTGTATTGGCTCAACTTTCGCACCCATCGTCTCTATCTGTCCGTCAGGGCCTTCGTGGTCATGAATGTTGTAAGGCTTTTGTGGTCGGTAAAGACCTGCATGCGGTATCGGCTGCCTTGAGTATATCTTCTCCATTCTTCGAACGCCTGTACCACAGCTAATAATTCCTTGTCGTGTACCTCATAGTTGAGTTGAGCGTCTTTCATTCCTTTGGACCTGTAGGCTACTGGTCTCCATTTCCCGTCTTCGCATTTTTGTGATATTATGCCTGAGCATACGTATTTCGACGCGTCTGTCTCAATTTTGATAGGTCGTGTCGGGTCGAAGTGTACTAGTACCGGAGTCGTGGTAAGTGATTTCCGGAGTTCGTTAAAAGACTGTTCTTCTTCGGCTTCCCATTTCCATTTGCCGTCGTATTTTTTGTGTGTTCGTTCGTATAATGGTTTTGCGATTCTACTGAATCCTTGTATAAACCGTCGATAGAAGTTGCAAAATCCTAGGAATTGTTGAATTTCAGTTTTCGTCTTTGGCGGTTGCCACTGCCATATTGCTTGAGTCTTGACCGTGTCGACTCTGACTCCTTTTTTACTGACCACGAATCCCAAGTATTCCGTTTCTTCTTTGTGGAATTCGCATTTCGATGGTTTGACCTTCATTCCTGATGGTCGAAGCGCTTCTAGTATATTCTTGACATCTTTCCGGTGTTGTTCCAAGTCGTTTGAGTATATGAGGATGTCATCCAAATATAGTATACCACACATGTCGATAAATCGTAGCAACACCCTGTTGATCCATTTCTGGAATGCGGCCGGTGCGTTGGATAGTCCGAATGGCACCACCATATATTCGTAAGTTCCCAGCTTACTGCTGAAAGTCGTTTTGTGTTCGTCTCCTTCTCGGATTCTGATATTGTGGTAGGCGTGCTTGATATCCAGTTTGGTGAAGTACTTGGCGGTGCTTAGCCGATCCAGTGCTCTGCCTATCAGTGGTAATGGGTATCGGTCCTTTTTTGTGACTTCGTTAAGTCCTCGATAGTCCACACAGAGTCTCAAGCTCCCGTCCTTTTTCTTGACGAACATGATTGATGATGCCCTTTCGGCCTTCACTTCTCTTATCCATCCTCTTGCTTCGTTTTGCTTAATGTATTTGTGTAATTCCTGGATCTCATCGTAGCTGAGTGGATAAATCTTTTTGTCAGGAACCTTTTCTCCTGGTTCGAGGTCGATTCCTAGGTCGATGTCCTTTCGGTGAGGTGGTAACGTTGTTTTCTCTCCTTTTTCGAATACAGCAAGGTATTCATGATATTCCCTTGGTATCTTTTCCTGTAGGTCCTGTTTTTCCTCTTCCTTCCTTTTTTGTCTTTCCTTGATTGCTAGTTCGGTACTGATATTGATCTTTTCAAAGTAGATCTCATCGTGAACCAGGTCCCATCTTAGGATGCCGGTCGTTTCTCCTCTTCGGTAGAAACTTCCGAATGCTTTCGCCGATATTTCGCTGATATTGATCGGTTTTCCTGCTTTCTTAAATTTATTTGTGCTTCCGAATCCTTTCATTCCTCGATCCGTTTTCTTTAGTTCTTGAACTTCCTGTAGTTCTTCCATATTGATTTTTTCGATAATCAATTGTGCGATCCTATCGCCTTGTTCTACTTGGAACTGATCGGTACCTTGATTAACCAAGACCACCTTAATTTCCCCGGTATAATCCGCGTCTATTACTCCTGCGTTGGTTGTGAGTCTGTTTTTGACTGCGAAACCACTTCGTGGGGCGATGCGCCAATAGGTATTTTGAGGTAGTCCGATGGCTATTCCGGTTCCGACCGTCCTTTGTTCTCCTACTAGTATACAGACTTGCTCATTGGCATACAGGTTGTGTCCTGCAGCCTTTTTGATCCTTTCGTAGGAGTCCGAGCCTGAGGAGATAATTTTTGAACTTGGACTCTTTCGTCCTTTTCAACCTGTACTTCTGAGTACTTGGTGAGGAGGTTTTCTTCCAGAGCTTCGTCCTCTGGTACCGCGTATGCAACCGGCGAACTGTTGAGACACCATGTCGTACATCATTCGCTGTTGAATGTGATTTTCTTTTGATCCCAATCGATAGTGGGATTATGCGTTCGTAACCATGGCATCCCTATGATAACCTCATGGTTCTGGAGATTCGCTACTTGAAAAGTCGCCAATTCCCTATGGCTGTTGATGTCCATAGGTACTTTCGCCAAATAGGTGACTGGACCCATAGCGCTTGGTTTTCCGTCCAAGAGGTAAATCTCTCTCCTTTTCTTTGCCTTTGTTTTCGTAATTCCGTGTTTGGCACATATGCCTTCATGATGAAGTCTTCAGTGGCCCCTGAATCTATCATCGCGTTTATCGTAACTGACTCTTGTTTTCCGTGTAGTTGTATCCTGATCATGATGTGTCGTTTTCTCGTTCGAGTGATTCGGTGTAATTGAGTGCCGCGTAGTAGTTTTCCATGATGATGGGTTTTCGTTCCGGTCTGTTCCTAGTACCATCCTTTACTGAGGACTTTCGTCGTTTCCCGACTGTTCGGTATCTTCCTTGACCTCGATTCTTTGATGCTCGGCTTCGCAGCCCAAGGTCCCACTCTTCTCAGGAATTGTCCTTGTTTGGGTGTCGTGGTATAGTTCCTTCCGTCTCTTGGTCTGTCGCAATTTCGTACTTGGTGTCCTGCCCTGCACACTTGAGGCATAGTTTTTCCCTTATTCTTCGTTTGAATTCTTCCAGGTGTAGTCTTGGCTTTCGTCTTGTTACATCTAAGTCCATCGGGTCTCCTTCTGAGGTCGTATTATTGGTTGGTCTGAATGTTCCGTTCAGGTTTCGTGGGGCACTGGTAATCCTATCTGTAGTGCCCTTTTTTTGTATGTGTTTGACCGTTGTTAGTTTGGTTTCCTTCTTGATTGCCCATTTGGCCAGTGTTTCCCTGCTGACGAAATGCCACTATCCGGTCCCCATGCTTCTTGGAGTGTTGTGTTCATGCCTGCTAGTAGGCATTCTCGCGCTGTATGGTCGTCTAATTCTGCTTCTGTCGCGGCGAGTCAGAATTCGTTCCAGTATTCCGTCATGGTTCTGTTTCCTTGTCGTAGTTTTTGTATCTTGAGTCTTGCTTCTCCCATAGCGTCAATGGCTCCGAATTGATTCTTGACCTCGTCCACGAATGCTTCCCATGTTTCCCACTCATGAGAAAGTCGTCCCTCTGCGTATGGTGTTATCCATGCTCCTGCGTCTCCCCTTAGAAGGCTCGAGGTGTATAAGATTCGGTCGGTATGATGGCCTTCCGTCCATCCCACAGCTGTGAAGTAAACTTTAAGCTGTGCCAGCCATCCTCTGAGCTTGGTCCTTTCTCCTGTGAACGTCTCGGGTTCCTTAATTTTTGGTCTTCGGTTGCCTCCTGTAAGGTTTGCTATGATTTGCTGGAGTGTTCCGCATTGAGTTCCGGTACCTGGGTACCTGTATTCTCCGCGCCTGCTGTTCCTCCTTCCGTGGTGTCCGCTGCCCCTGTAGCTAGTGACATTGTATTTCGTCGGGTTCCTCCTGAAGTGTAGTTGCTTCTGACCCGGCTGATGATGTTGGTTCCGGTGTGTCTGGGCTCGTGCCCTTGATTCTCCTAGTGTCTGGTCGAGTGCTTCTCCTAGTGTAGTAGTATCGAATACCGCTACTTCTATGTCGTCTTTTGTGGTGATTCCGTTTTATCTGTTTCTGGTTAAGTGCTGCGTATGTGACGCAACCAAATGTTACAATCCTCTTCCCTTCGGGCGATACTTGCAGCAGGTAACCCTCTTGTGATAGTGATCGCACTATCCTTCGTATTATACGAACAATGACAGCTGAGTATACAGACTCCTGTCTCGTATAATTTATCGCTAAGCTCGTGAGAGACACTATGTCCTCGGTCCGATAGTGTAGTAAAGATAAAGTATATTGTAGGAAAATAACTTAGATGGTTGCGTGAAGAACTCTCAACCAAGAGGCCTTTTTTTTTTTTTTTTTATCATATTTTAAATTTTGTTTAAGGTACAAAAATAGCATACATCCGCAATGGATATGGCCGCAACAAACCTCCACTACAGTCCAGCCCTTTGTCGAGGCGGTGGAAACCGTGGGGCAAAACCCCTGGTCTAAAACCCGCACCAAGCGCCCGGGCGCTGAATACAGCAACAAAATATAATACATAAAAACCACAAAAGCCAAAAAACATCTACCGAAAAACCCAAGAAACAACCCGACAGTGAGCCAAACCAAAAATACCAAAACCCGTAGGAAATCAAACCAAGAGAAAGCCCATCCGTCACTAGAACGTTTGCCGATTCCAAGGAGAAAACCAAAGATCCGTAGCCATACTCGAGGGTAATAGTACCGGGGCCATATAGGCCAGGCAGTCGGGGCTAATGGGATAGCGTGTGGCGGGGGGAGCCGAGGGAGTCCACGAGTCTAAGGCGCAAGTGGCGGAAAGGTGCTGGTGGCGCAGGCCGCCGAGCGTGAGGGGGGGAGGTGCGCCGGCCTAAAGATAGGCCGACGGCGTGCGGGGGGGCGCTGGCTGTAACCGAGCCACGGGACGAAACCAAGCGGGGGAGAGGAGGGGTAGACCCAGGACAGTGACACAGTAGACGAGGACCACCAAGGGGTCACGATTTTTCGCGATGCGACCGTACCGACCGAAACGTTCAGGAGAGAGTGCAATACCAGAAGGCAGGGCCACCAGTGCCGCTACTTCACAGATCGCCCGAAGCTAAACGACGAAACGCAGGTATCACGAGGGGTTGCCGACCGTGTAGATGCTAAGCGAGGACGCGAGACAACTGTGAAGAAGCCAGGAGAATACGCGAAGCAAAAACTTGAGAGGATGTAGGGACAGGCCCTAAGAAACGGGTGCCCAAGTCCGAATCTATCATAGGGAGTTGCAGCTCACTAAGAGTGCGGGAGATGGATGTTGACGATGAATTCTCGTGGTGTTGAGATTTCAATCGCCTGAGGTGTAAGGAAGATGGTTCGTGGTGTAAGGAAGATGGTTCGTGTCTCAACCAAGAGGCCGTAAGGGCTCTCTTTTATACTCGTTCTTCCCACAACCCATAACTTATCCTTTGCGTCACGCGCCCCTATGACTCGTAGTGAGTCATAGTGTGAAATCCATCAGCTGACTCTTATGAGTCACTGCGCAATAACAACTAACCAATCAACAACACAATAAACCTATCATGTGCGCAATTCGCGTCACATGTGTGAAACCCATGACCCATAACCATGAGTCATGTGCGAAAGTCATAATCATATGACCACAATTGTGAGTCATGTCAAAACAATAAACCAATCATAATAAAGAATAACACGCTATTGCGTAGTCATGTGAAATACCAAATCCTATGACTCATAAGTATGAGTCATGTAAAACCTAGTCTGCTAGTCACGGTTTGTGACAACCGATTGGTTCCCTCAACCACTACATTGATCACCTGGTCATCCCAAAACAACTCAAATATCCGTACTATATCCACCTTCTCCTGGTTATCACTCCATGGCAATAACTGTTAGGGTGTAACTAACTCAAAGGAATAGAGAAAGCTAGGCTGTATTGTATTCGAGATAACGGAGGGAAATCAGGAAGGCTCAGGAGATGATAGTTCGATAAAGGTAAAGTAATAACATAGAAGTTCTCGAATTTAAACTTAATAACTTGTTATATTGTTAAGGTCTCTTCTCCGTTGCTTGATTTTCTCAAACTCTGGGGAATAGCCCTTACTATTTATACTAAATTCTCGCTACTTTCTGTATCCTAACACTCATGTATCTTTCTAAGATTTCAGCTTCTTCAAAGGAAGTGCGAACACTCTTTGACCCTGAATAATTGCCCTACTCGAACTCAGAGAACTTCCGATAACTATTTCATCTGAAAGTGTCCCCACTCCACCAGTAGATAGTCTTCGATCTCTTTGTTCTAATAGACTAAGATCATATATGTAGTCGCAATGCTAACATACCAATAGTCTTTATCATAAACTATCGAGTGATCAGTTCAAATAGCCAGATAATAACACATAATGCAGAATATGCATATGTACCAGATAAGGAATAAAGTACTCTCACTTTATCTTTCCAATCAGTAATCATCTTGATGGAACGTGAGTTCTTCCGGTATCCCGAGTAGTCAACATAGATGCCTCTAGTTGCTCCTACCACGGTGAGCTGAGGTTGGACATACCCTCCTCCATTACGGTGGCGTAGCCTCTACTAATAATATTGGCGAGCTATTCTCATGTGTGTAATACTAGCTCCCTCTTCAGAAGGTTTTGTACCCAAAAACCTTCTCAATATATAATACATGAGTAGTGATAAATATTAAATATTAAATCCTTTTAGTACTCTACAAGGTAGGGTGAAAAACCTTCCGCGTTTGCTTGGCCACGGCAGGAAAACCTTACCGAGTAATACTACTTACCCAATGATGGCATTTCCTGGGTTTCACTATGAAACATATCTACGAATTCCTTCGCAATTCCCCAATGCTCAGGTGGTTCTCAGGTGTTCTCATCCTCCGAACACCCTTTCCACTTAACGAAATATCGTATTTCATGAAATTTTTGGGGTCTTCCTCTAACCCGTCTTTCATAAGAGATTATTTCACTATAAACAATTTTCTCCACGTTCCATTCAAGATCTCCATCAATCTCTTCGGGTTGCATAGGCAGTTGTTCTCGAGCTGGTCAAATTGAAGTTCGGTAGGGTTCGAGCAATGATACATGAAATACCGGATGGATTTTCCAACGGTCCGATAGTTCGATTTTATAGGCAAGATTTCCTCGTTGTTCTAGGATTTTAAAGGGCCCATAGAGTTTGAGGGCCAGTTTCTTTGAAGAGCGTTTTGTGCGAATATTTTTTGCTTTGAGCATAACCAGATCTCCGATTTTGAAGTCTGGTTCTTGCTTGGCGTTTCTATCGTGATATCGTCCTATAGCTTCCTTTGTCTTCTCGAGAGATTCTCTTGCTTGTTGATGTATCGTTTGCATCCAGTGAGCATACATATTGGCTCCTGGATTCCGGGCTGCTCGTTCTTTTAACCAGTTAGTCTGAGGATGATAACCGTAGTTTGCGAAGAAGGGGGTTATTTTGTATACGGTGGTGGTCGAGTTGTTGTAAGCAAACTCAGCGAGGGGTAAAAGGTGGTACCAATCATCCTGATCATAGTTGACAAATATTCGGAGGTAACCTTCTAGCATTTGCTTCACTCGTTCTGTTTGTCCATCAATCTGAGGGTAGTATGCAGTTGACATTTTTCGTTTAATGTTGAGTATTGTGCCCAATGATTCCCAAAATTCGCCAGCAAACTTTGCATCCATATCTGAGATGATTTTGGAGGGTAGCCCTTGGTGTTTCCATACTTCTTTAAGCAATGCTTCTGCCACATCTCGTGCAGATGCTTTTTCTTCTAATATGATAAAATGTGTCATTTTTGTGAACCGGTCTACTACGACCATAATCTGTGTATATTCAGCCGAATTTGGTAGTTGAGTAATAAAATCTACTGAAGTCGAAGCCCAAGCTGCAAAGGATACTTGTAAGGGTTGAAGTAAACCCAATCGTACATGTCTTGGAGACTTAGCTTGTTGGCAAGTAGTGCAGGATCGTACGTAGTCGTTAACCCAGTCCACGAGTCCTTTCCAGTAGAAATTTCGAGAAATGCTTTCCAGAGTCTTGTCTTGTCAAAAGTGTCCTGCTACTTGCGAGTTGTGACATTCTTTGGCGATGAGTGTTTGCAGGTCTTGGTTTGCTGGAATATATAGTCGGTTCTTATAGTAAAGTAGGTTATCGGATAGAATTCATTGTTTCGGCAATTCCGATTCTTCTCTTATTATAGTTTCCAATTCTTTCTTTCTTCACAGCCAATCCTGATCTTCCTCTGCCACCTGTCGAACTTTTCCCAAAAAGTCAGTCTCGAACTTCTTAAGGTTTGCCTCTGCAATAATAGCATTTGACAATAGAACTTGTCCTTTTCGAAGTATCGAGTGGTGGTTGATATCTGAGGTATCATAAAATTCCTGTGTGCTACTCGAATGGAGAAAGCATATCATTGGTTCAGTTTCTTTCAACTCTAATCCTCGCCCTCAGTTGCCAAATCCTCGCCCTCAGTTGCCAAATCCTTGTCCAGCTCTTTCTGTTTCATCCATCTCATCCACCTCCATCCAGTATTGATCATCTATTCTTTTCACCACTAGTTGGGCAATTCGATCTCCTTTCTGAATCTCGAAATCTGAAGAGCTATGATTAACGAGAAGAACTTTAACATCGCCTCTGTAATCTGCGCCGATAACTCCGGCATCTACCTATACAGTTTTGGTTGCCAAGCCACTTCTTGGAGCTATGTGAGCGTAAGTACCACTTGGAACTGCAATAGCTAATCCGGTCCTAACAAGTTGTCGGTTCTTGGCTGGGATCGTTACGGTTTTGATACTATAGAGGTCATATCCTGCCGCGAGTTTGGAACCTCGAGTTTCGATTCTTGCATTTTCTGAAAGTCTTTGAACTCATATCTGGTTTTTTGTTTCTGACTGAGGAATTTTCTGATAGAAAGGAGGAGAGGTTTCGCCCCAAACAATCGCAATTTGGAATTTACTGAAATGTTTAGGTTGTAGAATCCGCTATTCGCGATGTGTAGCTCCCTCTTCAGGGCGGTACTCTGGCCGCCTACTTAAAGTATCAGGTTTACCTCCTTTCGAGCCTGGTCGATAGACGATAATGAAGTTGAAGTCGCATAATTTTACGCCCAACGAATTTGGCATACCGCCCAGGCTTTAGTGGTCAGAAAGTATTGAAGATTCTGATGATCGGTATAGATTGTAATTGGCTTTTCCATTCCTTGGAGGTAATGTTTCCATTTCATTAAGGCAACGAGAACAGCCAACAATTCCTTGTCGTGGATGTCATAGTTCATGTCTGCCGAGTTGAGTTTTCGGGAGCGGAATGCGACCGGATGTAATCGTTTCCCTTGAAACTGTGAGAGGATGGAGATGAGGGCGTAATCGCTTGCATTAGTCTCAACTACTGTGTCGCGTTCTGGGTGAAAGTGGCATAAGATCGGAGCCGTAATGAAGCATCGCTTAAGGTATTCGCAGGCCTCATGCTGGTCTTTTCCCCATACGAAGCTTCCTTTTTCTCCTTTTAGCAGATTGGTGATCTGGGTGCAAATCTTCGAGAAACTTTTTGATAAATCGTCGATAGGAATTTGCGAATCCGATAAAAATCTGGACCTCCTTCACTGATGTTAGAGGTTTCCAAGCCTTAATTGTCTCCACCTTCTTCTCATTAATCATAACTCCATCTGTTGTCACCACATATTCGAGAAAATCAACTTTTTTAACAAAAAATGTACTTTTTTCCAATGATACTACCATGTGGTATTCTCGCAACCGCTGGTAGACTTTTGGAACGAGAGACATATGTTCTGTGAGCGATTTCGAATAAATTAGGATATCGTCTATATAAATGATGACTACCTGATCGAGAAATTCGCTGAGGAATTGGTTTATCATAGTCTGAAAGGTTGCTGGTGCGTTGACAAGACCAAAGTACATGATCTTATATTCGTAAAGGCTATATGGTGTTCGAAAAGCTGTTTTCCATTCATCGCCTTTGCGGACTCTAATAAGGTGGAATCTATTCTTCAGATCAAGTTTCGTGAACATGCTTGCATCTCGAACCTGATTCCTCAGTTCTGTAATCAAAGGAATTGGATATTTGTTGAGGATGGTAACCTTGTTAAGTCCTCGGTAGTCTACTACCAACCGAAGTCGACCGTCAGGTTTTGGTACGAAGAGAATAGGTGCTCCCACCGAAGACTTGCTTGCAGTAATTTTCTCTTGTTTCATCATATCAGCGATATAGGAACGGAGAGCTTAGAGTTGTTTTTTCGGACAAGAGGTATATAGGACCCCATGGTGGTTGCGGATCAGGTTTTGAGATCGATTGCATGGTCAAAGGTATGATGAGGAGCTAGTTTCTCTGCTGTTAAGGGGCAGAACAAATTAAGGTGGTCGTGGTAGCATTCAGGTAGATGATCAATAAGGATAACTTTCTCGTCATCTTCTCTCCAAATTCTGCCTATAACTACCGCATTAGGATCACTAAGAACATCTTTCGTCCCACTCAACTGAAATTCCTTAAT